>JARGCV010000082.1:1737500-2282500 GCA_034064705.1 Bothrops alternatus | reverse complement strand
AATGTGTGCCTGATAAATAAATCTCCTCAGTTGAAAAACAAATCACATCTGAAGTCCTAAGAGAAAAGAAAAACAGAAAGTTAAGGGTTCCCCCACCCCACCTCCTTTATTTGGTGCACAATCATTAGTAAGCAAGCAGCACAATTTCTTAAAAGAAGGGCGCATGAAAAAATGTAAAAAATAAGATGGTTTTCTTTCTTCTTTTTTTTTCAAATATAAAATTTTTTATTAATTTTTATAATTATAAATAACAAAAGAGAAAAAAAATCACATTAAAACAACTCAACTGAATAAAAACTTTTACAACTTTTTCAATCACAAGAACAAAACATAAAAACTTAACTAAAATAGTTAAGTTAACTATAGGTATTGCTCTGCGGCACCCCCCAACCACATCCCCCTCCTCCTTTCTCCCTACCTCTACCTCTATCCACCAACCATCTCTACCCCCACTCTGGCATGAGGCATGAGGGGGAGGAGAGAATAAGATGGTTTTCTTAACCTTCCTTTTGTTTCCCATTGTTAAAATTGGCGATATTTAATGAGAAGCTGCAAGGAGGAAGAGAGAGAGATCAAAACATTTGGAAATAAGATTCCAAAATCAAAATCTTGGCAGAAATTGCAGAAAAAGGGGACCAGCCGTAATTTAAGGGATATTTTGGTAACTTTAGCAAAAGACCAAGCAGTGCTAGTCTTTATTATTATTATTATTATTATTATTATTATTATTATTATTATTATTATTATTATTATTATTATTATTGTTGTTGTTGTTGTTGTTGTTGTTGTTGTTTGTTTGTTTGTTTGTTTGTTTGTATGTTTGTTTGTTTAAACATGTACTTGCTACATTTATAACCTTCCCTAATCTGAAAAGATTCTGGAAAGTGAGGATATTGAGGCTGAAGGAGGCAAAACCCAGTCACAAAATGGAGGTTAAAAGGAGCAACTGAGTCAGAACACACTCCCAAAATGGCGTGTAAAGAGGAGAGAGAGGCTGAAGATTACAAGAGAAGGGGAAGAAGATCCTCACAGGGTCATGATCCTAAAGAACCAGAACAATTGAGAAAGCTGTTTATTGGTGGCTTGAGCTTTGAAACAACAGATGATAGCCTAAGAGAGCACTTCGAAAAATGGGGCGCACTCACAGATTGTGTGGTGATGAGAGACCCACAGACAAAACGCTCTCGGGGCTTTGGTTTTGTGACCTATTCTTGTGTGGAAGAAGTAGATGCTGCAATGTCAGCTCGACCACATAAAGTTGACGGTCGTGTGGTAGAGCCAAAAAGAGCCGTTTCTAGAGAAGATTCTGTGAAACCTGGTGCTCATTTAACAGTGAAGAAAATATTTGTTGGTGGAATTAAAGAAGACACAGAAGAATATAATTTAAGAGATTATTTTGAAAAATATGGCAAAATTGAAACCATTGAAGTAATGGAAGACAGGCAGAGTGGAAAGAAAAGAGGTTTTGCCTTTGTGACATTTGATGATCATGATACAGTAGACAAAATTGTTGTTCAGAAATACCACACTATAAATGGACATAACTGTGAAGTGAAGAAAGCTCTCTCCAAGCAAGAAATGCAGACTGCAACCGCACAACGAAGTCGTGGGAGTAGTTCAAGCAACTTCATGGGTCGTGGGAATTTTGGAAGCAGTGGTGGAAGTTACAACAGAGGTGGAAGTTTTGGTAGTAGAGGAAGCTACAGTGGTGGGAGCACTGGCAGCAGTAGAGGAAGCTATGGCAGTGGCGATGGATATAATGGTTTTGGTGATGGTGGAAACTATGGTGGTAGCCCTGGATATGGTGGCCGAGGTGGTTATGCTGGTAGCCCAAGCTATGGAAATCCAGGTGGTGGATATGGCGGAGGAAGTGGAGGCTATGATGGTTATAGTGAAGGAGGAAGCTTTGGAGGCAACTATGGTGGCAGTGGAAGCTACAGTGATTTTGGCAACTACAGTGGACAGCAGACTTCAAGTTATGGGCCCATGAAAGGAAGTGGCAGTTTCAGTGGCAGAAGTTCAGGCAGTCCCTATGGTGGTGGCTATGGGTCAAGTGGAGGAAGTGGCGGCTATGGTGGACGAAGATTCTAAAACTAGTGGATAATGGCTACAGTTCTTAGCAGGAGAAAGCGAGGAGTTGTCAGGAAAGCTGCAGGTTACTTTGAGACAGTCGTCCCAAATGAATTAGAGGAACTGTAAAATCTGCCACAGAAGGAGCGATGAACCATAGTCAGAAAAGTTACTGCAGCTTAAACAGGAAACCCTTCTTAAGGACTGTTAATAGCCACAGTTTGCAAAGAGTGCAGCTATTGATTTAATGCAATGTAGTGTTTAGATGTACATTCCTGACTTTTTTTAATTTGTTGTTGTAGCTTTGTCTTTTCTTCATAAAATCAGGTATATTGCCCTGTAAATTTGTGGTAGTGGTACCAGGAATTAAAAATAATTAAGGAACTTTAAATTTTTTTCAATACTTGTGTAGTTCAGTTTTTTCTTACCAAAACCTCTTTAAACAAAGAAATGTAGTTTTAGGGTATATTCTTGCTAGGGGAAAAAAAATCAGTGCATTATAATCTGTATTAATTTAAACCAATAGAAATGCTGAACCGTTTTAAATACCTTAAGTTTTTTCTGCATATGTAACCAAATGACACGAGTTGCACATGCATAGGGAGAGGAAAGATGTTTGCATTAAAGCTTGTTATAGCTGCAAAAAAAAAAAAAAAGATTCTGGAAAGTGAGAAAGTGCAGAAATCACTTGGAAGTCACTTTTTTTCATTGCTGTTTTAACCTTAAATGGCTGCTAGATGAATGGTTGTAAGTCTAGGACTACTTGTATAAGACATTTCACTTCCAGATACTATGTAACCTGTTTTGCAATTATCAGAATCTGATAATTCATACTAGAATTAAGCCAGAATTTAGCTAAAGGGATAGAATCAAGATCACGTGAAGTATTAATACCACTTTACAATGCCTTGGTAAGGCCACACTTGGAATACTGCATCCAGTTTTGGTCACCACGATGTAAAAAAGATGCTGAGACTCTAGAAAGAGTACAGAGAAGAGCAACAAAGATAATTAGGGGACTGGAGGCTAAAATTTACAAGGAACGGCTGCTGGAATTGGGTATGTCTAGTTTAATGAACAGAAGGACGAGGGGGGACATGATAGCAGTGTTCCAATATCTCAGGGGCTGCCACAAAGAAGAGGGAGTCAAGCTATTCTCCAAAGTGCCTGAAGGCAGGACAAGAAGCAACGGATGGAAACTAATCAAGGAGAGAAACAACCTAGAACTAAGGAGAAACTTCCTGACAGTTAGAACAATTAACCAGTGCAACAACCTGCCTCCTGAAGCGGTGAATGCTCCAACACTGGAGATTTTTAAGAAAAGACTAGACAGCCATTTGTCCGAAATGGTATAGGGTTTTCTGCCTGAGCAGGGGGTTGGACCAGATGACCTCCAAGATCCCTTCCAACTTTATTATTATTATTATTAAAGATGGGAGACGCAAGAAGATGAATTTATAGAACTGAAGGTTCTTGAATGAGAAGCGAAACATCTTAAAGAAAAATCAGAGAGTCCAGTTGCCTTGACAATAAAAGCAGCTTGGGGGACACACACGGAAGATGGGAAATAAATCCGGAATACTTTGAAAACCAGTATCTCTGTGACACTCTGTCGAACAAAAAGTCTAGACTTTAAAGAAGCTGGCTAGGAAGAGCACTGATGCCTCTGAATTCTGGAGAAGAATTCTGAGAGTACCATAGATAGTCAAGAAAACAAGCAAATCAATCATAGAAGAAATTGATTGATAGTTCTTACTGAAGGCACATATGACCAGGCTGAAATTGTCATATTTT
Organism: Bothrops alternatus; assembly: GCA_034064705.1. NCBI lineage: Eukaryota > Metazoa > Chordata > Lepidosauria > Squamata > Viperidae > Bothrops > Bothrops alternatus. The sequence continues at coordinate 2,278,636 of JARGCV010000082.1, read as the reverse complement.
GGACACATGACTCATCTCTCTCTCTCTCTCTCTCTCTCTCTCTCTCTCTCTCTCTCTTTCTTTGAGTCAGGGTCGATTCTTAGCAACTACCTGGATGATTGGGTGGGAAGAAAATCCACAGAGTTCAAGGAGAAGGAAGGAAGGAAGGAAGGAAGGAAGGAAGGAAGGAAGGAAGGAAGGAAGGAAGGAAGGAAGGAAGGAAGGAAGGAAGGAAGGAAGTTTTCTTGGCAAGGTCTTTCAGAAGTGGTTTGCCCTTGTCTTCTTTATAGGGATAACAGAAAATGAGAGGCTCAAGGTCACCCAGCTGGCTTCATTCCTAAGGCAGAACTAGAACTTACAGTCTCCTGGGTTTTTTTTCACAGGCTATATTGGGAAGAAGTAAAACAGTCCAAAAGGTGGCAACAGGTAATTTATTTATTTATTTATTTATTTTATTTTATTTAATTTATATGCCGCCCTTCTCACAAGACTCAGGGCGGCTCACAACAACAACACAATTAAAAAACACAATTAAATTAAAAATTTAAAAATTAATTTCATTCACACAACATACAAACACATTCAGCTCACAGCCGCTGATGGCAGGACACTCTTAGGGCCGAGGGGCAGAGCACAGCTCATATGCCTGTCGGCATAGACGTGTCTTCAGTGCTTTCTGGAAAGCTAGGAGGGAGGAAGCAGCATGAACCTCCAAGGGAAGCTGGTTCCAGAGGGCTGGGGCAGCAACGGAGAAGGCCCTTGCCCTAGGCCCCGCCAGACGACATTGCCTAACAGACGGGACCCGTAGGAGGCCAACCCTATGTGCCCTAACCGGTCACTGGGATTCATGAGGCAGAAGACGGTCCCGTAAGTATTATTATTTTATTATTATTTATTTAATTTCTATGCCGCCCTATTCCAAAGAACTCAGGGCGGCTCACAGCATGATAGAAATTACAATAAACACATATCTATAAAAAACCCTTAAGCTAAAAGAAACCAATCACTCCACAAATATACACAGAAACATACACTGGCTAGGGGCAAGGTGTTAGCTGCCCCAGGCCTGCCGGCAAAAGTATGTTTTAAGCAATCTACGAAAGGCGAAGAGGGTGGGGGCGACACGGATCTCCGGGGGAAGTTGGTTCCAGAGGGCCGGGGCCGCAACAGAGAAGGCCCTTCCCCTAGGCCCCGCCAGGCGACACTGTCTGGCTGACGGGACCTGGAGAAGGCCCACTCTGTGGGCCCTAACCGGCCGCTGGGATTCATGGGGCAGCAGACGGTCCCGTAAATAACCTGGTCCAATGCCATGTAGGGCTTTATAGGTCATAACCAACACTTTGAATTGGGTTCGGAGACCAATTGGCAGCCAATGCAGCTCGCGGAGTGATGCCGAAATGTGGGCATTTCTAGGCAAGCCCAACACTGCTCGCGCGGCTGCATTCTGCATTACCTGAAGTCTCCGAACATTTTTCAAAGGTAGCCCCATGTAGAGAGCATTGCAGTAATCGAACCTCGAGGTGATAAGGGCATGAGTGACTGTGAGCAGAGACTCCCGGTCCAAATAGGGCCGCAACTGGTGCACCAGTCGAACCTGGGCAAATGTCCTCCTCGCCACAGCCGAAAGATGATGTTCCAAATTTAGCTGTGGATCGAGGAGGACGCCCAAGTTGCGGACCTTCTCCGAGGGGGTCAAAAGCTCCCCCCCCAGGCTAATGGACGGATAGATTGAAATATCCTTGGGAGGCAGAACCCATAGCCACTCCGTCTTGTCGGGGTTGAGTTTGAGCCTGTTGGCACCCATCCAAACCCTAACAGCCTCCAGACATCGGCACATCACTTCCGCTGCTTCACTGAAATGACACGGGGTGGAGATGTAAAGCTGGGTATCATCAGCATACTGATGATATCTCACCCCGTGTTGTCGGATGATCTCGCCCAGTGGTTTCATGTAGATATTAAACAGCAGAGGGGAGAGGACCGATCCCTGAGGGACCCCACAAGGGAGGAACCTAGGGGTTGACCTCTGACCCCCTGCCAACACCGACTGCGACCGACCAGTGAGGTAGGAGGTGAACCACCGCAAAACAGTGCCTCCAACCCCCAACCCCTCCAGTCGGTGCAGAAGGATACCATGGTCAATGGTATCGAAAGCCGCTGAGAGGTCAAGTAGCACCAGGATAGTGGATAATCCCCTATCCCGGGCCCGCCAGAGATCATCCGTCAGCGCGACCAAAGCAGTTTCCGTGGAGTAGCCGAGCCTGAATCCTGACTGTTGAGGGCCCAGATAATCGGCCTCATCCAAGGACCGTTGGAGCTGGAGTGACACCACCTTCTCAACAACCTTCCCTATAAAGGGAAGATTGGAGACAGGACGGTAGTTGTTTAAAACAGCTGGGTCCAGGGAAGGCTTCTTGAGGAGGGGGCGCACAATTGCCTCCTTGCAGGGAGCCGGAAAGGACCCCTCCCTCAAAGAAGCGTTGACAATCTCCTGAACCCAGCCCCGCGTCACCTCCCTGCTGGCCGAAACCAGCCAGGAGGGGCACGGGTCCAATAAACAGGTGGCGGAGCTCACAGCTCCAATGGCCTTGTCGACTTCATCAGGTGCCACCGGGTCAAACTCCTCCCACACAACAGGATCAAGACGAGTCCCTGTCATCTCGACTGAATCATTATCAGCCGATACTGCATTCCAATTGGAGTCAAGGTCCATCCGAATCTGGGCGATTTTATCCGCGAAAAACTTATTAAAGTCCTCAGCACTACCCTGCAAGGGTGCATCAACCCCCCCCTGATTAAGGAGGGAGCGAGTTACCCTGAACAGGGCGGCTGGGCGGGATTCCGCAGATGCAATCAAGGCGGAATGATACGCGCATCTTGCCGCCTTGAGCGCCACCTGATAAGTCTTGATATAAGATCTTACAAGTGTTCGGTCAGATACGGATTTGCTTTTCCTCCATCGCTTCTCTAGGCGTCTCTTCTGGCGCTTCATCCCCCTGAGTTCCTCAGTAAACCAAGGAGATCTCCTGGGTCTGCTACCACAGAGAGGTCGCAGCGGCGCAATCCGGTCAAGAGCCCCCTTCGCAGCCATATTCCAGGCCGTAACCAGGGACTCTGCCGAACTGTGAATGAGAGAATCCGGTATTTCCCCAAGCGTCCTCTGAAAACTCTCTGGATCCATCAGACGTCTGGGGCGGAACCACCTAATCGGTTCCGCCTCCCTGCAGGAGAGGAGTGGAGCCTTAAAAACAAGCCGCAGCAGAAAATGATCTGACCATGACATAGGCAAAATATCTAAGCCCCTTAAATTCAGATCATTGCTCAACTGTTCTGAGAGGAATACCATGTCGGGAGTGTGTCCCCTCTCGTGAGTCGGACCCTGAACTACCTGAGTCAGGTTCATGGTTGCCATGGTGGCCATGAACTCCTGCGCCAACCCAGAGGATTCGCCGAGCGACGGAAGATTTAAGTCCCCCAAGACAATAAGCCTGGGGAACTCAACCGCCAGCCCAGCAACCTCCTCAAGTAGCGCAGGCAGGGCTGTTGACACGCAGCTGGGAGGCAGGTACGTAAGCAACAAGCCCACCTGAACCCCTAGGTCCAACTTCACAAGAAGCAACTCACAACCCGCAATCTCAGAAACAGCAAGCCTGCGTAGACTAAAGGTCTTCTTGGCTATAATAGCCACTCCTCCCCCCCTTCCCTGGGGTCGTGGCTGATGCCATACCTGAAACCCGGCTGGACACATCTCAGAGAGAGGAACTCCTCCCTCCGGGCCCAGCCAGGTCTCGGTCACACATGCGAGGTCGGCCTCCTCATCCAGGAGAAGATCATGGATGAGGGGAGCTTTATTTACAACCGACCTGGCATTGAGCAGCAGCAGCCTGAGCCCAGGGTCCGGATTTCCCCCATCACCAGTATTTCGGTCCATTGCCATAAAGGGCTTTATGATCATAACCAACACTTTGAATTGTGTTCGGAGACCAATTGGTAGCCAGTGCAGCTCGCGGAGAGCTGGAGTGATATGAGCATGTCTTGGGAGACCCAAGACGGCTTGCGCGGCCGCATTCTGGACTACTTGCAGTCTCCGGACATTCTTCAAAGGTTGCCCCATGTAGAGAGCATTACAGTAGTCGAATCTCGAGGTGACAAGGGCATGGGTGACTGTGAGGAGTGACTCCCGGTCCAAATAGGGCCGCAACTGGCGCACCAGGCGAACCTGGACGAATGCCCCCCTCGCCACAGCCCAAAAATGATATTCTAAACTTAGCTGTGGATCGAGGAGGACACCCAAGTTGTGAACCCTTTCCGAGGGGGACAAAACTTCTCCCCCCAGGGTAATGGACGGACAGTTAGAATTGTCCTTGGGAGGCAGAGCCCATAGCCACTCCGTCTTTTCTTAATTACTTCCATCCTGTTCAGAAAAGTACAAGGATGAGTCCATGAAGTCAGGAGAAGACACACTTGACTGGAGGACATGTTTTCCTTTTAATCAATTGTGGAAACCTTTATTGATGCCGAGAGCAAAATCTGCTCCAGTCATTTCTAGCTTGGGTGGAAGGATTTATTTGCATCGAGCGACAGTGGAGTCCTCTCAGCAATAGGGAATCAGCAGCAATCAAGCTGTGGCAACTGTCTGAAGAGCTGAAAGATTAGCTTTAATCTCAGTCCGAGCCGTTACAATCAAGGCTGAGCGTCTCCTGCACTCTCAGAGAAGGAATATTTGGCCGGCTTACTCCAACCATCTTCAACAGGCTTGTTTCCCCTAAAACTTCTGAAGGGCAGAATTGTTTTCCCTCCATATAACACGATGGATGGCCTCTCGGCACCACAGTCACATAAAAGCACTTCTCAGGCTGGCAGTTTTAAGCCTTTTTCTAACGCCATTGTGTTTTCCCTTTGATATTTTCACAGAGGTTTGACTAGATGGTAGCAGTCGTGTTTGTTGCTGTCTTTAGGTAACTGGATATATAGCAAGAGAGTGAAGGGGACTTCCTTCCTTCTTTCTTTTTTCCTTCCTTCCTTCCTCTTTCTTTCCTTCTTTCCATTTTATTCCTTCCTTCCTTCTTTCCTTCTTTCTTTCTTTTTTCCTTCCTTCCATTTTCTTCCTTCCTTCCTTCTTTCCTTCTTTTTCTTTCCTTCTTTCTTTCCTTCTTTCTTTTTTTAACTTCCTTCCTTTTTTCCTTCCTTCCTCTTTCTTTCTTTCCTTCCATTTTCTTCCTTCCTTTCTTCTTTCCTTTTCTTTCCTTCCTTCTTTCCTTTTTTTTCTTCCTTCCTTCCTCTTTCTTTCCTTCCTTCCATTTTCTTCCTTCCTTCTTTCCTTCTTTTTCTTTTTCTTTCCTTCTTTCTTTCTTTTTTCCTTCCTTCCATTTTCTTCCTTCCTTCTTTTTCTTTCCTTCTTTCTTTCTTTTAACTTCCTTCCTTTTTTCCTTCCTTCCTTCCTTTCTTTCCTTCCTTCCATTTTCTTCCTTCCTTTCTTCCTTCCTTTTCTTTCCTTCCTTCTTTCCTTCTTTCTTTTTTCCTTCCTTCCTCTTTCTTTCCTTCCTTCCATTTTCTTCCTTCCTTCTTTCCTTCTTTTTCTTTTTCTTTCCTTCTTTCCTTCTTTCTTTCTTTTTTCCTTCCTTCCATTTCCTTCCTTCCTTCTTTCTTTCTTTTTCTTTCTTTCCTTCTTTCTTTCCTTCCTTCCTTCTTTCTTTTTTTAACTTCCTTCCTTCCTTTTTTCCTTCCTTCCTTCCATTTTCTTCCTTCCTTCTTTCCTTTTCTTTCCTTTTCTTTCTTTCTTTCCTTCCTTCTTTTATTTTCCTTTTTCCTTTTTTCCTTCCTTCCCTCCTTCCTTCCTTCCTCTTTCCTTCCTTCCTTCTTTCCTTTTCTTTCTTTTTCTTTCCTTCCTTCTTTCCTTTTTCCTTTCTTCCTTCCTTCCTCTTTCCTTCCTTCCTTCTTTCTTTCTGTCTTTTAACTTCCTTCCTTCTTCCTTTCCTTCTACTCTGTCTCCTTTTCCTTCCTCCCCGCTTCTGTCTTTTTCCTTTCTCTCTCTGTCTCCTTCTTTTTTTTTCCCCCTCCATCTCCTTCCTTCCCTTTTTCTATCTCCCTCCCTCCCTCCACCTTATTGCCTGTATATTCAGGGTTTTTTTTTTCTTCTTCTCACCCAAACTGGAGCCAATATTGTGGCGAGAAATGTAAGGTTTTAAATATAGGCAAGAAATATCAAATGCACAGGTGTAGAACAGAAGGCACCTGGCTCAACAATAGCAACTGTAAAAGGGAACCAGGTGTCCTAGTAGATCACCACATAGGTATGAGCCAGCAGTGTGTTGCAGCTGCCAAAAACGCTAATGCAGTCCTTGGTTGCATCAACAGATGAATAATATCAAGATCATAGGAAGTGATAGCATTGCTTTATACTGCACTGGTGAGACTACAGTTGAAATACTAGTCCAGTTCTGGTCAGCACAATACAAAAAAAGAGGTTGAGACTCTAGAAAGAGTGAAGAGAAGAGCAACAAAGATAATTAGAGGACTGGAGCTAAAACATACAAAAAACGGTTGCAGGAATTGGGTTTGTCTAGTTTAATGAAAAGAAGGAGTAGGAGTGACATGATAGCAGTCTTCCAATACCTCAGGAGCTGCCACAAAGAAAAGGGAAGCTATTTCCCAAAGCAGCTGAAGGTAGGACAATGGAAGATCATTAAAGTGATATCCAACCTAGAACTAAGGAGAAATTTCCTGACAGTGAGAGCAATTAATCAGTGGAACGGCGTGTGTCTACAAGTTGTGGGCACTCCATCACTCGAGGCTTTTAAGAAGCGAGTGGACAACCATTTGTCTGAAATGGTATAAGGTCTCCTGCTTGAGTAGGGATTGGACTACTAGAAGACCTCCAAGATCCCTTCCAAAACATAAATAAAATTTATTTATTTATTTATTTACAGATTGATTTGCAACCATCGGTTTAAGCAACGATAAATTGCGTTTGGACTTCTTCCCTGCCACTCATCCTACATGGATTTTTTTTCCTCTAATTTCCTCTGTTCCCACAATACAGTTGGCTGGGGCTAAAGCTCACTCTCCCCCCCCCCATTTCCTGACTCAGAAGAAAGGGGATAAAAGGAGCAAGAAGCAACCTTCAAAAAAAAAAAGAACAGGAAAAGCTCACAAGCAAGAGTCTTGTCTGCCATTTTGGGGGAAGCAAACCAAGGCTGGTGGGCTTGGCGAAGCCAGCTTCCCTGGCAGACCACAGGTGCTCTCCAAGATGTGGTTACGACAACAACATAAACGACGGATAATTGCTTTTGTGACAACTTGCCAATTAAATTAGATTCAGCAGAATAACATAATGACAATTTGTTATGCTCCGGCGGGCACTAACATACCCATCATAATTAAATGCCAGGACGGAAATGGAAGGTGGTGCTATCCAAGAAGATATAACCCCAATTCCACCCTGTGAAACATTATAGGTTGGAGCCTGATATTTAATTTCAGGAGGATAATAGCATTAGCACACAGCGGAATGAGCTTGAAGTACGCTTCATGGAGACGGGGGTGGGTGGGTGGGTGGGTTGTGGGAATCAGGCAGGTCCAGCCATGCCGGGATGGCCACCACCACCCCTCACTCCCAGTGGATTTGTAATTGGGAAAGTTGGACCTTAAAAAAAAACCAAGACAGGAAGAAAATCGTCTCGTTTGAGCTGTGGCGCTGGAGAAGGCTCCGGCATATTCCTTGGACAGCAAAAGTGACTAACAAGCAAGTCCTGGAGCATATAACACCAGACATGTCACTGGAAAGCAAAAATCATAAAACTGCGCCTCACTTACTTTGGCCGGGGAACTCACTGGAGTAAGCAGTGGGTTTGTCTACTCTAGTGAAAAGAAGGACTAGGGGTGACATGATACGGTAGCAGTCTTCCATTTGCATGGTTGCCACAAAGAAGAGGGAGTCAACCTATTTTCCAAGGCACCAGAAGGCAAGACAAGAAACAATGGATGGAAACTAATCGAGGAGAGAAGGAACCTGGAATTAAGGAGAAATTTCCTGACAATGAGAACAATTAATCAGTGGAACGGCTTGTCTTCAGAAGTCATGGGTGCTTCATCACTGGAGGTTTTTAAGAAGAATCCGGACAGCCACTTGTCTGGAATGATTTAAGGTCTCCTACTTCAGCAGGGGGTTGGACTAGAAGACCTCCAAAGTCCTTTCCAGCTCTATTCTGATTGACTGATTGATTGATTGATTGATTGATTGACTTAGTGGTAAAAGAAAACCAGGCCACCAAAGAACACAGTTGCTGGACACTATCAAAGCTGGCTGGGGAATTCTGGGAGTTGAAGTCCACAAGTCTTAACGTTGCCAAGTTTGGAGACTCCTGTTCTTTATGTTTCGGCATTCATACAATGGAAGCAGTGGTGGGATTCAGCTGATTCGCACCACTTCGGCAGAACCGGTAGCTAATTTTTTGTTGCCCAGGCCCAGAACAGACTTCCGGAAGCGGTATCCAGACAGAGAAGGTTGTTCATATATTTGAATCCCACCACTGATTGGAAGGGATGTGGAGAAATAAAAAACACATCAGACAAGGCCTCTGGCTAACTCAGGAAGAGAAAACACAGAAAGATAATTTTCCTAGACTATTATTTTATTTATTCATCAGGAAACTTGGTGTCTCCAGTTTCCCAGTGTCCATTTGGAAGGAAGTGCAAGTTTCTAGTCTTCTAAAACCTAAGATTATTATTATTATTATTATTATTAATTTAATTTCTATGCCGCCCTATTCCGGAGAACTCAGGGCGGCTCACAGCATAATAGAAATTACATACATATAAAAAACCCTTAAGTTAAAAAAAAAACAAAAAACAAAAAACAAAAAACCAATCATTCCACAAACATACACTGGCTAGGGGCAAGATGTTAGCTGCCCCAGGCCTGCCGGCAAAAGTGTGTTTTAAGCAATTTACGAAAGGCGGAGAGGGTGGGGGCGACACGGATCTCCGGGGGAAGTTGGTTCCAGAGGGCCGGGGCCGCAACAGAGAAGGCTCTTCCCCTAGGCCCCGCCAGGCGACACTGTCTGGCTGACGGGACCTGGAGAAGGCCCACTCTGTGGGCCCTAACCGGCCGCTGGGATTCATGAGGCAGCAGACGGTCCCGTAAATAACCTGGTCCGATGCCATGTAGGGCTTTATAGGTCATAACCAACACTTTGAATTGGGTTCGGAGACCAATTGGCAGCCAATGCAAAAAACTAGGCAAGCATTATTTTTCCCATGTATTTTAGCCTGCAGTCTCCTTTCAGTATGTTTAGCCAGTTAATGGTGCCATGGTAGCCAATGACATTCATTCATTCATTCATTCATTTGAATGTATTAGCCACCTAACTGCAATGGACATACCTGTTCCATGTAGTTTGAAGAAGCTTTTGCTTCAGAAAAACTTTTTTTTAAAAAATCTGGTCTTTAATGATTGTTGCTCTACAAAAAATATATAATAAATGCAATGCAATACAACACAACACAATACAATACAATAAAAAATGGAGCTCATTAGTAAGCTTTACACTGAGGATTATACTGTAGTATATTTCCTCAAAAAGACTCAGTTTATATTTAAAAACGAATGTATTAGTTTTTAATTCAGAGATCAGTGCTACCAGAAAATCATTCCCAACCTATAATTTAATATACATATTTGTACTGCATTCTAAATTTGGAGTTTTTTATATATAGAATTTTATAGGAAATTAGATTGCTAGTATAACTCTAATTTATTATAGCTTATAATTTTAATGAGTTATGTTAACCAGATCTCCTTACTTTAAAGCTTAATAGTGAATTGTAGGGATTATTTTGATAGAGATATACTGTAATACATTTCATTATTTCATAAATAATTTTTCATTTATTGAAAAACTGTAATCTCCACAACATTTCAAATCCCACATTTTCTTATTTTTATCTTGCTATTTATACTTTATCCTTATCCTCCTTTTACCTATCTCTTCCATCTTCTTATCTTTATTTTTTCTTTGAAATATTTCATTGAAAACAAAACCTGAAGGGCTGGAAATTGTAGTATATCTCATGATCATTTCTAAATATATTTTTAAAATTATCCAAAGGAGTTTAATTCCAACTCTGTTCCAGCCCTTCACACTTATCTGGGGCCCACTTCGGAAGCTGCTCTGCAGTCAGTAATTTAAAATCGTATTTGTTATCTCTAATGTCCACTTTTATTGCTTATTTCCTGCTGATCTGATAACCACAGATTACATTTTAAGTATCCTTTATCATATTATTTTACTTTTAACATACTTTTTCCCCTTCTGGGAAACATTTTGAAAAGAGAATATAAATACTTTTTAACAAATGTGTCACATGTGTTATAAATTCCCAGGATGTTAACCAGGATACTATAATTGCAGTGTATTTGCCTGCATTTATAAATCCTTGAATTTAACGTAATGAACTGGCTAAAAAAATCTTCTGCTGTATTTTTTATGGTTGTCTAAGGCAAATATACTACAATTGTCTAAGGATGGTTGTTTGAATAGGGCTTACTTCTAAGTAGAGATAGTCCTCAACGTACGACCACAATTGAGCCCAAAATTTATGTTGCTAAGTGAGACATTTGTTAAGTGAGTTTTGCCCCATTTTACAACCTTTCTTGCCACATTCTAGGCTGCATTAACAGAGGGATAGAATCAAGATCACGTGAAGTATTAATGCCACTTTTCAATGCCTTGGTAAGGCCACACTTGGAATATTGCATCCAGTTTTGGTCACCACGAAATAAAAAGGAAGTTGAGACTCGTCTAGAAAGAGTACAGAGAAGAGCAACAAAGATGATCAGGGGACTGGAGGCTAAAACTTACAAGGAACGGCTGCTGGAATTGGGTATGTCTACCGTAGTTTAATGAAGAGAAGGACGAGGGGGGACATGATAGCAGTGTTCCAATATCTCAGGGGCTGCCACAAAGAAGAGGGAGTCAAGCTATTCTACAAAGCACCTGAAGGCAGGACAAGAAGCAACGGATGGAAACTAATCAAGGAGAGAAGCAACCTAGAACTAAGAAGAAACTTCCTGACAGTTAGAACAATTAATCAGTGGAACAACCTGCCTCCCGAAGTGGTGAATGTGCCAACACTGGAAGTTTTTAAGAAGAGACTGGACAGCCATTTGTCCAAAATGATATAAGGTTTCCTTCCTGAGCAGGGGGTTGGACTAGAAGACCTCCAAGGCCCCTTCCAACTTTATTATTATTATTATTATTATTATTATTATTATTATTATTATTATTATTATTATTATTATTATTATTACTATTACTATTACTATTACTATTATTAAAGTGAATCACTGCAGTTGTTAAGTTAGTAACCCAGTTATTCAGTGAATCTAGCTTCCCCATTGACTTTGCTTGTCAGAAGGTCCCAAAAGGGGATCACGTGACCCCAGACCACTACAACCATCATAAATATGAGTCAGTTGCCAAGCATCTCAATTTTGATCACATGACCATGGGGATGCTGCAACGATTATAAGCCTGAAAAGTGGTCATAAGTCACTTTTTTTTCAGTTCGGTTGTAACTTCAAATGGTCACTAAATGCGAACCGTTGCAAGTCGAGGACTACCTTTATTGCAAGCAATATTTCTTCTCTTTGGGAAACATCTGAGAACCCATGGCTCCAAGCAAACACTGCTTGGGGGGCAAGCACCCCTGGAGAAAAGTATTTGAGCATTCTGACCTGAAATGCAAAATTGGAATTCCCAACGAAAGGGGTGACAAATAAAATCAGCTCTTGCCACTGGCTGCTAACAAGCTTGTTTTCTGACGTGCCCTAATGAACCATGCCAAAAAACAAGGGGAGAGGGGAGGAAGCCATGCCCTCTCCTCTTCTCCAACATGGTCCCCCCCCCAGATGGAGACCAACACTTTTAGCCACAGAGGTCAGCAGGCTGACCGCTTAATGGGGTACATGTCTCCAGCCAAAAAGAGAAATCTTGTTCCTGATCGTTTGCAAATCTCGCCCTCTGAATAGAATATCTGCCAGCCCCCAAAGGAGAGTAATACCTGCTTTGCATCCAAAACGTGCCATTTTTAAAAGGATCTGATTTAAGTGAATTAAGACCCCCATACACGCCCACTCATGCACGCCCAGAAACACACCAACAGGAGAAGGATATTTCTCAGCTCCTTGTTTGGTGCAAGATTAGATAGTCCTTCTTATTACATACTATATTAGCTTTGCTTCCTATTACAAGTCCCGAGGGAGAGCTTGTTGTTTTTACTTAGTTTTTCCACTGAAGGATCTCATTATCCAACTAAGCAGCAGACTGGAATTGCAATGAGATCGGGGGAAGCGATTTCCCACACAACTCATGAGCAGGGCAGGCACCTTCACGCAGAGTTTGAATGGAGTGTACAATCACGCTCGCTGTGCCTTGAAGAGATCTAGGTTTGGGGCAGAATGGCAGACTGGGAAGCCCTGAAGGGTCTTTAGGACGATGTTCCTCAACCTTGGCGACTTGGAGATGTGTGGACTTCAACTCCCTGAAGTCCCATGCTGGCTGGGAATTCTGGGAGTTGAAATCTCCATATCTTAAAGTTGCCAAGGTTGAGGAACACTGCCCTAAAAGAATTGCCACATGGTGCTCCCCAGGTGCAAGAGATTACAGTATAGTAACTGTGAGAAGGACCTTGGAGTCCTAGTGGACAATCACTTAAATAGGAGACAGCCATGTGCTGCAGCTGCCAAAAAAGCCAACGCAGTGCTAGGCTGCATTAACAGAAGGATAGAATCAAGATCACGTGAAGTTAATACCACTTTACAATGCCTCGGTAAGGCCACACTTGGAATATTGCATCCAGTTTTGGTCACCATGATGTAAAAAAGATGTTGAGACTCTTGAAAGAGTACAGAGGAGAGCAACAAAGATGATTAGGGGACTGGAGGCTAAAGCATATAAGGAACGGTTGCTGGAATTGGGTATGTCTAGTTTAATGAAGAGAAGGACGAGGGGGGACATGATAGCAGTGTTCCAATATCTCAGGGGCTGCCACAAAGAAGAGGGAGTCAAGCTATTCTCCAAAGCGCTTGAAGGCAGGACAAGAAGCAACGGATGGAAACTGATCAAGGAGAGAAGCAACCTAGAACTAAGGAGAAACTTCCTGACAGTTAGAACAATTAACCAATGGAACAACCTGCATCCAGAACCAGTGAATGCTCCAACACTGGAAGTTTTTAACAAGAGATTGCACAACCATTTGTCTGAAATGGTATCGGGTTTCCTGCCTGAGTAGGGGGTTGGACTAGAAGACCTCCAAGGTACCTGCCAACTCTGTTATTCTGTTACATCTCCCAGAATGCTCAGCTAGCAGGGCAAATGTCGCCCAATTCTTGTTCTTCATGCCTAACTGCCCCCCCCCCCGCAAAATGAACCAGAAATGGCCAAATTGTTTATAATGGGGGTAACAGAAATCCTTCCTTTGGGTCAAACTCAACTCATGGTGATTTCATGGAATTTCCTTGGCTATCGGATTAAAGTGGTTTGCTGATGTTTTCCTCCAAGATTTCTGTTGGGTGACGGATATGGTCACAAAATGGTTGACCTGATGGGCAACCAGGCACAAAATATCAGGACAACCAGATCCACACATGCAGAGTTCAAACTAACTACCTAATTATGTTGTGCCTATAATACAAGAATCTGCCCAGAACTGCCTCTTGGAAACCAAGAGGTGAGCAGTGGTGGGATTGAAATATATGAACAACTGGTTCTCTGTGTGGATGCCGCTTCCGAAAGTCCATTCTGGGCCTGGGCAACAAAAAATTAGCTACCGGTTCTGTCGAAGTGGTGCCAACTGGCTGAATCCTACACTGGAAGGAGCTTAGAGAGGGTCATAGCCCTTCTGCAATTGCACAGTGACTCCAGACTAATTCCACCTTTGATCCCTCCTTCATGCCAGGCCTGGTGCTTCCCAAATACAGAAAGTCCTTGACTTACAACCATTCATTTAGTGACTGTTTAAAGCAGTGTTTCTCAACCTTGACAATTTTAAGGCATGTGGACTTCAACTCCCAGAATTCCACAGCCAGCAATGCTGGCTGTGGAATTCTGGGCGTTGAAGTCCACATGCCTTAAAATTGTCAAGGTTGAGAAACACTGCTTTAAAGTTACAATGGCACTGGAAAAAAAGTGACTTCGGACCATTTTTCACCCAACCATTGCAGCTTCCTCATGGTCACGTGATCAAAATTCAGATGCTTGGCAACCGACTCATATTTATGACGGTTGTGGTCTCCCGGGGTCATGCGATCCCCCTTAGTGACCTTCTGACAAGCAAAGTCAATGGGGAAGCCAGGTTCACTTAATAGCTGTGGTACTAACTTAACAACTGCAGTGATTCGCTTAACAAGAAAGGTTGTAAAATTGGGAAAAACTCACTAAACAATTGTCTCCTTTAGAAACAGAAAATGTGGGCTCAATTGTGATCATAAGCTGAGGTCTAACCGTACTCACTGAAGCCAGTCTGCAGATCTTGTCTACCATGCAAAAGACGTTTGTGGGGAACAATGGATCTGGAACTTGGGGGAGGTATCTGGAAGGAATTGGTCCTAACAGCGTCCCTCAATGCTTACTTGGGTGACATCGGATGTGAGAAGTAAGGTCTGCATCTGATGGCTATGAGGAAGAAAGCCAACAGCTAAATCTGGTCTCCAGGTTGGCTGGGGAATTCTGGGAATTGAAGCCCACCCATCTTAAAGCTGCTGGAGTTTGATCGAGTGACCGTGGGGACGCTGCACGAGGGCAATATTTCCCCGCCATTTCTTTTTTTATTTTTTTATTTATTATTAAATTTCTATACCGCCCCTCTCCCGAAGGACTCGGGGCGGTGTACAGCCTTAAAATTTAAAAAACATACAAATGTGCAAAATTAAAATATTTAAAAATAAATTAAACAAATTAGGCCATAAAATCCCATATAAATAAAATCCCATATAAAACCCAAGATCCTGAAGAAAAAGTCATAGCTAAGCTCTTGATGCTCACCAAAATCGACCCACTTGACCCAGAGCTGCATGTACAGGAAATCCTTACTTACCTACAACCACAATTGACCCCAGAATTCCCACTGCTAAGCAAGACATTTGATATGTGGAGTTTGCCCCAATTTACTACCTTTCTTCTCACAATTTTTAGTGAATCACTGCGGTTGTTAAGTTAGCTATGTGTTTGTTCAGTGCATCTGGCTTCTCTGTTTGACTTTGCTTGTCAGAAGGTCGTGACCCCAGGACCCCAGTTGTCAAGCGTCTGAATTTTGATCACATGACCACAGGGATGTTGCAACAATCGTTAAGTGAGAAAAAAAACAAGCATAAATCCCTTTTTTCCAGTGTGGATATAACTTTGAAAAGTCACTAAATCAATAATTGCATCTCAAGGACTTAGCTGCATTCTCCGCTCCCCAACCATAGGTTTATCCTTCAGAAACTTCTCTTGAAGTGGGAGGCCGCATAATTTAAAAGAATTGTTAGAACAGGAATTCTAAAGAATCCTGTAATTTTGGAAAGGGACCCGTCCGTCATTGGAAACCCTACAGTGCCACCTAGTGGAGGAAACAGAACCGGCCTCTTCCGATACTTGGGATTTCTGCCCTTCCAAGCGGTGACATTTGCAGAACAATCAATATCTCATTATTGGCCATAATCACTACCCAGTTGCTTAGCTTTTGTGGAAGCGGACCTCTATAAGAAACAGTTTCCTTGTCTCCGGTGTGTTTGGCAGACTCTTTGTTCTACAAGTCAGTGTCCTGATTGGCAGGGATCGTTTTACACCCACACACCCCACTCAAGGTTAGACTGCATTTCCCCCACCCTTTTTTTTTTTTTTTTGCATCGGATCTCCAACAACAACGAATCATAACTTTAAACCAGGCAGAAACCGGGTGACCTTTTGCTAACTGCTGGAAGGAAAACGCTTGATAAATAAGTAAATAGGTCAGCCTTGGGGTGGTTTTGCTTACAACCTTTTAATTAAAATACTTCAGCCTGGAAGGTCGCAGTGAATGACAAAAGCCCTTACAATGAGCATGAATGGTGTTTCCTTCCAGGCTGCCTTTAATTCTTTAATTCTTCAGGCAAAAAGAATAATTTCCCTGGGACTCTGCATCTTAAAAGGTGACTTACCCCATTGGCTGTCCTTAGCAGACAAAGAGAGGACATACAGATGAAGATCACTTAGCAACTATGCTCCAAGTATGTTTTGGGCAGCGAAATTAGCAAAAACAAACCAGCTTCCAACAGTTCTCGACTTAACTGTTCATTTAGCAACTTTTAAAAGTTACAATGTAACTGAAAAGAATGACTTACGACCAGTCCTTGCACTTACAACCATTGCTGCGTCCCTGTGGTCATGTGATCACAATTCAGGCATTTGGCAGCCAGCATGTATTTACAACAGTTGTAGCATCCCAAGGTCATATGATCACCATTTGCAATCCTTCCCAGCCAGCTTCCAACAAGCAAAGTCAATGGGGGAAGCTGGATTCACTCAGTGACTGCGTGATGCACTAAAATACTTGATTAGGCTGTTGTTTACTGCTGAATTGGTAGTTCCTTGATTAGGATATTGTTTACTGATTGTTTGCCTGGCGTTAATCCCTGCTTATCTGGGTGTTGATTGCTATGACTGTTCTTTTTGGTTTTTGAGCTATTTTGTTGCCTCTTTTGAATGGTGTGTAAAAGAAAGCCTGGATCCATGCCATAAAGGGCTTCAAGAACTGGTGGACTCTCCTTTGCCAAAAATGTTTAAAACAAAGCTTGATGATCAGCTGTTGCGGCTATTGCAATACTCCAGGATCTGGAGTAATCTCTTGTACCTCTTACATTCTGTAGCTGCTTTCTCCAGGTGTTATCCATTGGGATCACAAATACCAAAGACAGCAGCCACAGTAAGCGATCAAAGTCTTGCCCTTTCTTAGACGCATGGCTTCAACCAGTTATGACCAACTTCTTGATTTTTTTTCAGCCACCACCAACTCCAGAACTCTTGACTTTCTTGCATATGTATTTGGTTCCATTTTCATCTTCTAGGTCCCCACTGCCATACTTTTTAAGTAGATTGGCTCTGCTTATCCAACACAACCTTATGAGAATCACTCTGCCTGCAGAAGCCTCACCCTTGTATCATTATCAGATGCCTATGCTCTACCATGAAGAATTAAAATTACTCTTGAGAAATCTTTTTTTCCATGGACTTAGGGAGGCTACTTTATACCTGCTAATATACTAACTGTAGATAAGAACTACTTATCTGGAAATGCTCTACAGCAGAGGTCCCCAACCTTTTGGGCACCAGGGACTGGTTCCGTGGAGAGGTTTTTCCGCGGACCGGAGGCTGTATGGTTTTGTGTGCTGCCTGCATCTCGTGGATGGGGCTTTGCTGGTTTGTGTGGCCCGGTTGCTGGCATGCTGTGGCCCAGTACTGGTCCACGGACTGGGGGTTGGGGACCCCTGCTCTACAGCTTCATCCTCGTTGCAAGTCAACCCAAACCAGCATCTGACAGGGGATGGTGTTGGTTGCTTCTTGGTTACACCAAGAACACAAAGTTATATGAGGATTTAACTCACCATTTTTATAGCCATCTCCAATTAACACAGTGGTTCTCAACCTTTTTCAGGTTGAGACCCCACTTGCGCCGCCCATGCGCGCCGTGACCCCGACCCCCGCGCGCGCAACGGGCCATTCCGCACATGCGCGGGGTGCGCGCAATGAAAAAAAATTTAAAAATTTAAAAATTTAAAAAACAAAATGGCGGACCACGACAGCCCGATCCGCGCATGCACGGGGCGCGCTCGACAAAAAAAAAACAAAAAAAATAAAAAACAAAAACAAAAATGGCGGACCGCGGTGTCCGGCGACCCCTGCAAAACGGTCGTTCGACCCCAAATGGGGTCGCGACCCATAGGTTGAGAACCGCTGAATTAACATAACCCAACCATCCCCAAGATGAATGTCAACAGCTTTCAATTAGGATTGAAGGCTTGGTGGAATCAGCCATTCAATGATTTTCCAAATAACACAAAGGAGCTATGTCGACAAATGGGTCGGACAAAGGGGTCTGTGGGCATCACCAAGGCTTGTATTGTCTATGAACATTTACCCTCGGATGAAGTGAGGACGTTTAGTTTTTAATCATCCACGATACAGACTCACCAGACAGGTGATCCAATGTTGGTAAAGTGGTGTCTGATGTAAGCCAGTCTTATTTTGTGTAAACCTTTAACTCAAAACCAGCACTTTGAACTGAGTCCAGTGCAGAAATATCGAGAGAGGGGTCCCATGGCTAGGGGTAGACTAGAACCTGTTCCATGTTCAACACCTTAATCCGGTGTTTCTCAACCGTGGCAACTTTAAGATGTGGGGACTTCAACTCCCAGAATTCCCCAGCCAGCTTTTTTCAGGAAGACCTGAAAAGTCCGTTCCAAATCTGCTATTCTGTATTCTGACTGTCAAGGGTTAGGCCTTTACACTGAAGGAGAAGGTTGAGAGAAATATGGTGCTGGCAGAATAGAAGTCGTCTGTTTTTTTAATTTAAATTAAAAGCAGCTTCCAGATGAGCAACAGCTTTGTGACTTCGACTTATGACCACAATCAGGACCAGACTTCAATAAATAAATAAATTGGTGTTGCTAAGCAAGGCAGTTGTTAAGTGAGTCGTGCCCGATTCTCCAACCTTTTTTGCCACAATTGTAAAGTGAATCATTTAAGAGTTGAAGTCCCCACATCCTAAATATGCCAAGGTTAAGAAACACTAGTTTTGTCTGGCACCATTCTAGCTGCAGAAGCATCGTTTCTGCTCATACCAGCTGCCAATGCTCTATAATGAAGTATTAAAATAAAAAGGAGAAATGCACCTGTGTGTAAAAAAGAGCGGACTGTGTTCTCCGACAAGCTGAAAATCTTTTGGGGCGTGGCTGCTCCCTTGGCTGCATCTCTGCAGGAAGCAGGAAGGGCAGGAGAGAGCTAGCTAGCCTAGCTATGCTGACTCAGGAATTCTGGGAATTGAAGTCCATGAGTCATAAAAGAGCCGAGGTTGCCTACCCCTGAGCTTGTTGGAGAACAGCTTGAAGCCAGCTTGCCAGGTGAGCAGAAGATCGGAAGGGGGGGGGAGAGAGAGAGGGAAGGAGAGAGAGTGGGGGAAGAGGACTGGCAGACCAAGGGCAGAAAGAGAGGGAGAGAGAGCCTTTTGATATCTAAAATGAAGATAACACTGCATATATCCTTTTTTACCTTTATGAGACATGTGTGTGTGTGTGTATATATGTGTGTGTGTGTGTGTGTGTGTATGTATGTATGTATGTATGTGTGTATATATAAATATGTATGTTTATATATATATAAAAGGTAAAAAAGGATATATGCAGTGTTATCTTCCTTTTAGATATCAAAAGGGTTTTGCGGCTCCCAGTGTTTTGTTTTTGGTGGGAAACGAGTCCAAGTGGCTCTTTGAGTGTTTTGGGTTGCCTACCCCTGGACTAGACTTACCCAATTCCAGCAACTGTTCTTCGTATGTTTTAGCCTCCAGTCCCCTAATCATCTTTGTTGCTCTTCTCTGCACTCTTTCTAGAGTCTCAACATCTTTTTTACATCGTGACCAAAACTGGATGCAGTATTCCAAGTGTGGCCTTACCAAGGCATTGTAAAGTGGTATTAAACTTCATGTGGTCTTGATTCTATCCCCGTTAATGCAGCCTACGGTAGCACTGTGTTGGCTTTTTTGGCAGCTGCAGCACACGGCTGGCTCATATTTAAGTGATTGTCTACTAGGACTCTGAGATCCCTCTCACAGTTGCTACTATTGAGCAAGGTGCCCCCTATACTATACCTGTACATTTGGTTTTTCTTGCTTAAACGTATGTAGAACCTTACTTTTTTCACCACTGAATTTCATTTTGTTAGATAAGAATAAATGGAACCAGTTCCTTAGCATTTGGATTACTTCACCGGGAATTCATCTCTACTTTAACTGAAAGCTAGAATATCCACCGCAGAAATGTTTCCAGAGAATGATTTTAATAATCAAATCCATTGTTTGTTGAAATGTGCACTTTGGGGAACATGACTTGCCATAAGAAAGTTCTTGTGAGCTTTCTGCAGTACGTTCAAGCATTCCTAACAAGGAGAAAACCAGAACTTTAGGAAGAGTCTTTCTATCAAAGAGTCATGCCGTCAATAAAAACTGGTTTAAACAGAATCACATAGTTTTTAGGAGGGGAAGGGTTCTTCCGTTGGCTTTTCGCTGGGCTCTGTTTTTGGCTCCGGATTTTCTGTGCCGTCCTCCTTGTCCTGAAATAGGCCTTGAAGCTCTAATACAGGCATGGTTGATGGAGGCCTTGGAGCAACCTGTTGGATAAAAGCAGAGGAATCGCACAATGTGCAAAAGTGAAACCAGAAACTGATTTTTTCCAGATCAAAGTAACACAGCTTTAATTCCCGATCAGGTTGCGCTTAACATCAGGGGTCAAACCAACCAATTATCATCCTTTCTTCTACACCCAAAGGGAGTCAAAAAATAATATCAATAAGATGTCAATGTCACAGAGGGAAAGGGCAATACAGTCCTCAATTTACGACCACAATTGAGCCCAAAACGGTTGTAAGTGAAAAACGGTCACAAGTCATTTTCAGTGCTACTGTCACTTCAAACAGTCAGTAAATGAACTGTTGTAAGTCAAGTACTGCCTGTAGTTGGTATTCTGAGAGCAAACAGCAGGTGTGTATATCACAATTTGGCTGGCAGGCATAGGCACAACTCTATCCATATAAGCAGTGTAGGATAGATGGTTTTAGCAAACTGAGATCAGGACTCCTGATCCAAATTGCTCCCAAGGAGGATTGAGCTGGACACAGCTGTTTGCACAAGGTCAACTTGCTCTAGCTGACTCTTGTGTCTGCAGGCCAACAAAGATCAACCTTAGCGCCTCAGTTCTTCCTCCTTCTGAAAGCCAACCTGGTAATCTTACAATACTCTGGAATTGGACTTATTTGTGGTACGTGCCTATGTAGAGATTCACTGGAGGAATTTCCGTTTGATAAAGAAAGCAAATGCGGGCAGAGAGTTTTGGCCTAATACAGTGTTTCTCAACCTTGGCAACTTTTAAAGACGTGTGGACTTCAACTCCCAGAATTCCCCAGCCAGCTTTGCTGTCTGACTGACAATTGAAAACAGCATAACAGCTTTTCCCATTCCCCCAAAACTGCTGCACATAGACTTGAATGGAAAGATACTGTTGGGAGAGGCAAATGTCATGCAAAACAGTTGCATCAGCAGCGAAAGACGAGAAAGAAGGCTCTCCAGTTGCCACTTTCATGGATAGGCGATTGAAGGCAAAAGGAGAAAGGGACAGCAGAGGATGAGATGGTTAGACAGTGCTTTCGACGCAATGAACCTGCTCTGTCTCCTCCCTGCCTATGTCTTATCAACGAAGAACGAGGTGTGCCACAAGGCGGCTACAATATCACCCATCCTTTTCTCAGCCTACCTTGAAGAAGTATTTTGCAAGCTAGCCTGGGCAAAAGATGGAATTAAAATCAATGGCGCCTATTTCATCACTTTGCAGATGATGTTGTTCTCTTCTCACAAGACCCAAAAGAGCTACAAAGACTCATACAAAAGCAGGAGAACCATTTGGCTTAAAAATAAACCTGAAAAAGAGCCAGGTTATGTTTAATAAATTCACCAAAGGAAGAAAAAAAATTCCGTATCTGAAGAAAAACTAGACATAGTAGACCAGGGGTCCCCAAACCCCAGTCCGTGGACTGGCCACGGCATGCCAGAAACCGGTCCGCGCAAACAAACGAAGCCTCATCCGTGGGATGCAGGCAGCACACAAAACCACGCCCCCTCCGGTCCATGGAAAAACCTCTCTCCACGGAACTGGTTCCTGGTGCCCAAAAGGTTGGGGACCTCTGTAGTAGACCACTACATATATCATGGCCAATGGATCTCAATGGAAGGTGATACAATAAAGGAATTGAACGGTGTGTTAAATGTGGTTGGCAGACAATCGACAAGCTAAGCATAATTTTCAAGAACAAACTCCCCCCCCCATGCCTGATAAGTTTTCGATCCCCATGTGCTACCTGCTCTAACATATGCCGGTGAAACATGGACACTAACCTCATTAGAGAACAAGCGGAAGTATCGGATATCATCAAGAGAGTAAAAGAACTGAAATGGAAATGGACTGGTTACATAGCAAGAAGAACTGATGGCAGGTGGAGTAAGGCAGGCATAGAATGGATCCCCCTTGATATAAAGCATCCACGAAAGAAATCTAAAACAAGATGGATTGAGGACATCAGCAAGGATTGCGGGCCCAGTTGGCAAAAGAGAGCCCAGGACCGTATGGGCTGGAAACATGCTGAAGAGGCCTTCATCCTGCAGTGGGTAGACAACGGCTAAAATGATGATGATGATGATTAGAATTGAGTATGTCTAGCTTAATGAAGAGAAGGACGAGGGTGGGACATGATAGCAGTTTTCCAATATCCCAGGGGCTGCCCCAAAGAAGAGGGAGTCAAGCTATTCTCCAAAGTGCCTGAAGGCAGGACAAGAAGCAACAGGTGGAAACTAATCAAGGAGAGATGCAACCTAGAACTAAGGAGAAACTTCCTCACTGTTAGAACAATTAACCAGTGGAACAACCTGCCTCCAGAAGCAGTGAATGCTCCAACACTGGAAGTTTTTAAGAAGAGACTGGACCGCCATTTGTCCGAAATGGTATAGGATTACCTGCCACAGCAGGGGGTTGGACTTGATGACCTCCAAGGTCCCTTCCAACTTTATTATTATTATTATTATTATTATTATTATTATTATTATTATTATTATTATTATAGGAAATAACGCTGAATAATTCAAAATGCTGTCATCGTTTGTAATTCATCCTCACCTAATGTTTTCTATTATAGGTTCCCTGTGTTATGGGGTCCAGGGCATTCTCAATACTGAAGGCAATGCTAGAATGATTTATTTTGCAAAATGACAGTATCCCCCCCTTTTTTTTAATTAAAGGATTTGCTTATTCTGCAAGATAATGATAATTAATCTGGATCTGTCTCTTATCCAGTAACAACTTTGGTATTAACCCTTCTGCAGATTAGTGAGACTTGGCTGAAAATACCACTTTATGGATCAATTTAGACAGGCACGAGGCCTTCGCTGCTGAATCTTCAAAATTTAACTGCTTATACTCCTTCCAGAAAATGTCAAGTTTTCAAGGTTTTTATTTATTTAGCATACGGCAATTGCTGGAATTGGGTATGTCTAGTCTAACGAAGAGAAGGACGAGGGGGGACATGATAGCAGTGTTCCAATATCTCAGGGGCTGCCCCAAAGAAGAGGGAGTCAAGCTATTTTCCAAAGCACCTGAAGGCAGGACAAGGAGCAACAGGTGGAAACTGATCAAGGAGAGAAGCAACCTAGAACTAAGGAGAAACTTCCTGACAGTTAGAACAATTAACCAGTGGAACAACCTGCCTCCAGAAGCGGTGAATGCTCCAACACTGGAAGTCTTTAAGAAGAGACTGGACAGCCATTTGTCTGAAATGCTATAGGATTTCCTGCCTTAGCAGGGGATTAGACTAGATGACCTCCAAGGTCCCTTCCAACATCATCATTATCATCATCATTGATCATCGCGCAGTCAGCCAGATGTTCAGACTGGATTTGGCATTTTTGTCTACCTATCGAGTCTTTACCAAGGACCTGGGATAGGCAGATGTGGATGTTTGATGTTATTACAGATATCATCACAGAATGGAAGCAGTTCCTAGTAAGGCCGCCTTTTGCAATTGACTAATGGCGAATTTGTCAATGTCAATGGTGTTCAGGTGGTGCTCCAATTGTTTTGGGATTGCACCCAAGGTGCCTATTACTACTATTACTATTACTATTACTACTACTACTACTACTACTACTTTTCTTTTTCTTTTTCTTTTTCTTCTTCATCTTCTCTTCTTCTTCTTCTTCTTCTTCTTCTCCTCCTCCTCCTCCTCCTCCTCCTCCTCCTTATTATTATTATTATTATTATTATTATTATTATTATTATTATTATATAAGCCAGGAGCCTACAATGCTAATGCAGAGTACTTTGGCTGCCTAAAACTGCTAGCCCTGCTTTGGTTCATGCTCACACGCTTTCCAAGGGGCGTCGCAGGGGGTGAGCCAGTTCCACCTCAGAAAGGAAGACAAGCTGCTTTCCTGCAGTGTCACCTGGTGTCCTCTCCCTCCTCCGAAGCCTTCTGGCAAACAGGCATTGCAACCGGGAAGGTTCAGTGCCTGCAGGATTCTAACTCTCCACACAAAGCGCTGGCTTGTCTCCTCAACGAAGTGGTACCTACATATCTATCGCATATAGTATGCTTTCAAGCTGCTAGGTTGGCAGGAGCTGAGGTAAGTGACGGGAGCTCACCCTGCCATGCAGTGCTAGGACTCAGACCGCTGAAGCAAAGATCGTCTCCAGCATCACTGAGCCACTCAGCCACCAGGCCTCTTCATTTTCAAGTTAAAAGATTTCTACTAAAACATGGTTACCATATTTCTGGTTTAACTGCTATGCCACACTTATTTATGACAGCTGCACACCCTGCATTCCAATGTGATACCAAAAAAATGGCATTTGCTTCTGGATACTTACTTTTTTGCCCTTTCTTGATAAAACCAGGCCCTCTGCCAAAAGCGCTTTCCCTGTTTCTGCAAATAATAGGTCTTCGTCCATTTCTCCCTCCTTCTTCTTCAATTCATTGTATTTCTCAACGAACCTAGAATTCCAAGAGGAAAGATCATAATTTCCAGTCCATGAACTTGGAAGAAAAAAAAATCCTTAGGGGAGAGTTTATTCACATACCTTTGACAGGGAGATTTATAATTTGATCTTGCTAGTTCAAATATACCTGAACCAGTTCCATAGACTTCATAAAATTTCCTAATGAATTAGATAAGAAATTTCAATTTAGAACTTATCTCCAGGTAGACAAAGAATATTGCTATACTAATATTTATTTATTAGGTAGATTTATATAGTATCCAGCTCAAATACATGTCTCTGGGTGGCTAATACATATTACTTAGCTCTAATAGTGCTGTATTTCTCTCCCGCCTTGAGAAATGAACAGGCTTCTTGCAAATTGTATTATTCAGCTGAAGTCTTAGTCTAATTCAGGGTTGGTAAAACTATCATTTTTCCTGCAGGAGGTAGTGATGCCATCTTATTATCCAAGAAAGCAAGGGATTTCAGTATTTTTTTCTTTTTTTAAAAAAAGGGGTTGTTTAAAGATGGCTGTCAAGCATCTATTTATATTTATTTTGACTTACCCCACCCAGAAATTCGTGAGAAATTACACACTATCATTTATTAATTTTCTGCCTCAGTGTAACAGGAAAAACTTGGGAGACAAGAAGCTGCAAAACAAGAATAACATATCAGCTATAGTCCCTCTCTGCCATTAGATCTGTAACATCACAAGGGGAAGCAGATTACTTACACCTTAAAAATACAAGCAGTCCTCGACTTACCACTGTTCGAAGTTATGACGGACTTACCTTGGAGCTATTTATGATCTGGTTCTGAAGTTCCAACAGTCATGCCCCCCCTGCAGTCACATGACTGAACTCCAGGCACTCAGCAACATAGCCAGATTCACAGCATCCCATGGTCACATTTTACAATGATTTTGCTGAAAACCAGCACTAACTTCCAGTTTTCGCAAATCTATGCCCATAACAAATGATGATTTCACTTAACAACCGTGGCATTTGCCATAAAAGGTCACAACTTATAACTAGTTGACAGTCATATGCCAAGGACTATATCTGTCATTTCCTGTGGCATTCTCCAAGCCATCTTAGCAACAAGTGACAACCTTTGTGTGCAAGACGTTCCACAATAACATCCCTACCACTTCAAACTGCAAGGAGGGGAGAAGGAACGATGCCTTAGATCTGAAAAGTGATTGTTGTTTATAACAGGGGTCCCCAACCCCCGATCCGTGGACCAGTACCGGGCCGCAGCATGCCAGCAACTGGGCTGCACAAACAAGCAAAGCACCATCTGTGAGATGCAGGCCGCACACAAAACCATACACTTTCCGGTCCACTCCATGGAACCGGTCCCTGGTGCGCAAAAGGTTGTGGACCTCTGGTTTATAACATGCTTATCCTGACTTACATCTAAAAGCCCAGGGAATTGAAAGAAAGGAATAAAAAGTCTGTCTAAAAATTACACCCATAACACCTGTGAAACAGGTGACAATGAGAACTAATGATTGTTTAGTTTGCTCAATAAGCTTCCAAGTCTCAGTCAAATCTCAATTGTTATTCAAACTTCTAATCTGTTAGAGAATTTTAATTTCTCTGTTGGTGAAAAATAAATCAGAAGTTCTTACAGTTGACTGCATTTAGCTGATTCAACTAAATTTCTTTATATTCATATCAAAATATTTACAATACCATACATTCTTCTTTACAGCAACATAGCTCAATGAAGACTTCTTACAGAGAGATACAGAGACAAACCTGAGACTAAAAATTCAGCCCCTAACTCAATACTTTTTGCAGACTCAGTAGCACTTTTTTCACATTGGCTGACTGAGTTACCACATGACTCTTCCTGCTCATGAATATTCCAACATAATCGCTACACAATCGTTATCAGCAATATTTGATAAGATGGAGGCTGGATGAACTAGGAGTATTATAGAGGGCTAAAAGTGCCAGTCTAGTATAATGGTGGTGCTGGTTTAGAAACCAAGAGACCTTGGCCTCTTGGCCTCCTGTAAGCCAGCTGGGTGAATTTGAACCAGTCAGTCTGCAACTTGAGACTTCCTGCCAGCTTCCTCTTTGAATTTGCTACTCAGAAGCCAGTGATGAAGATTGCAAATGGCGATCACATAGCCATAGGACCGGTTGCCAAGTGCCTGATTTGCGGTCATGTGATCACAGGCATGCTACAATGGCTGCCTCTTCATAAATCTCCTTTGTTTAGTGCCATTTAACTCTGAAAAGTTGCTGAACAAGCAGTCAGTAAGCGAGGACTACCTGTAAAGAAATGGGAGGAGAGGGGAAACAAAGAGGGGGAAAAAAGGAGTGACTCTTACGCTCGGATCTGATCCTCCGGGTATAGAATGGGGGGCACTGTATCTTTTATCTTTCCCACCAACGGGCGAATATTGCGATAAGTGGGCTCCCGCAAGGGAGGGAAAGCAGCGTAAACATCATACCAGATAGGTTTCTGGGATTCACGCATTGCTCCAGACCGGAGCAAGTTCTGCACCCTGCAAGGAAAGAGTAGGAAGTCAATTTGCATAAGGAGGTAAAGAAAAAAAAACTTTTGCAATATCTGTAGCTTGGATGTAGGATGAGGATGAAGATTTATTCTCCGAGCTTGTGGGTTGGTTTCTGAATGTTTCGTTAGCAGGCTAGGTTCAAAAGACTTTAGGGGATGTCAGTGTTCTTCTGTTTATAAGGGCTTCAGGTGTGGGTGTGTCAAGTGAAGGTCTGTGATGGGTCTTGTGACAGGGAGGTTACATCAGGTCAGGGTCATTGGATGGGTGGGGGCTTGTGTGTGTTCGTTGAGGGTCGGTGCTGCCTCTGGTTGGCTGTGCGGTTGATTTGGATTCTGAGGGGTTTGAAGGCTGGTTGTAGGTCAATGTATCTGTTGATGGAATTGCTTGTGGAGTGCCAGGCTTCAATGAATTCACAAGCATTTTTGTGTTGCTCCAATCGAACTGGTGCTGTTTGGTGTCAGTGTGGGTAGAGATTAAGGATTTGGGATTGTGGCGTTTGACTGCCAGCCGGTGCTCGTGGATCCTAGTTTTTAACTGACGTGATGATTGTCCCACGTAGAATTTGTTGCAATGGTTACAGTAGATTTTGTAGATCACCTTGTTTCTTTCATCCTTCTGTATCTTATATTTGGTTCTGAATAATTCCTGGGGAAGTGTGGCTGTGGGTTTGTGGGCTGGAGTGCTGGAAATGACAGCCAGAATTCTCCAACCCCTAGGAATAGCAATAGCCCACAAACCCACAGCCACACTCCACCAGGAATTATCCACAAGAACACTGACGTGGACATCCCCTAAATTCTGCTGAAGATGTTACCTAGCCTGGTAACAAAAAAATCAGAAACCAACCCACAAGCTCGGAGAATGAACCTTCACCCTAAAAAAAACCCCCATATTATTACTATATTAGTTATTATTAATAACATTCATATTTTATGTGTTTATCTTATTAAAATATATTAGGGCTGCCCAATGCAGAAGATACTGGCCAGCTGTATAGTGCATTTAATAAAATAAATGAATATAGAGGCAATATTTATATATTAGTCAAATTAACACTACTGATATTTTATGGGTTTATTTTATTAAATTTTGTAAAGCCAGCCATAATTAAATACAATAAAATAAATAGATAAAATATAAAACATCGTCCTTTTCATTAAAGGGGCGGGTTACAATGGGATATTTCCTAGGCCAGCACTTGGCAGTTCCTTTAGAGAAGGACCACGCGAAGTAAACTGCCTCTGGAACTGGAGGTTCGACCACTTTCGGGCTTGCAAATATCCGTCCTGCAACTCTTTGTGCCTTCCAGGGATTCCCCAGGCTTTTGCCGCCCAAGCATTGTATTTCTGCAGGGAGAACATTTATCGCAAATTTCTAGACTTTTTTTTAATTAACTGCCCCAAAGCGGCCACGCTTTCATTTCCCTGCTTTCGAACTCCCTAGTATACATTTTACGACTGCCGCTCTTCACAAGCCCTAACCCAAAATGCAGGAGGGAGGGGGAGAAAAACCAAAGACCCACCGGGTAAAGATTGTTCCCAACTTCTCCAACCGACTCTCCGCCATTGCGTCTTAAACTAGGCCTAACTAGGCCTCTCTTGGCAACTGAAAGCGGCCCTTAGCAACCTCGGGTCACGGAAACGGAAACCAAGAGATCTCGCGAGACTAGAACCTCCGAGACCCGCATGATAATGGCAAGCCGATACGGGAGCAATAGAGATTACAAAGGCAGACAGAAGCAATCGATGAAGGAGTAGCGTTGGAGTAAGGCTAGCATTGGCTTCATGGAAGAAGCGAAATAATGAAAAATGAAAAATAATTTAGTTTCTCTTGTGAGCTCTGCCCGGAACTGATCTGCGAGGCAAAGTCTTACCTGTGGAATCTAGGGCTTACAATGCACCATTCCTATTAATTATTATTTGGAATAGAGCACCTGGATTCATGCAAAATGCAAAGCCAAAATGTGGTTTGCTTGAATGTGCAGTGTGTAGTTTCAAAATTAAATAGTAAGAGATTCTTTGGCTCAGGTTTCCACTGTAAAGGCAATGTTTCCCAACTGTGGTGACTTTACGATGTGTGCACTTTTAACTTCCAGAATTCCTCAATGGTTGGGGAATTCTGGAAGTTGAAATTTACAGACCTTATAATCACCAAGGTGGAGAAACACTGCACGCTGTTTAACTATTGTTTCATAAAATAAATAATGGTTGACTTCACATCTTAACATCTTCCTGAACATAATGTGGCATGTTTCGTTTGGTGGGAATTCAGTCATTTTGATTTATAAACCATGATTTATGGCTTAGTGACAAAAAACATTTTTTAGATTTCTATCTCATCTTTCAGGAATTATTCATAGCATTTTCTTTTTATTTGTTGAACTCATAGTCTCTTGGTTTCTAGACCAGCCCCTCACCACTATCCCTTAATGGTTTGTTCATTCATCTTGTATATCACCCAACTTGCCTTAGAGCAGGGGTTCTCAACCTTGGCAACTTTAAGACTTGTGGACTTCAACTCCCAGAATTCCTCAGCCAGCAAAGCTGGCTGAGGAATTCTGGGAGTTGAAGTCCACAAGTCTTAAAGTTGCCAAGGTTGAGAACCCCTGCCTTAGAGGCAACTCACCTGGAGACGGTTCATACTTTTTCCAAGATCATCTCTGCTTTTCTTTACAGAAATAGATGAATAATGTATTGGGGATGTAGTAGTGAAGGTTGGACTTAATGACCTTTGAGGTCCTTCCCAACTCTACCAATCTATGATATATTGACCTACAGTGCATTCAGAATATATTCACTTCTGTCAATTTTGTTATGTTTCAGCCTGATTCTACAGTTGTTGAAGTTCATTTTTTCTCATTAATTTCTCAGCACCCCATGATGACAAAGTGAAAGAATTTTGGAAATGTCTGTAAATACATTAAAAAGAAAAAACATTGGCATATTATTCAGACCTTTCACTCAGTACTTTATTGAAACACCTTTGGCAGCAATTACAGCCTCAAGTCTTTTTAGGCATGGCGCAACAAGCTTTGCACACCTGGATTGGGGGATTTTTTCTGCCATTCTTTCTTGCAGATCCTCTCAAGCTCAGTCAGGTTGGATGGCGACCATCGGTGGACAGCTATTTTCAGATCCCTCCAGAGATGTTCAATAGGTTCAAATCAGGGCTCTGGCTGGGTCACTCTCTAGCGCATTCACAGAGTTGTCTCCAAGCCATTCTTGTGTTGTCTTGGCTGTATGCTTAGGATCTTTGTCATGTTGGAAAGTGAGCCTTCAGCCCAGTCTGAGGTCTGAGTGCTACGAATATTCCTGTGTTTTGCTCCATTCAGCTTTCTCTCAACTCCAACTAGTCTCCCAGTCCCTGCTGCTGAGAAACACCCCCTCAGCATGATGCTGCCACCACCATGCTTCACTGTTGGGATGATATTGGGCAGGTGATGAGCAGTGCCTGGTTTCCTCCAGACATAAAATTTAGAATTGAGGCCAAACAGTTCAAACTTGGTTTCATCAAACCAGAGAATCTTGTTCCTCACAGTCCTTCAGGTGCTTTTTTGCAAACTCCAAGCAGGCTTTCATGTATTTGGCACTGAGGAGAGGCTTCCGTCTAGCCACTCTGCCATAAACCGAGATCGGTGGAGGGCTGCGGTGATGGTTGTCTTTCTGGAACTCTGCCCCATCTCCACACAGGATCTCTGAAGTTTAGTCAGAGTGACCATTGGGTTCTTGGTCACCTCTCTTACTGAGGCCCTTC
The DNA here is from genome assembly GCA_034064705.1 of Bothrops alternatus. NCBI lineage: Eukaryota > Metazoa > Chordata > Lepidosauria > Squamata > Viperidae > Bothrops > Bothrops alternatus. The sequence goes on along the minus strand of JARGCV010000082.1, from coordinate 2,247,560 downwards.
TCCCCCGATTGCTCAGTTTGATCAGGTGACCAGCTCTTGGAAGAGTCCTGGTTATAGTAAACTTCTTCCATTTGAGAATTATGGAAGCCACTGTGTTCTTAAGAACTTTCAGTGCAGCAGAAATTTTATTGTAGCCTTCCCCAGATCTGTGCCTTGCAATAATCCTGTTTCTAAGCTCTGTAGGCAGTTCCTTTGACCTCAAGGCTTTTGCTCTGCTATGGCACTGTCAGTTGTGAGGCCTTCTACAGAGAGGTGGGTGTCTTTCCAAACAACTACCATCCTGTCTCCAATCTTCCCTTTATAGGGAAGGTTGTTGAGAAGGTGGTGTCACTCCAGCTCTAACGGTCCTTGGATGAGGCCGATTATCTGGGCCCTCAACAGTCAGGATTCAGGCTCGGCTACTCCACGGAAACTGCTTTGGTCGCGCTGATGGATGATCTCTGGCGGGCCCGGGATAGGGGATTTTCCACTATCCTGGTGCTACTTGACCTCTCAGCGGCTTTCGATACCATTGACCATGGTATCCTTCTGCACCGACTGGAGGGGTTGGGGGTTGGGGGCACTGTTTTGCAGTGATTCACCTCCTACCTCACTGGTCGGTCGCAGTCGGTGTTGGCGGGGGGTCAGAGGTCGACCCCTAGGTTCCTCCCTTGTGGGGTCCCTCAGGGATCGGTCCTCTCCCCTCTGCTGTTTAATATCTACATGAAACCGCTGGGTGAGATCATCCGACAACACGGGGTGAGATATCATCAGTATGCTGATGATACCCAGCTTTACATCTCCACCCCGTGCCATTTCAGTGAAGCAGCGGAAGTGATGTGCCGATGTCTGGAGGCTGTTAGGGTTTGGATGGGTGCCAACAGGCTCAAACTCAACCCCGACAAGATGGAGTGGCTATGGGTTCTGCCTCCCAAAGATAACTCAATCTATCCGTCCATCAGCCTGGGGGGGGGAGCTTTTGACCCCCTCGGAGAAGGTCCGCAACTTGGGCGTACTCCTCGATCCACAGCTAAATTTGGAACATCATTTTTCGGCTGTGGCGAGGAGGACATTTGCCCAGGTTCGCCTGGTGCACCAGTTGCGGCCCTATTTGGACCGGGAGTCTCTTCTCACAGTCACTCATGCCCTTATCACCTCGAGGCTCGACTACTGCAATGCTCTCTACATGGGGCTACCTTTGAAAAACGCTCGGAGACTTCAGGTAATGCAGAATGCAGCCGCGCGAGCAGTGTTGGGCTTGCCTAGAAATGCCCACATTTCAGCATCACTCCGCGAGCTGCATTGGCTGCCAATTGGTCTCCGAACCCAATTCAAAGTGTTGGTTATGACCTATAAAGCCCTACATGACATCGGACCAGGTTACTTACGGGACCGTCTGCTGCCCCATGAATCCCAGCGGCCGGTTAGGGCCCACAGAGTCGGCCTTCTCCAGGTCCCGTCAGCCAGACAGTGTTGCCTGGCAGGGCCTAGGGGAAGAGCCTTCTCTGTTGCGGCCCTGGCCCTCTGGAACCAACTTCCCCCGGAGATCTGTGTTGCCCCCACCCTCTCCGCCTTTCGTAAATTACTTAAAACACACCTCTGCCGGCAGGCTTGAGGCAGTTAACATCTTGCCCCTAGCCAGTGTATGTCTCTGTGTATGTTGAATGATTGGTTTTTCTTTTAAATTAGGGGTTTTTAATATATATGTATTTCTAATTGTTGATTTCTATTATGTTGTGAGCCGCCCTGAGTTCTCCGGAATAGGGCGGCATAGAAGTCAAATTAATAATAATAATAATAATAATAATAATAATAATAATAATAATAATAATAATAATAATAATACTTATGCCAATGTGATATTTCAGTTTTTACTTTTTAATAAATTTACAGACATATCTAAAATTCTGTTTTCACTTTTTCATTATGGGGTACTGAGTGTAATTAATGAGGAAAAATTGATTTTCAACAACTAGAATCAAGCTGCAGAATAACAAAATTGACAAAAGTGAAGGGGATCTGAATATTTTCTGAATGCATTGTAATTGCACATGCTGATTTATTGAATTAACTTGGTTCACATAACACACCATATGGATAAAGACAGCCTTCAGGTGGGCTGAGCTCCTGCTGATTATATGAATGCTTTATTGCATTTTTTAAAAAAGATACAAAAGTGATTGTCCAATACAGTATTTTTCCCAGGATGGTTTTTGATCTACCTTACCACAAACCTGGGGTTGTTGGCTTATGGTGGTGGACATTTACATTTTATCAATTTAGCCACTGTAGCGCAAGTAACCCTCAACTTAAAATCACTCATTTAGTAACTGTTTGAAGTTATAACAGCACTGAACAGGGCCCCTACTGGGCCACAGCCTGGGGGTTGGGGATCCCTGTCTTAAGTGACCAAGGTTGAAATACATTTCCTGAAGTGGGTAGAGAATGTATTTTCACAATGGGATATTTTCAGTTGACTGGAGCTATTGTATGGTGCCAGAACTGACTGGATTAGTGGCTGCCTTGGTGAAGCTTGTTCTGGGCACAAGCCAGCCACTGCTGGTCATTCATTTCCTGGGAACATTTTGTCAACTTCTCAGAGACAAGGGTTGACCATCAAGGTTGGAAACGGAATTCTGGACTAGATTGTTCTTTCTTCTGATTCAACACGACTCTTCCTTGGGATATAAAGCCTTATCTTTGCAGATCTGAACAAAAATATCTGGGTTTTCAGATCTATTCCAGTGGGCTGCCTAGTGGTGGAGGAGAAGCTGGTTCACACATCATATGAAGCTATGGTTTGTTTATCCCTGGACTGAGTAAACTGCAATTGACTCGGTTCATTCAATGATGTTTAACCATGAAAAATTACAATTGAATATTACTGAATTGCTTCAAATGAGAGGCTGAACTACTTCAGATCCCCCAGGCTGGAAAATATTTTATTAACTTTCCCAGATGCCTTTATCCCAATTGATCATGACAAGAAGATCATTAGGAGACGATGTCTAGTTGGGCTTCCCCCCCCTCTTCTCCCACCAGCCCTTTTTCCTCGTGTGTCGTCGCTTTTCAGTCATCATCTTGAGTGCAGAGACTATGAGGGAACAAATGCTTTGAAATGCTTCTTCCCAAATTTCTCCTTTATGGGCCGAGTTGCCTTTATGAAACAAGTTCCATTCCTTCCTCAACTTTTACACAATCTCTCACAGCTACTTTACCATGGGAGAGGATGAGGGCACAGGGTGCCAGCCAGCAAATCCAAAGCGTTGATTATAGGTTAGTGTTGGCATGTTTTTTGTCCTTCCCAAATATTCCACCAGATGGCAGCTGGCATAACATATTTTCCTACAGTCTTTGTCTCTTCCTGCCCAGGTCAGCCTTTCCGTTAACATGCAGCACCAAGGTTACTGCAACAAACAAATGCATTTGCAGACTTTCAGAAGAGTCATTTTGGATTTAGATGTCTATGGAGATTCTTAATCATCCAGGTCATGTCTGTCCCACAGTTCCTTTATCACAATGCAACTGGACTTACTTTTTTTCTCTTTGAAGACGTTTCGCTTCTCATCTAAGAAGCTTCTTCAGCTCTGACTGGATGGTGGAGAATGAAAGGATTTATACTCCTTGCAGACAGCTGGTGATCTGCATTCTTTTAGAGAGTCGTTGATGCCTGCATTTAGAGTTTCCTGTGGTTTGAATGAATCTAAAGCAAGGATGAACAGGAGCATATCTTGGATGTTTAGTTTTCCAGTTCACAGTCCTACAAATATTTGCTATCAAAATAATAGAGTTGGAAGGGACCTTGGAGGTCTTCTAGTCCAACCCCCTGCTCAAGCAGGAGACCCTGGCCTATACTATTCCAGACCAATGGCTGTCCAATCTCTTCTTAAAAATCTCCAGTGATGGAGCACCCACAACTTTTGAAGGCAAATGGTTCCACTGTTCTGTCAGGAAATTTCTCCTTAATTCTAGGTTGGTTTTCTCCTGATTAGTTTCCATCCATTGCTTCTTGTTCTCCCTTCAGGTTCTTTGGATAATAGACCCCCTCTTCTTTGTGGCATCCCCTTAAATATTGGAACACTAGCATGTCACCCCTAGTCCTTCTCTTTGTTAGACTAGACATATCCAGTTCCTGCAAGCATTCATTGTATGTTTTATCCCCCAGCCCCCTAATCATCTTAGTTGCTCTTTTCTGCATTTTTTCTAGAGACATCTGTGAGTCTCTATCCATCTATCCACTATGTGAATGCTGCAAGGAGAACCAAAAGTAGCAGTCAAACATTTAACTGGACCTAACTCATGGGAATGGTGTAACATATGACCTGGCTTTGCTATAGTGGCTTCCTACTCCTTTCTGAGCCAAATTCAAAGTGCTTGTTTTAACAAAGAAATCAGTGCATGCTTTTGCTCTGTCTTGACTGAAGGAGGTATCCATTTTTGGCAGAATATTTTCTGGGTGTTATCCAGAGAAGTATGTGTGGGTGGGCGCTTTTGAAGTTTTGTAGCTTTCATGGCAAGATTTTCAGAAGTAGCTTGCCCTTGCCTTCTTTCTGGGGCCAAGAGAGGGAGACTGGCCTATGGTCACCCAACTTTTTTGTGACAAAGGGAGGCAGGACTAGAACTCCCAGTCACCCAGTTTCTACCCTGGTGCTTTGAACCACTACACCAAACTGCTTCTCCATCCAGATAGGAGGCCAAATTAAAATGAGTGAGGGCCTTCTCGGTGGTGACACCTTAAACCCCTGTTCAGTTAATCAGGGTTCCATTTTTAAAGGAACTTTATCTTCTAATCAGGTTTTATATGGTTTTATTATGAGGTGTTGCTGGTTTTTATTCTTTTAAATTGATGGCTGCAATGAATGAATTGGTGTTGTATGCTGCTGCCACAGGCTGTAGGTATAGATTTAGTGATAAATACAGACTGTCCTTGCTTAACAACAACTTGTTTAGTAACCAAACCTGTGACAGCCCTAAATGAGTGGTACTTACAACCATCTTTGGAATTCCAGTTGTCGCAGCGTCCCTGCAGTCACCAATTCAGTGCCTGGCTCGTAATTACAGCATTACAGCATCCCATGGCATGTGGTCACTATTTTCAATCTCCAGCTTCCGACAAGCAAAGTCAATGAGGAAGCCTGCAGGAAATCATGAATGGCAACCACACAATGTCCTCGCTTAATGAAGGTGTGGTGGTTACACATTTAGCAACAACAATTCTGATCCCAAATTTCTGTTGTTAACTAAGGATTGCCAGTAAACATAAACCCAACAGAACCTAATTGGTTTAGCAAAAGGTGTAAGGCCCTGTTAAAAACATTTAAAAACTTCCTTTGGAACAGGGATGTCCAACCTTAGCAGCTTTAAGATTTATGGACTTCAACTCCTGGAATTTCCTAGCTAGTATAACTGGCTGGCGAATTCTGGAAGCTGAACTCATAAAATTGCCAAGGTTGGACATCCCTGCTTTAGAATAATTACACTTAGGATAAACACAAAAGAAGCATATTGGCTGACGGGGAGACGGAAAGCAGCATATTTATCAAACTAATAATTGCTTTATTAAGTTAGTGTGTGTTTGAGTTTCCAAAAATCCTAAGAGGGAATCTATGTAATTATGATTCCTAAGCCATAATGTGTATTATTTGATTTTGGTGCAACGTCTTGTACAAACCCAGCCAAATCTGATTTATTAAAAGAAAATAGCATTTAAGCAAATCATAGTATTGCATGATATGTGAGTTGGGTCATTTTGTAAAGAGTCAATGCATTAATAGGAAGTAGTTTAAATATATCACAGAAGATAATGAAATCTGCCATTCTTTTAGAGCAGCCTTCCCCATCTTGGAGCTGCCCAACAATATGCTGAGCCTATAACCTTCATAATTCCCATCAGCCACTTCCACTGGCTGGGAATGTTGGGAATTGTAGTGTTTCAACAGAATAACAGAGTTGGAAGGTACCGTACATTGGAGGTCTTCTAGTCCAATCCCATGCTCTAGCAAGAGATGTTATAGTACCATTTCAGACAAATGGCTTCCCAATTTCTTCCTAAAATCCTCCCATGTTGGAGCAGTCACAAGTTCTGGAGGCTGGTTGTTCCACTGGTTAATCCTTCTGTCAGGAAATTTCTCCCCTGTACTAGGTTGCTTCTCTCCTTGATTAGTTTCCACCCGTTGCTTCTTGTCCTGCCTTCAGGCGCTTTGGAGAATAGCTTGACTCCCTCTTCTTTGGGGCAGCCCCTGAGATATTGGAACATTGCTATCATGTCCCCCCTCGTCCTTCTCTTTGTTAAACTAGACATACCTAATTCCAGCAACCGTTCCTTATATGTTTTAGCTTTCAGTCCCCTGATCATCTTTGTTGCTCTTCTCTGTACTTTTTCTAGAATCTCAACATCTTTTTTACATTGTGGCGACCAAAACTGGATAAAGTATTTCAAGTGTGGTCTTACCAAGGCATTGTAAAGCAACACTAACACTTCAGGTGAAATAAATGAAGCATCTCAATTGGGAAAGATTGCCAGTTATTTCTGGCATCAGGATTTCGATTGCTATTTACAGATTTATTTATTTTTATTAACATGTGCTTAATTTATAACAATGTTTCTCAACCTTAAAACAGCTTTGTCAAGGTTGGGAAACCCTGATTTATAAGAACCGGCTATCCTAAATTCAGCAAGTCTCAGTAAGCTTTTTTTTCTTGTAAATCTACCTTTGATCAGTAAGCTTTATTGGCTTTCAACTCGCTGCTGGTCGGCCCACAAATGACAGCAGAGCCTTGCAAAGCAGAAAGTTTAAGAGAGTACAACATGAGTTTATTATACGAATTAATATTAAACATCTTTTAAGAAAAAATTATGTATGGAAATAAATTCTAAAAGACCAACATTCACAAACATCACAAACATCTCTCATGTGGTTTCCCCCACCCCCTTGGGTTGTGTCTTTTTTTGCGGGGAGGGGGGAAACGAGAAAGTAATGCAAACATTACTGTCATGGATTGTACATTGTTTGATGGGGGGGGGGAGAGAGAGAACCCTAAGCTTTTGAGAGCTGATTTTGTAGTCCTGAAAACACATGTACAGTCTGGGAGGGGGAAAAATATGTGAAACTGAACAAAATTATTCCATGGATATCATTAACGGGAAATTCCAAAAGCTCTGAGCCAAACTGTTCTTTTCCAGACTACTTCCAAACTGACCAAGAATTCCTGGCATGAAACTTACTGAGCATCTGTTCATGGAGACCATATACATATGCAACGCAACCGCAGTACAAGCAGTTTTGGTAAAGCTTAAAAGAACATCCATGTTGCTAATGCAGGGAAGGCTGGCATAGCACAAAAAAAAATATACATTTTGGGGAAACTGGAGCGAGAAATGGCGGCTGCCTTCAGTTCTGGAATTTCTATGAAATACTTGCATGACAGAATCTAATTCTGGCCATTTGGTTCTTCACAAAGGGTCCAGGAAAAGTCCCAGGGTCACCATAAAAGTGGAAAATTAGCCAGTATTTTCAGTTAAGGAACATTGGAGAGAAGTAGTGTGAACACAAGAGCTTTTGAGTTTTATGGATGTTTTTCTTTCCAGCTCCGGCCAAACAACTAGCTTGCTCTGAGGCAAAAGACCCTTGGAACCTGGATTGGCATGGTATTAATTATCAATAATAATTAATAATTAATAATAATCAGGTATGGTGTTCAGTTATCTTTCTGGTTCATAATTTATTATGCAAAGCAAGGTTGTTTTCTCCAACCTTCACAACAGCCTGGAAACTAGGATGGGACCCCAGAGTAAAAGACTCCTTTTCCCCCCCCAAGATGCACTGATGTTTTTCAATAATAATAATAATAAAATCCTGCCTTGGAAAGCATAAGAAGAATCATTCAGGATTTCCCAGCACTAGCTGGGCTTAAGCCTCAGAGAACTCTCCAAGTCTTTTAGAGCAACATGGATATATATAGGCTTGGCCTGATTTTTATAAGCCTCTTGTGGGGGGGGGATCCCAACAATACACCGAACAGAGATCTGTACGCATTGTCCGATTCACTCCCAAACTGTTGTGAGGCAAGGACTGGCTTCCAATTAAACCTTGTCATGTACAGATAGCAAAGCCAAACCTTGCATCTATGAAGCTCCAGTGAACCTTACAGACAACCATCCAAACAGACCAAGAAATTTGCCAGCTCGATTTCTTACTCCTCGTTCTCCCCGAGTGAAGAACGATCCAAAAAAGTAGAACTTTACAATGTTTCACATCTATTGCTGGGTGTTTTGGCTTAGCCAAGTGCCTCAGTACCAGAGAAGAGTATACAGGTGACTCTTAGCATGTTCAGGAATCCTTTGCTACAGGTTCACTTACAGCAGAGGCCCCAGCTATACATGATGACAACATATCCTTATTTTTAAAATGCCAGGGAAAATGGGCAGAGAAGTCCTGAAAAGGACAGGTAGGCCTCGACTTGGAACAGTTCATTTAGTGACTATTCAAAGTTACAACGGCAGTGAAAAAAGTGACTTACATCCTCAACTTACGACTGCACAGCGTCCCCATGGTCACATGATCAAAATCCAGATGCTTGGCAACTGGTGTATATTCATGATAGTTGCAGCATCCTGGGGTCATGTGATCACCTTTTGCGATCTTCCCAGCTGGTTTCAGGAAAAGCAAAGCTGATGGAGGAAACCAGATTCGCTTAACGACTGCAATTATTTGCTTAGCAACTGTGGCAAAAGAGATTGTAAAATCAGGCACAACTCACTTAATAATCACCTTGCTTAGCAACGGAAATTCCGGTCCCAATTGTGTTCGTAAGTCGAGGACTACCTGTAACAGCATTTGCACATATTTTTTTCCTTTTATAATAGCAGGATTCTCCTTGTTACTGGATTTTACTTCAAGAGCCAGTGGTGGGATTCAGCTGGTTCGCACCACTTCGGCAGAACCGGTAACTAATTTTTTGTTGCCCAGGCCCAGAATGGACTTCTGGAAGCAGCATCCACACAGAGAATATTTGAATCCCACCACTGTCAAGAGCAGATCTACCCCAAATGGCTGAACGTATACAGTATATCTAATCCTTTCACTCATGCTCAAACCTCTGCCTTAGACATGATCAAAACAGACTAACATCTGGAAACAGGCAGCTTTGCTACCCTCGCCTGTCATCATTAGGGATGTAAACAGCAAAGCAGCTTTCAATCCCCCCAAGTATTACCAATTCTCTCCTAAAATAGGCTAATGGCATGATTCACCCGGCAGGTGCTTGACTGGTTTTGATTCAGTAGCTTACATGAATCCAATTATACTTCATGGTTTATACTTTATTCAGTACAGCAAGGTTAGGCAAATTAAAGGTGAGCATAACATCTCTGAACCTCAGCAACTTTAAGATATATGGACTTCAACTCCCAGAAGCCGGCTGGGGAATTCTGGGAGTTGAAGTCCACAGATCAAGTTGCTGGATTTGACAGAGATTGGCTTAGCATAAATGCACAAGCCTGGAAATTGGTGACTGTTTTTTTTTCAAGGCTTCAAATATAGGTTCTACCATTAGTATTAACTCCACCCTTCAGCTGCAATCAGTTAAAACACTGCCTACATTTAACAGGCCACGTGCATCCTTGTGCTTTTATCTATGTAGTTATAAAAAAAGTTTCGAGAGCAACTGTCACTTAAAAAAAAAGTATTCCCTTATTTTAAAAACATAGGTGGGCACCCAGTTGCCAGTTCCAATTATGGTTGTTAAATGAGGACTATTGTTCTCCTCCTTTCTCCAATGAAGCTTAGCTCCAAATTTCTAAACCATCTCAGCAAGGGTGGCAGGAGACTTAAGGGCACATGACATGAGAACTATAAGAGACACTGCATTCACAGAAATGGAAAAAAAAGGACAATATATAGAATGTAAGCTTTCACATCATTCTTATTTTTCAATCTGATTCTGTTTTCCAGTAATGCAAGGAACACAAAGCTAGCAGAGAGGCTGCACAGAAGCAAGATGGGAAGGAGGGAAGTCAAGTTGGGCTGAGAGACATTTAAAAACAGGATCGATGAGAGCAGAAATGTCCCGGGGGGGAGGGGGGTGTCAAAAAAGTCAATATGGCATCCACCAACATGTGAACCGAATCCCACTTCTTTTACATGTAAAAAAGTTGGAGCTTTTCAGCACCAGAAACATTTTTTAAATGAAAAATGATGAACAAAACGTAAGGTTGTAACCTTCCAAGGTATACTAGTATTTTCTTACGGGGCTTGTAAAATGAAATCAAGAGATTTAGTAAGGATATGCTTCTCAACCTTTTCTTATATACAATTAACAGAAAAGTTTAAGTGGATAAAAGATTTTATGATTTTGAACAAAGCAAGACTGAATTTGAATTAGAATTTTATACCAGTGACGAACATGTTATTGCCAAAATTATAAACTTTTGTTGAAATAGGAAACCGAAGAACAAATGAAAGAATGTATGATAAATTAGGCTAAAAATTGGCTATAATATACAAATGGAAAACGTGTGGTTGAAAGGATCCAAATTTACATTATGCTGTCTCATTTTAAAGAGAATTTTTATGAAATGATGTATCACTGGTATTTGTCACCAGAGAAATTGTCTAGGACAGGGGTGTCAAACTGCCGGCCCATGGGCCGGTTTTGTCATACTGAAACGGGGCCCGCCCCATTGGCAGCAATGCAAAAAGAGTCGCAATACATCCCGACACGTCACGTGACATGGAAAGTTTCACACCCGTGGTCTAGGATGTATAAAGGAATTTTGAATCTTTGCTGGAAACATGAATAACATGAAGGGACATTTTATCATGTTTGATGGACCTATAAAAAAACCCAAAACATTTGGATACAAATACATGCATTAATTCAGAAGATCTTAAAATATAACAGAAACCAGATGCTTTTCTTTTGGGCTAATGGACAAACAACTAGAAAAAAGTCACAGAACTTTGTTTCTATTTATGACAACTGCAGCAAGATTATTATATGCTCAAAAATGGAAAGATGGAAATGGAAATGCCTACAACAGATGAATGATTAGTAAAGATGACAGAACTTGCGGAGATGGTGAAATTAACCTCTCTCATTAAAAAAACAAACAATATCAACATTTATGATCAACTGGAAACCCTTATAGACTTTTTGCATGAAACAGAAAAAAAATGCACTTATGATTTGTAGTAATGATGATTAGGAAAAAAAAACCTGATAATAAAAAGGGTCTTTTTTTAATCATGGAGTAAGATATTGTATTTATATTTGCTGCAAAGGAATGCAAATAAATCAGAAGCTTTCTTTCTTTCTTCATTCATTTATGTTAGATTGAATGTGTTATGTAAAACTTGATTAAAGAAAACATTTTGAAAAAGTTGGAGCTTTTATCTTGTTTGAAGATGCTGCCCTGACTTTTTTGACCCCCTCTCCCACAGACACCCCTGAATAAGGGGAAATATCTATCACGAATGGCTTCTGATTGTGGAAAAGATCTGCAGGAACACTTTTTCGTGGAGGGGAAAAAAATTAAATTATTCTGATATCACACTCAAATAGCATGATTTAGGCTTCTTTTCTATTAGCAGCAATAATTATATAATTATAGTAAAAATCCACAATTCAGCAAAATGTATAGGGCCACTGCTCTATCTGGATGAAAGACACAAATATCCATTCGTTCAAAAGTCATGGTTCAAAAACACCAGCCAGAAACCACTTTGGAAAAATGGTGTGGCTTTTCTTTCCTATATCTGAACCACATTTGATAATAGATCATCATTATCCAGCTTCAAAGATTGGTGTACAAAAGACTATTTTTGGGTGGTGGATTCCTCAGAGTTGAAAAAAGATGGAAGAGTAAGACCCAAATTCTTAGGCGCCGGATTAAAAAAATCGAAACGTGCCTTCCTGTTCCTGTGTGGTTGAACTCGGATCATTCCAGAGTAGAGTTACCAGCATAAAAACTATTCTTCCCTTTTAACCATCTTGGTTGGTTTCTCAACTTATTTGGATTTTTCTCCCCTAATTGCCAATTCTGGATCTAGAAAGGAAAAAGAGAGAAATATGGGAATGCTAACAAAAGCATGAGTACTTTATAATTTAGATAGTCCTTAACTTACGGTGACAATTGAGCCCAAAATTTCCGTTGCTAAGCGAGACAGTTGATTTTGTCCTATTTTACGATCTTTCTTGCCACAATTGTTAAGTGAATCACTGCAGCTGTTAAGTTAGAAACCTGGTTGTCAAGTGAATCTGGCTTCCCCATTGACTTTGCTTGTCAGAAGATCACAAAAGGGGATCACATGATCCCGAAACACTGCAATCGTCATAAATATGAGTCAGTTGCCAAGTGTCTGAATTTTGATCACGTGACCACAGGGATGCTGCAACTATTGTAATTGTGAAAAACAGTCAGAAGTCACTTTTTTTAGTAGCTTCAAACAGTCACTAAACAAACTGTTGTAAGACGGGGACTGCCAGAATTTTAGAAAATCTTAGCTCTGAGCAAAGAGGCACTGGAGGAAGATAAAATCTCCTTCAAGTATCTCCAAATTGTTTTCTGGGCAACAATACAAAATGGTTTGACACTGATTCCTATTTAGTTCTCCCCCCCCCCAAAAAATCTTCCATTCTTGGATTTCCTTGTGGTCTCCTGTTCACAGATTAGCCAGTTCCACCTCTGCATATCTTTTTAAAATCAGGCCAGATCAGGGAATTGCTATCAACTGAGCAAAGGTATGTTTTAAAAAGTTCCTTGGGCCAGAGTTTAGAAGTTCTACTTCCTTTTGTTGTTATCATCACTGCTAATTTTTTATCTTGCCTCTTCCAATATGGGCATAACAATATCTATATCTATATCTATATGTTTTCTGAGGTTTTCGCGGGTGTTTGTATGTAGGTCTTTGGTTATTCTTCTGTGTTGGTTATAACCTATAAAGCCCTTTATGGCAATGGACCAGGATACTTGCGGGACCGTCTTCTGCCTCATAAATCCCAGCGACCGGTTACATAGGGTTGGCCTCCTACGAGTCCCGTCTGTTAGACAATGTCGTCTGGCGGGGCCTAGGGCAAGGGCCTTCTCCGTTGCTGCCCCAGCCCTCTGGAACCAGCTTCCCTCAGAGGTTCGTACTGCTCCCTCCCTCCTAGCTTTCCGGAAACTCCTGAAGATGCATCTATGCCGACAGGCTTGGGGCGTATGAGCTGTGCTCTGCCCCTGGGCCCTAGGAGTGTCCTGCCATCAGTGACTGTCAGCCGATTGTGTTTGTATGTGGTGTGAATGAAATTAATTTTTAAATTTTTATTATATTATTGTATTGTTGTTGTGAGCCGCCCTGGGTCTTCGGAGAAGGGCGGCATATAAATTTGATTAAACTAAATTTGATTAAACTAATTATTCGGGTTTTCTCCCGCATAGAATTTGAAGTGTCTTGGCAACGTTTCGACGAAGTCCCATTCGTCATCTTCAGGCTGGTGCCTTCGGCTTCATGCTTCTAGGAGCAATGTGTGCTCCTAGAAGCACGAAGCCTACGATCACACCTTGCTCCTAGAAGCACGAAGCCGAAAGCACCAGCCTGAAGATGACGAATGGGACTTCGTTGAAACGTCGCCAAGACACTTCCAATTTGAAGCGGGAGAAAACCCGAATAACCAAAGACCTACACAGTTGGCATCAACATGGACTGGATCTAGACAGGCAGTGTAAGATCAGAAAAACCAGAGGCCAATTAATCAGAACAGAGCCGGAAGGGGCCTTGGAGGTCTTCTAGTCCTAGCTCAAGCAGGAGACCCTTTACCATTTCAGATAGGTGGCTTTCCAGTCTCTTCTTAAAAACCTCCAGTGATGGAACCCCCCCCCCCAAACTTCTGAAGGCAAGCTGTTCCACTGGTTAATTGACCTCACTGTTAGGAAGTTTCTCCTTAATTTCAGGTTGCTTCTCTCCTTCATTACTTTCCATCCATTGTTTCTCGTCTTGCCTTTTGATGCTTTGGAAAATAAGTTGACCCCCTTTTCTTTGTAGCAGCCCCTCAAATACTGGAATACTGCAGTCATGTCCCCCCAAAGTCCTTCTTTTCTCTAGACTGGCCAAAGCCAAATCCTGCAACCGTTCTTCATATATTTCAGTCTCCAGGCCTTTCATCCTCTTAGTTGCTCTTCTTTGCACTTTTTCCAAAGTCTGAACATCTTTTTTGTAATGTAGTGACCAAAACTGGATGCAGTATTCCAGGTGTGGCCTTACTAAGGCTTTATAAAGCAGTACTAATACTTCACGTGATTTTGATTCTGTGCCTCGGTTTATACAACCCAGGATTGTGTAAACATAAATTAAGGGCAAAAGGTTGCTTAAGATCATCATTTTCAAATCTTTTCCATTCCCACTAACTAGCTAGCAACTCCACCTATTTCTATTTATTATACCTGTCTGTTTCAATTTTTAATACATAATATTTTATTAATTTTTTCATTTTACAGTTATTTAAAAAACAACATGATGACTGGGTTAATCAATTGTAGTTCAATACCATAGATAAGTCTTTAGCATAAATCTCATGTTACAACACCAGATATTTCCTCTCTTTTCCCCTTAATATATCTACTATCTCATATTGGGCTAATACAGTTATTATTATTATCATCAACTAAATAAAAACAAATTTGTTACCATTATCAATAATTTTTAGCTTATATATATGTTAATTGTGTTTGCATTCGATCCTTATATACAATCAATGTCCTGTTATTGCCTTCCCCACCCCAAGCTTTAATTTCCCATCAATATTCAAATTAACATTTATGATTTCCAAGTATTTTATATTTAGGTGACCAAAGTTTCCCTTGTCTCAGCTTCTTCCTTTTTCCCTTTTCATAACAAAGTCTAATATTCTAAATGCACATCTTATCTATTTGATTATAATCTTATTCTGTTTTCTAAAAGTTATCTATTTTTCACCATGTTAAACCATCTAATTAATAATACTGTATCCCCTCTAATAAGTCAAAAACATTATATGTGTAGTCTGGGTTAACCAATTATTCAGTAATATACATAATTTCTTTTAGTTTAGGTCTAATATTGGAAACTCAAATACCTTCTCTTTTTCTAGTAATATCTGTTATTTCATATTGGGCAAACGGAATTATTATTTTCAACTAAGTAAAAACATTCTTGTTACATTTATCAATATCAATCAGAAGAAATTTGAGGAAAAGGAAAACAAGAACAGACTGAATGGAAGATAAACCTATCAGGACAATTGTGGGAAATTGGAGTAATAAAGAGGCGATCTAATGAATACAAATTGGCTCGTTCTTCCAAAAAACTTCAACCAAATGGTCTTTCTTATTCCAAATAATATATATACAATAACAGAGGGAGAATTATTTGATGATTCAAAGGCATTGACATGGAAGCTTAACTGGCAAAGGTAGAAAGCCAGAGTAAGGCTGAAGAAAATAATGGCTTTGATTTATTAGAGGGGATATTATATTACTAATCAGAGGGTTGAATATGGTGGAAAATAGGTAACTTTTAGAAAATAAAGTAACATTATAATTGAATAGCTAAGATGTGTAACAAGACTATTAGACTTTGGTATGAAAATGGAAAAAGGGAGAAGTTGAGATAAGGGAAAGTTTGGTCACCTAACATAAAATATTTGGAAATCATAAATAACAGTGTGTTTTTTTCTTTTTTGTTTTTTTTTAATATTGATGGGAAATTAAAGTTTATGTATAGGCTGTCTGTTTTAATTTTAAATTAAAAGAATATATTGTTAAAGATAAGGACATTTTTGAATGCTGTCTGGTCTTTGTAAACAGCAATAACCTTGAATATTCCTGTTCAGAGTACCTGGCATATGATTTGATAATTGTTGGAACAAAAATGAGCATACCTTATTGTACTTCTTTTGATGGTTCTTCTGCTGCAGGCAATTTTTTTCTTATTTGGCAGTCTTCATCTGAAACACAGAGACAGGAGATGGTTGAAGCCTGCAGTTCTGCAGTGGGCCAACTTTGAAACTAGACTAGAGTTGGTGTCAATTCAGAGGCAGGAAAAGGCAGTGTCGGAGACAGGCTGTTCTTGTGGCCAACTGTAAAGATGATTGAAGAACCATGGTGGTACAGTGGTTAGAATGCAGTATTGCAGGCTAACTCTGCCCACAGCCAGGAGTTCGAGTTTGACAAGCTCAAGATTGGTTCAGCCTTCCATCCTTCCGAGGTTGATAAAATAAGGATCCAGATTGTTGGGGACAAGATGCTGACTCTGTAGATCACTTAGAGCAAGGGTGTCAAACTCGCAACATCACTTGACGTGTCGCGACGTATCACAACTTTTTTGCCATTGCCGGCAATGGGGTGGGCGTGGTTTGGTTATAATGCATCCGGCTAGCGGGCTGGCAGTTTGACACCCCTGGCTTAGAGAGTGCTATAAAACACTGTGAAGTGGTATAACCCTAATCTAACCAGTTTCCACATCAAGGTTTCTAATCCTCCTCCAATAAAATCATTAGCTCTCAACACTATCACTACCAATGTCCTTGATTACAGCTGGCAGCCTTACATCATCCTGGATGCATCCATTTCTACAATACAGTTAGTCCTCGACTTACAACCATTTGTTTAGTGACCGTTTGAAGTTACAACAGCAATGAATAAAGCGACATGACCGTTTTTCACACTTAAGATTGTTGCTGCATCCAAATGGTCACATGATCAAAATTCGGGCCTTTAGCAACTGGCTCACATTTGTAATGGTTGCAGTGTCCCGGGATCTTGTGATCCCTTTTTGCGACCTTCTGACAAGCAAAGTCAAGGGGGAAGCAAGATTCACTTTACAACTGTGTTACTACCTTAACAACAGCTGTGATTCACTTAACAATTGTGGCAAGAAAGGTCATAAAACGGACAAAACTCACATTATTATTATTATTATTATTATTATTATTATTATTATTATTATTATTATTTTTCCAATTTCTATACCGCCCCTCTCCCGAAGGACTTGGGGCGGTGTACAGCCCAAAATTAAAAACATCAATATACAAAAATTAAAATAATTATCAATAAATTAAATAATTTGGCCATAAATCCCATTTTAAAATCCAATTCCACTTAGCAATGGAAATGTTGGGCTCAACTGTAATCGTTAAGTCAAGGACTACCTATACACATTCCTCCTGGAGCAGGAAGTTATATTTTGTAGGGCCACCGCAAATGGATGATATCATTTCAGGGTCCCAAAACTCAGGGTGCAATTAGGGAGCTGGGCCAATTGAACTCCTTAATGTGCCTATTAAGGTCCTGATCTTACCACATGAATGTCCTTCAACATCGTCAAGAAGGTTTGCTGTTGAGGCCGCAGTCCCCATCCTGGATTGGAGTTAAGGAGAACATAATCCAAACCATGTATCAGATGAAAATCCTAAACCTTCTAACCAATGAGAGCAACGCTGCTTAAAAACAGTCTGTAAGCTCCTGCCTCAGCTAGTACTCCCAAGAAAGCAGAACTCTTGAAACAGGCATTGTTTCAAACAGGAACTTTTATTGAGAGTCGGTGGAAGCAGAAAAGCTAAGCAAGATCCTGACACAGTCCTAATTTGGAAAAAGATCATCTGAACCTGCCTGGGGTTTGAGGCTGGATTCCACACCACTTCTTGGAGGTCCGCAGTCAAGGTGTAGGATAGGATAGGATAATCTTTATTGTCATTTACTTGCATGTACAACAATGTACATTAAAATGAAATTCTGATGCCTGGTTCTCAAAAGAAGGAATACCACCCACCAAACAATGTCACCATCCCAATGATAACAATAATAATATAACAGCAGCAACACCAAAAATACCAAGTTGTACAAATATGATACCAAAAACCTATATTAATCATAGTCCATTTTGAATACATAGTGGGGGGGGAAAAGAGTATTGAGAGTTAACAAAGTTGATGTTGTATAGAACAAAGCTGTTATCGAATCTGGTTGTTCTGCTTCTGAGATTACTAGGCAAGAGAGAGAGGTCCTATTTTTAATCTCTGCTCCCATTTGGAGCTGGAGGAGAGCCAAGAAGGAACTCTGCAAACTTTGCAAATCAGCCACACTGTTGAAGGTCATCAGAACACTATAGGTAGCCAGCTGATTGGGGAAAGGCAAAGAATCCTGCATTCAAACTCCTGTTCATACTGCAAATTTGTGGACTTCATTTCCCAGAATTCTCAGCAATGGCCATGAAGACAAGGGAATATGTGAGCAAGTCCACACTAGAGTAAACCTCTCTTTACACTTGGATTACAGTCTCTTTAACACTCCACCATGTTCTCATTCGGGAAGAAAGAACAGCAGGGGGAGCCCTCAAGATCACCTGGTTGGGAGACCAACAGGAGATCACTTCATACAACCAGGAAAGGATACACTTGGTGCTTCAAAAGCTGTTTTCTTTTTGACTTCCTCATTTTGGTCTTTTCTGAGAAAGCTCTGGCAAGTTCAAACAACTTCTTGCGTGTAGCTGAAAAGAAGAATTGGGGCGCTTTTATGGAAAAAGAATGCGGTATCTCCAAGCTTATACTCAGGTATGGGCTCCATGCTGCCAAAGTGAGAGGCTTAAGGACTAGTAACTTGATTAAGATAAAAACTACAGCTCCTTCAAGATCCTGAATTTTGTAGCTATAATACATTTAGTTTTAACTGAAGAAAGAAAAAATAAAGGGGAGTCTCTGAAAAAGGCAAAGGTCACCCTACCCAGGTATCTGCCTGTCTTTCCAAAGCATCCTTCTGCAGGGTTGAGATTAAGCTACAAGGTTGTTTTCTCCGTTTCCTAAAGGAGGCAGTTCATTCTTACTCCAAAATTTACTTGAGATAAGACCAGGAGTCTTCAAACTTGGCCCTTTTATGACTTATGATGCTGGCTAAGGAATTCTGGGAGTTGAAGTCCACAAATCATAAAAGGGCCAAGCTTGATAAGACTGATGCAGCTACATCCACCTGTGTGTCAAAATCAGGGAGGCAGCAGATGTAATGTAAACTTGCCCCATTTTGAACGAGTGTGTGACATTCCATCCATTTTCTTCCCAATTTTGACATTCATGCACACAAACCCACCCATGGATGCCCTAAACAGATGATAACAGGGGAATGCAAGGAAGATTGTTGTATCTTCTAATATCTTATCGCTGCTTCCTGCTTTGGCGCATCTGATCCCTGAAACAAGTTGGATATATATTGCTAGGGCATGTATAATATAACATATGCTAAATAAATAACTTGGCCTAGAGCCAGATTGGTCTAGTTAAGACATTAGGTTAGAAAGCAGAAGACCCTGAGTTCTAGTCCCGCCTTAGCTATGAAAGCCAATTGGGTGACCTTGGGCCAGACCCTGTCCCTCAGCCCAACCCACTCACAGGGTTGTTGTGGTGGGGAGGATGTGGGTATATGTGCCACCTTGAGTTTTTTGTAAAAATAATAAAGGTGGGGTTTAAAGGTTCTCTCCGCCTTTCGTAAACTGCTTAAAACACACCTCTGCCGGCAGGCCTGGGGCAGTTTAACATCTTGCCCCTAGCCAGTGTATGTTTGTGTGTATGTTTGTTGAATGATTGGTTTTCTCTTAACTTAGGGGTTTTTATATATGTATTTTAACTTGTGATTTCTATTTATGTTGTGAGCCGCCCCGAGTTCTCCGGAATAGGGCGGCATAGAAGTCAAATAAATAAATAAATAAATAAACAAACAAACAAATAAGAATAAATAAAATAAGTAAATAAACGGTATAAATCCATTACACTGAATACTGAAAGCATGCAGTGATGTGAGGTACTCCATCTGTAATGGCACCTAAACTTCAGCCTTTCTCAACTCCAGACACTGGAGGTTTTTAAGAAGAGACTAGACAACCATCCCTCTGAAATAATATAGGGTTTCCTGCTTGAGCAAGGGGTTGGACTAGAAGACCTCCAAAGTCCCTCCCAACTGTTATTCTATTATTCTCACTGCCTCGTTCACTGACCATTCAAAGCCATGATGACATAAAAAAATAGCTTTGCAACCAGTCCTCACATTTACGACCATCACAGTCACGTGATCACTGCATGATTCACAACTGTTTTGCAATAAACAAAGTTAATAGAGGAGGCAGAAGCAAACTCTTAAGTGGCAGTCACGTGATGTCTTAACACAGTGGCCAGTCCCAATTGTGGTCACTAAGTGAGGTCTACCTGTAGTGTTTTGTACTAGTGAGAGAAAACGACTGACCAAAAGTCTTGCAGGGATCTTCCATGATTGTGAGAGACTAGAAACTCTCCCACTCCTGGCTCAAACTCTTCTCCACATCATAATCCCCTGGGCTGAGAGAAACAGCCGGCCCAGAGCCCTCCCTCCCGGACTGGGAGCTTTCCCTGTGTGGGGTAGAAGCAGGAGAGAAACTAAAGTTTTCCTTGCTCCAAATCCCACACCTTCACTACCATGCTACCTTGTCTGTCCCACAGTGTTGGGACTTAATTTCTTTGGAATTCCAGCCAGCTTGATGCCACGTTGGGGGTCAAGAAAGCTGGCCTCCAATCCTATAGAGCAGCGGTTCTCAACCTGTGCGTCGCGACCCCATTTGGGGTCGAACGACCATTTCATGGGGGTCGCCAAACACTGCAGTCCGCCATTTTTTGGGGGGTCGGCCATTTTTTTTTGGGGTTGGCCATTTTTTTCCCCTTTGCGATGCGGGCCGTCGTGCCGCGCATGCGCGATGCGGGCCCGCCATTTTTTTTTATTTTGGTCGGCCATTTTTGGGGGGGGTCGGCAATTTTTTTCCCCTTTGCGATGCGGGCCGTCGCGCCGCGCATGCGCGATGCGCCCCGTCGCGCCACGCATGCGCGATGCGGGCCAGGGTCGAGCCCCGGAAAAGGTTGAGATCCACTGCTATAGAGCAAGGTCTCCAAACTTGGCAACTTTAAGACTTGTGGACTTCAACTCCCAGAATCCCTCAGCCAGCATGTCTATGGGGCGTCTTAAACGTCTATGGAGATTCTCAATTATCTACCGGTAGGTCATGGCTGTCCCAAAGATGCTTTTTCAAAAGGCAACTGGACTTTCTTCTTTTTTTGTTTTCCTTGAAAATGTTTCACTTCCCATCCAGGAAAGATGAGAACTGAAGAATCTTCTTAAATGAGAAATGAAATGATTTCAAGGAAAAAGAAAGGAAGTCCAGTGGCCTTTTTAAAAGCATCTTTGGGGCACAAATCTTAAGACTGCCAAGTTTGGAGTCCCCTGCTATAGAGAGACAACGGCAGGAAATATGCCTCACAGCGTTGGCTTCTATCCAGCAATATGCCATACTATAACTCACATTTTCCCATGTGTTTTAACTTGTCCCTGAATAAGGCATCGTCGGAGATAGCCCCGCTGGGCACACCAGTTAAGGAGCGAGTGACCTCATCTGCAAGGCAAGACAAAATACATTTAGGATTGATAGGAAGCAGCCAAAGCGGAAAGGAAGAGGTTGAGTACTCTTTCTATCTCATTGGACAACTTGGATTCCATGTCCCATCCTTCCCAATCCCTGGCTATTCTGGCTGGGAATCTAGAAAGCACAGTTGCCGTAACTGGATTCCTAGCCTTCTATGGACACTGTTATAGAGCAGTGTTTCTCAACCTCAGCAATTTTAAGATGTGTGAACTTCAGCTCCCAGAATTCCTCAGGAAATCCCGCTGTTTGCATATTTGTGGCTCAGATGAATTCAACGAATTTTGCAGCAGCTGCTGTAAAAAAGGACATTCTTATTCTTCGGTCTCTTCTATTTCAATTTCTGCCATGTGATTAGTAAGCAAAATGACCGTTCATATCTTTATTTCTCTTTATTTAACAGACAGCTATTATGTAATCAAACAACTTCTTTCAGGTGCCTTGGAGAATAGCTTGACTCCCTCTTCTTTGGGGCAGCCCCTGAGATACTGGAACACTGCTATCATGTCACCCCTCATCCTTCTCTTCATTAAACTAGACATACCCAATTCCAGCAGCCGTTCCTTATATGCTTTAGCCTCCAGTCCCCTAATCATCTTTGTTGCTCTTCTCTGTACTCTTTCTAGAGTCTCAGCATCTTTTTTACATCGTGGTGACCAAAACTGGATGCAGTATTCCAAGTGTGGCCTTACCAAGGCCTTGTAAAGTGGTATTAACACATCACGTGATCTTGATTCTGTCCTTCTGTTAATGCAGCCTAGCATTGTGTTGGCTTTTTTGGCAGCTGCAGCACACGGCTGGCTCATATTTAAGTGATTGTCCACTAGGACTCCAAGATCCCTCTCACAGTTACTACTATTGAGCAAGGTACTCCCTATACTATTGTAGCATCTTCATGGTCACATGATCAAAATTCAGACCTTTGACAAGTGACTCATATTTATGACGGTTGCAGTGTCCCAAAGTAACATTATCACCTTTTGAGACTTTCTGACAAGCAAAGTCAATGGGGAAGCCAGATTCACTTAACAACCGTGTTATTAACTTAACAAGGAGGTTATTAACCTATCAGCATTGATTCACTTAAAAACTGAAGCAAGAAAGATGGTAAAATGGGGCAAAACTCACTTAACAACAAAAATTTTGGGCTCAATTGTGGTAGTAAGTTGAGGACTAACTGCACTTGCATCTGGACTGTTACAATTCTTTAAAAGCATGCAAATGACCAGCTGTCTGCAAGGAGTATAAATCCTGCCATTCCCCCACCATCCAGTCAGAGCTGAAGAAGCTTCTTGGATGAGAAGCGAAACATCTTCAAAGAGAAAAAAGAAACTCCAGTTGCCTCGTGAAAAAGCACTTTTGGAACAACTCATTTAATAATCACCTTGTTTTGGCAAGGGAAAATTTGGCTCCAATTGTTGCCAGTGCTTCTTTTGAGAGAAAGTGACTTTCAGACTGCCAAAGGAGAGGAAAGAGATGAAATCCAGAAAGAAATTTCTTAAGATGGTTTCATTTCCACTTGATTAAAGCACTGGAGTGGAGCAGCTTAAACGCATAGCGTAGAAAATCCCTGTGATTTGCAATATCTTGCAAAATCCCAAATATGATTTTAATTTAGTGGATATTCAGTATGATAGTAATCCCTTCTGACATAGCAATATTTTCCTTTTATCCGTACATAGCACTTGCTTTTGGTTAGGTAATTTCCTGATATTTCATTCTGACATTTGAAATCAAAACCAACACGATGTAAAAACGTGTTATAGTTTCAGCTCATAGTCTTATGAAATATTTTCCATTTGGAAAAAAAAAATCAAAGATATTTTGAAGGGCTCCTTAAAAAAAATCTTTGCTGAAAGGAAGATTTTATGAAGCAGATGGAACAGGAAATGACCGCGTATTTTTGTATCAACAGGGACTTGGTTAAATCATTGCCTTGATACAAGGACAACCAAAGCATTTATCGTGAGATCAACTTATTATAAGCACTTCTTACGAGATGAAGTGGCAACTGGCTATAGCTAATTTTTTTAGAGATTGGTATGATTAACCTTAATGCATTAAGGTATGATTAACCTTAATGCAAGTCATTCATTACTGACCAACACAGATATTTGTTCCGTACTAAGTAGGAATTGTTTATATACTTTCTGCTCCAAAACAGAATTTTTAGTATGTTGCACCATGATATTGGGGGAAAAAAGAGAGAAATTTAGTATAGATCAGTGGTGGCGAACCTATGGCACGGGTGCCAGAGGCGGTACTCAGAGCCCTCTCTGTAGGCACACGCGCTGTCACCTCAGTCCTAGGCCTTCACCTGGGTTTTATAAAACTTTTTCACTTTAGGCCTCCACCGCCATGTGCAAAAAAAAAAAAAAAGGTTCAATCAGTCAATTTCAACTTCTCACAGGGAAAAAAAAGATCTTGCAAACTTGGAATTGATTGAACTTTTTAGTCCCACCCAGTCTGCCATTACCACCGCAGCCACGCCCACCCAATGGGCCATGCCCACCCAATGGGCCATGCCCACCCAATGGGCCACACCCAGTCAATGGGCCACACCCATCCGGCACTCCACAAGGCATAAGTGGGTTTTGGGTTGCAGTTTGGGCACTCAATCTCTAAAAGGTTCGCCATCCCTGGTATAGATGGTCCTCGAATGGCTGGTTGGGAAATTCTTAAAGTCCCCTAGGTTGAGAAACGCTAGTCTGGAATAAGAAACTTCAGAATTCAATTCCTTTGGGGCTAAGTTTTCAAGTAACTATTGGCTTCACTGAAATTCTGGCAATTGTTGCAATCTTAAGATTTCAGTACATATGCGTGGAACAATGCAACAGCTGTATGGAAAACATTGGGTGGTAAAATATAATTTTGATGAACTACTCATTAGAAGTTTGCATTGTAGGACAACACAGCAAGTACCTCTGGTTTACAGTAAACTGGGCCTCTCAATATATTATTGCTGTGGATCAACTCAATTCTGAGAAAGCAGACTTTTTTAAAAAAAAGTTTAATTTACTTTACAGAATTCGTTGGCAGTTTACTCAACATTATGATTCAGCCCTGGAAGGAAAAATCTGTATCTGATTTACAGCAATGGATGACTAATAAATATATATGTCAATATTTGAACTGTATTTATTTACAACTAGCTGTATTGTACAAGAAAATTATAATCTCCATGACATTTCTGAATCCCTTGTTCATTCATTGAATTTTATTTTTTATCCATCCTTGCCTATTTCTACGCTTGTTTATGTATTTTCTTTAATGTTCAGTAGAGAATACCTCAAAATAAACTTGTGGTTTTTGTTT
The DNA here is from genome assembly GCA_034064705.1 of Bothrops alternatus. NCBI lineage: Eukaryota > Metazoa > Chordata > Lepidosauria > Squamata > Viperidae > Bothrops > Bothrops alternatus. The sequence goes on along the minus strand of JARGCV010000082.1, from coordinate 2,222,823 downwards.
TCAGGCAAGGAAGAAGATTTTTGAACAATATAATTCAATTAGAGTTGTTCTGTTTATTTAGTGTTTTTTTAGCCTTGGCAACTTTAAGATGCATGCACTTCAACTCCCAGAATTCTGGGTGGAAAATTCTAGATGGGGAATTCTGGGAGTTGAAGTCCCCCATCTTAAAGCTGTCAACTTGGAAAAACATTGGTTAGAACAATCCTTCCCACCCCCCACTTCCCTTGTTTTTTTTCTTGTTACGATCATAATTCAAAATGATTAATTCTGAGGTTAGATTACCTGCATGCTGGTGTTCTTCTGTTTATTAGTTAAATAGAATTTTGATAGTTTGCTTTTAATCTATTTTTTAAAGTGAATCTTTATACAAATGACTTGAGTGACTTCCAGAGAAGACTACCATTAAAAGAGCCGAGCCAGACTTAATGCTGGAACCATTTTTAGATTTAATGTGACTTCTGTGAAATGCAAATGGACCCTTTTGGGCTTTCCAGCAGTGGAAAAGAATAGTTCAAACGTCTGCCCAATAGCATTCCTACGGGACAATATCAAAATCTACAAGATGGCAGACAGAGGGGTTACAATTGAAGTCCAAATGTCCAAGTGCCCACGCCCAAATGTCATAGGGGCACTCCAACCAACATCTAGCCACAAAACTAACAATAACCTTGTCAACACAGATGCATACAACCTAACACTCTTACCTGATAATACTGAGGACAAAGCGGGATCTGAACTCAGGGCAGTGCTGTTCAGTTTGGATTTCTTTGATTCATACTTTAACCGATCTAGAGGACAGCACAGAAAAACAAATGTTTTACAGGAAATTTGCTGAGCTAAATTTCTAGATAAAGGACATCATGCAGTTAACAGTACAGCAACGTGACCAAGAGTTTAACTATAGCACAGTAGGAAAAAAAACAGAACTACAATATCCATAAAATAGTTACTCCTTGACCTATCACTTAGTGACCATTCAAAGTTGTAAAGGAGCCATCTGGGGACTACTTATGACCCAGATTTCAAGTTCCAATAGTCAGATACCCCCCCACACACACACATAGTCATGTGGGTATTCAGCAGCCAGGCCACATTTACAGCCGTTTGTAGCATCCCACGTTCATGCGACAGCATTTTATGATGGTTTTGTTGAAAAGTTAATTCTCGCTTTTGGCCCCATATCAAACCATTGGTTTACTTAACAACTGCAGTGCTTATGTAATGACTACCACAAAAAAGTTTCTAAAACCAGGTTGGTTGTGTGACACTTTACAACCATCACAGCTTATGACCCTAAAGGCAGGTTCCACTACTGTCATAACTCGAAAACTATCTGTACACAAAACTCAGTGGGGGAAAAACAATAACCTTGGGAATTTGCCAGCCTGCCAACATGCCCTAACACAGTGATGGCGAACCTTTTAGAGACTGAGTGCCCAAACTGCAACCCAAAACCCGCTTATGTATTGTCGGGTGCCGGGTGGGTATGGCCCATTGGGTGGGCGTGGCCCATTGGGTGGGCATGGCTGCGGTGGTAACGGCAGACTGGGTGGGACTAAAAAGTTCAATCAATCAATTCCAATATTGCAAGATATTTTTTTTCCCTGCGAGAAGTTGAAATTGATTGATTGAATTTTTTTTTCTGCACAGTGCGGCGGAGCCCTAAAGCGAAAAGGTTTTATAAAACCCAGGTGAAGGCCTAGGACTGGGGCGACGGCGCACGTGCCCACAGAGAGGGCTCTGAGTGCCACCTCTGGCACCCGTGCCATAGGTTCGCAACCACTGCCCTAACATCTTTGTCAGGATCACATTTACAAAATCAAGATGGTCACACGCTGGTTGGAGAGGAAAGGGTAATTATTTTTTATACTTTGATTCCTGAAAAGCCCATTACCTCTTTCAAGAGCCAGGAGAAAATCTCGGTTTCTTTGAAGCTCTTTCATGAATTCTTCATTCTGGAGGAACAGTGCAATCCGTTCGTCTTCCAAATACTGCTTCCATTTCTTCTCCTGATCCAATGAGCCTTGAGCCCTTTGGTTCCCAGGACTCCGTGTGCTTTGCTGACAGTTTTGGGTACTCTAGAGAGAGTGTGTGTGTAAAAACAAAAAAAAAGTGATCACACCTGCTGCAGACCTGTGGCAGATTACAATTGGATGTTACAGCCCAACTGCACCCCTGGGCAACCTGTTACCCATTCTAAATAGGAAAATTTTCTACTTCCTACCTGCACCATGTCCATTTGCTGTGGTAGGATACGGAGAAAGTCATCTGGAAGATTCCCTAATAATGGTGGGTTCCAGTCCCTGTATCGTCTTTGTGCTTGTGAACCGATAGAATTTTGGATATCAGTTCTGCTTGGAGGGGGGGAAAAAAGCAAATTACAATAATATAATTCCACTTCCCTTGGCAACTTCCAGGTGTGTAGACTTCAGTTCCCAAAATTCTCATCAACGGCCATGTTGGCTATGGAATTCTGGGATCTGAAGTCCACACACATCTGCAAATTCCAACCGTATTAAACACTCGTCTGAGACAAAGCAGAGAATCTCTAGGTCTACCAGATGGAACTGAACTACGACTCCCAGCTTTCCTCTGCTTTATCCATGCTGGCTGAAGCTGTTGTTCACCAAACATCTGGAGAACCACAGATGACCACACTCCCGATTCAAGCAGTTGTGGTATCTCCCTCACTAAAGTCCTATCCACAAAGGCTGGGAAAACATCTGCTGGCAATGTTTCACCGCTGGATTTCTTATCTTGAGGTGAGGTTGCTGGACCACCAGCTCTGTGATTCTGAATCTTCAATGTCTACATACCTGGGTGGTGGTACTGGAGGAGTCTGCATGTATTTTCGGTCATATACATGCATATCATAGGAAGGAGGAGAATAAACTGGAGGGGGCTCCTCATCTGAACTGTCTGGTTCCAAAGTCCGTTCCAGAATCTAAACCAAATGAGAAAAAAAGCATGTGTTCATTAGAGTCCTTTTGCTTGTTACGAATACAGGTAGTCCTCAACTTATGACCAATGGCTTACCATTTGAAGTTACATCAGACCTTCCCAGAGCTACTTATGATCCAGTTTCGAAGTGCCAACACCCCACCCCACTCCGTGCATAGTCACAGCATTGCATTTTACACGCTTGGCAACTGGCTTGTATTTATGGCCATCTGCAGCATCCTTGTAGTCACGTGACTGCGATTTAGGACATTTTTGCCACAAACTGGCATTTATTCCTGATTTCCGGCAAAATCTGCCCAATAGTAAAAATGGGTTTGCTTAACAACTGCTCTGTGAAAGGCCGTAAAATTGGGTGCAGTCACACGGCGATTCACGTTACAACTGGCACAATTTATGACCAAAATTGCAGGCTCAATTATAATTGTAAGTTGAGGAGCACCTGTATCTTCAACTTATTGGGATGTCTGCTGGAGATGATTAACACAGAGGGAGAAGTATATGGGAGACACAGAGCACTGATACTCAACCTTGGCAACTTGAAGAGCAAGGCTGGCTGGGGAATTCTGGGTACTGAAGTCCAGACATCTTCATGTTGCCAAGAGTTAGAGAATTAGGAGGATGGGTATTGCAAAAGAGAACTATGGGTAGTCCTTAACTGACAACCACAATTGGGCCCCAAATTTATGTTGTTAAGTGACACAGTTGTTAAGTGAGTTTTGTCCCATTTTACATTCTTTCTTGCCAGTTGTTAAGTGAACCACTGCCATTTTTAAGTGAGTAACACGGTTGTTACGTGGATCTGGCTTCCCCATTGACTTTGCTTGTCAGAAGGTTGTAAAAGGGAATCACATGACCTTGCGACACTGCAACCGTCATAAATATGAACCAGTTGCCAAGCATCTGTATTTTGATCATGATTATGGGAATGCTGCAATGGTCCTTAAGTGTGAAAAACAGTCATAAGTCACTTTTTTCAGTGCCATTGTAACTTCAAATGGTCACTAAACAAATGGCTATAAGTCAAGAACTACCTGTTTCAATCAGCTGGGAGAAAGATTCAGAAATTCCAGGGAGGCTGGGATTTTGTGAAACAGAAATTGGGGCTATAAACTCTCAAATTATGCCCTTGTAATCCACAATTCCATGAGAGAGAGCTGGTCCTCCTTCAAAAGCTAGCAAGCTGATGCAATAACAGGGTGCAGGTTGTGGGTCACGCTTGCCTTTTTATGAGACATGCTGGGGCCACATTCCAAAACAAGCTAGCATGAAAATTGAATTTGATATGATTTTATTGACATTTCAGTGCAGTTCATCAGATGAATCTGCAGGCAGACATGAAACAATTGTTCTTCTGTCCCATTAAAAAAAAACAATTTGTTAACATTTCCTGCAAAGAACTTCTGCAAAGGGAACTTAGTTCTTGCAACGCAAAATCTAATCAGATTAGAGTAACACTAAACTGAAGACAACCTGTATCCCGATCTGACAGATATTTAAATCTCCCTTCTTATGCCTGCTTTTACAGTACTGAAAATACCAAAATTACGAACCCCTAATGCTTGACAAGGAAAGCTCTGTTCACCTTGAGGTTTACCACATACACAGGCCTGAAAAATTTAGGCAAAGGGCCAACATTTTGTCCTTGAGCTACCTTGCTAGCTCCCAATCAGCCCCCACACGCAGGAGCTATTAAGAAGTGCTGGGATCCAGCCTGTGTTTTGGCAGGCAGGGCATCTGCTATCATCTTGCTGGGAGATTTTCACACCCATAAGTAGTTGACAGGGTGCTGCACAACCCCAAACTTACTTGCAGCTGTCTCTTTTCCCAAGCATTGGACACACTCTGCTTTAGTCAGAGCTGTTTTCTCACTAGGGGAGTCTTTCTCAGCCTCAGCAACTTTAAGATGGGTGGACTACAACTCCCAGAATTCTGTGGCTGAGGCTGAGGCTGAGAAATATTGCATTAGAGAAGCCAACAGCTTATTGCACTTCCATGCAGCCACCAGCAATCTACACAAACCTTCCCAAGCTATCTGTAACTTCTTTCTGTTTCCATTCTGATCCTAATCCCCCTCCCTTCAGCTGGCTACACCACTGTAACACTGGTGGTGGGATTCAACCAGTTCGCACCAATTCCGGTAGCTAATTTTTTATTGCTCAGGCCCAGAACAGACTTCCGGAAGCACCATCCACACAGAGAACTAGTTGTTCACATATTTGAATCTCACCACTGTGTAACAGTATATGACAGCAGTTCTCAACCTGTGGGTCGCAACCCCATTTGGGGTCGAACGACCATTTCACAGGGGTCGCCAAACACCGCAGTCTGCCATATTTTTTTTTGGTCAGCCATTTTTCCCCCCTTTGCGATGCGGGCCGTCGCGCCGCGCATGCACGATGCGGGCCTGCCATTTTTTTTGGTCGGCCATTTTTTTCCCCTTTGCGATGCGGGCCGTCGCGCCGCGCATGCGCGATGTGGGCCGTCGCGCCACGCATGCACGATGCGCCCCGTCATGCCGCGCATGCACGATGCACCCCGCCTCGCATGCACGATGCGCCCCGTCGCGCCGTGCATGCGCGATGCGCCCCGTCGCACCACGCGTGCGCGATGCGCCCCATCGCGCCACGCATGCGCGATGCGGGCCGGGGTCGAGCCCTGGGAAAGGTTGAGAACTGCTGGTATATGTGGATGACCTTGGGCAGGGGTAGGCCACCTTGGCTCTTTTATGACTCGTGGACTTCAACTCCCAGAATTCCTGAGCTAGCATGGCTGGCTCAGGAATTCTGAAAGTTTAAGTCCACGAATCATAAAAGAGCCAAATTTGCCTATCCCTGACCTTGGGGAACGAGGAAAAAGATCTTAACTAGTGAAGAATCAGAGAAGAGAAGTTGCTCAATGGTCAGAAGAAAGAAACTTAGAAGGACCCTCCTTTTAATTGATCAGACCATTAAAACTGGTAGTGGGAAGTTTGTATCCTCAGACTTGCAAGAATCTGTTAATGTATTCCTACAATAAAGTAGAGTTAGCTCATCTGGTTGTATTTTATGTCTGATTATCCAGGGTTGACAAATGCAAAAATCAGTAATCAGTGATCAGAATGGAACACGGTGGTTCACTTGGTTAGGACACTGGGCTGATGATCAGCAGGTTCGCGTTTGAGACCCGGTTACTGTCAGGGGCCAGGGTGAACTCCCGTCACACACTCCACCTCCTGCCAACCCAACAACTTAACAGGGACATGAAAGGAGCCCCACCTGGGCGTCCCTGGGCAATCATGATATCACTGTTCAATCCTTTCAACCTGGAAGCACTTCAGTGCTCCTGACATGAATGTGGTAGTAGTAGTGACCAGAAAGCCTCATGTTGTTGTTCTCAACTTGGGTTGCAAGGGTTTTGTGGCAGATTAAGATAAAACCATTAGCTACCAAGGAAGACATGCCATGCAATCTTTCAGCAAGAAAGAAGGACAGCCAAGGTGGTGGGCTTAGGGAAGAAATTCTGCCAGCAGAACAAACACAATGGGTTTTTTTATTCCTCTTATGCTTGGTGCTGAGCCAAAAGTAAATTGGTTCAGCTGTCCAAAGATGATGGTACTGTGAGAAGGGGCGATGTTTTACCTGAACGCCTTTTCTCAGCACGGAAATGGAGAATCCACCAATGGGTTTAGACTGTGTTCCTGCCCAATCAGATCAAGTCAGCCAAAGTTGCCACGCCCTTCCTGGACCATAGAGATCCCAGTCTTGACACAAGCATAGCCATTGACTGACAGCAAGACATTGTGGCTCACTAAACTAAGACTAACCCTAGGCCTAAATGACCTGCAAGGGTGGGAGAGGATTCTCCATCTCGGTGCTGAGAAAAGGCGTTCAGGTAAGACAATGCCCCTTCTCCAGCACTGGAGATGGAGAATCCACCAATGGATCATACCAAAGCCTACTGTCCCTGAGGATGGGAAGTAGACTGGTCCGGTGTGGCACTTTGATGTACAACCTGTTGGAGAACCCTCCTACTGAAGGAGGCTTCCGCCAAGACAAACCTATCGATCTTGTAGTGCTGTGTAAAAGGAGATGGTGAAGACCATGTGGCTGCCCTGCAGACGTCCTCAATGGACGCCTGAATGGCCCAGGCCGCGGAAGTAGCGGCACTCCGGGTAGAGTGGGCTGTGACCCTACGTGGAACCAGCAATGAATCAGCTTGATACGCCCCCGCAATACACGCCCTAATCCACCTGCCAATCGTGGAGGAGGAAACCTTCCGACCCCTGGAAGGAGACAAAGAGGGCCTCTGAGTTGCGGAACGCCGCTGTCCGTGAGATATAGTACTGGATCGCTCTGCGGATATCCAGAAGATGCCATTGCCATTCCAGATCATGCGATGGGTTAGGGCAGAAATCCGGGAGCATGATTTCCTGGGCCCTGTGGAAAAGGGAGTTGACCTTTGGAAGGAAAGTAGGATCGAGGTGAAGGACCACTCGATCCTGGTGGAAAATGCACAGGTCATCCTGTGTACAGAGCGCTGCCAATTCGGAAATACGTCGCGCTGACGTGATCGCCACCAAGAATGCAACCTTGTGGGACAAGTAATGAACGTCGCACGTTTTTAGAGGCTCAAAGGGCAACTTGGTCAGAGCCCAAAGAACCCATAGCAGCTCCCAAGAAGGATACCTGTGCACTACAGGGGGGCTGGTATTAGCAGCATCCTTGAGGAATGAGCGGAGTAAGGGGTGATGTCCCAAGGAAACCGCGGAGTCACAGATGAGTACTGTGGAAAGAGCATCAACCTGTCTGTGCAGTGTGTTTGGGGCCAAGCCCCTCTTCAGACTCTCTAACAGATAGTCCAGGATATGGGGAATCGTTAGGTCTAAGAGTGACAAGTGTCGCACCGAGCACCACGAGCGAAAGTTCTTCCACGTGGCCTCGTAAATGCGGTTTGTAGAAGGGCGACAGGAAGCCTGGATTACCGTAATGACCCCTGGTGAGCAGAGCTCCCGTGACAAGATTGAGCACTCAAGTGCCAGATGGCTAACTGAAGCCATTGGGGTTCCAGAGGGAGAATGGTCCCCTGGCTGAGCGAGACCCGGTCCAGAGGAATCCTCCATGGAGCTGCAAGGGAGAGACTCACCAGATCGGCGAACCAAGGCCTCCGTGGCCAGTACTGGGCCACTAGCAGAATTTCCGCCCGCTCCCAAAGAAGCTTGCGGACGACTGCCAGGAGCAAAGGGAGAGGGGGGAAGGCGTAAAGCAGGCCCTTTGGCCATGGACTCCGAAGAGCATCCATTCGTTCCTCCCCTGGAGATGGGAACTGGGAAAGGAATCGAGGCAGATGGGCATTGGTCGGGGACACAAAGAGGTCCAGATATGGCAAGCTGAAACGGTGAGAGATTTCCCTGAAAATCCTGGGGTGGAGGCGCCATTCTGAGTGATCTACCGTTGCCCTGCTCAGGAGGCCGGCCTGAGTGTTTGCCTCCCCCGAAATGTGATCGGCCTTGATGGAGACCAGATTGGATTCTGCCCAGGAGTCCAGTAGGAGAGCTTCGGTCAAGAGAGTCCAAGATCGGGTGCCCCCTTGCCGGTTTACATGAGCCTTGGCAGCCACGTTGTCCGTGAGGACCAATACGTGACACCTTGCCACCAAGCTGTGAAAGTGGCGAAGGGCCAGATGTATGGCCTGGAGCTCCAGCCAATTGATGTTGTGCTGGAGGTCTGAGCGAGACCAACGGCACTGTGCCCACTGTGAGCAAAGATGCACTCCCCAGCCGAACAGGCTGGTGTCGGTCGTTAGCACAAGCCGATCTGGCTCCTTGAAGTAGGACCCCTTGAGCATGGCGGACGAGAGCCACCACATGAGGGAGCGCGCTACTTGTAGTGGGAGTCTCACCTTTCGATTGGAGGCACTGAAGTTCTGCCTCTGGAAGGGGAGCAGGAACCACTGAAGTTCCCTGGAGTGGAGCCTGGACCAAGGGACGGTCACTATGGCCGAGATCATCTTCCCTAACAATTGGGAGAGACTGGCCAACGTTACAGTTCGACTCCTGCGTAATTGGAGGACTAGCTCCCTTATGCTGTCCCGGCGTTCCTGTGATAAATAGACCCAGCACTCCACCGTGTCTATGATGGCCCCTTGGTATAACAGCCTTGTTGTAGGAACCATATGGCTCTTGGGGAAGTTTACCGAGAACCTGTGATCCTGGAGTAGCTTTACCACCAGTTCGAGGTCCGTCAGGGTGGACTGGGTGGACGATAACTGGATTAATATGTCGTCCAGGTAGCATTGGACACTGACTGGCACCATCCTCAGGTGAACTGCTAGAACTGCCAGAATCTTGGTAAATACCCTGGGAGCCAATGATAGGCCAAATGGTAGTGCCCTGTATTGAAAATGGCGCCCCTTGTGTGCGAACCTCAGAAAACGGCGGTGGGCAAGAGAGATGGGGATATGAAGGTCTAGTTCAGTCACTGTCAGGAAGGAAGGAGGGAAAGAAAGAAGAATGGATGGATGGATGATAGGGAGGGATGGAGGGAGGGAGGGAGGAAAAAGGATTTTTTTCCATTCTTCCTGTCATTTGAACTAGAAGGAGAAAGTGGCAAGATTTTTGTCAATTTCTCTTTTGTCAATTTCAGTGGCTTAAAAAAAAGGGGAGTCCATCCTTTAACCTTTCCTCTCTTCTTTCAATTTTTGAAAATGAAACTGAAAAAGAGACATATTTCACTGTTTTATCATTTTTTGGATTTTGTTTAAAAGGGGGGGGGGAAAGCCCAGTGTTTCACTGTTTCACATGGAAAATGAATGTCCAGGGACAAGGGGATAGCTGGCATCCCTGCCACAATGCAGAGTAGCCAACTAGAACAGAGAAATGAAAAGCAGCAGACAAACTGGACTGCACCTCTTCATGTGCTGAGAGCCACAAAGGTGGCTCTCTTAATCTTTGAAAAGTCATGGAGAACAGGAGAAGTCCCAGATGATTGGAGAAGGGCAAATGTTGTCCCTATCTTCAAAAAAGGGAAGAAGGCAGACCCAGGGAACTACAGGCCTGTTAGCCTGACTTCAATACCAGGAAAGATTCTTGAACAAATTATTAAGCAACATATATGTCAGCTTTTGGATGGGAATTCAATAATTAACAGCAGTCAACATGGGTTTGTAACAAACAAGTCGTGTCAAACTAATCTAATTTCATTCTATGACAAAATCACGGAATGGGTTGATCAGGGAAATACAGTAGACATAGTATTTCTGGACTTCAGCAAAGCTTTCGACAAAGTATCTCACACCATCCTCATTGATAAAATGATCAAATATGGGATTGACAGGGTGAATGTTAGGTGGGTTCATAACTGGCTTAGTAATCGTACTCAAAGAGTGGCTATAAATGGCTGCACATCCAACTGGAAGAAAGTCTCAAGCGGAGTACCACAAGGCTCTGTTCTGGGCCCAGTTATGTTTAATATTTTTATAAATGATCTGGATGAGGGAATTGAAGGGACACAAAGCTAGGAGGGATTGCAAACACCAGAGCAGAGAGAGAAAGGATTCAAAAAGATCTAGAGAAACTCGAACAATGGGCTGCAACTAATAAAATGGTTTTTAACAAGGAAAAATGCAAGGTACTACACCTGGGTAAGAAAAATGAAAAAAGCTCATATAGTATGGGAGGAATCCAGCTGAGCAGCAGTACATGTGAAAAGGACCTGGGTGTCCTAGTAGACCATCGATTGAACATGAGGCAACAGTGTGAAGCAGCTGCAAAAAAGGCAAATATGATCCTGGGGTGTATCAAGAGAAGCATAGAGTCCAGATCACGTGAAGTTATTATTCCCCTCTACTCTACCTTGGTCCGACCTCACCTGGAGTACTGTGTCCAGTTCTGGTCACCCCAGTTCAAGGAAGACACTGACAAACTGGAGCAGGTTCAAAGGAGAGCTACCAAGATGGGGAATGGTCTACAAACCATGTCCTATGAGGAACGGTTAAAGGAATTGGGAATGTTTAGTCTACAGAAAAGAAGACTGAGAGGAGACATGATAGCTGTCTACAAATACCTGAAGGGCTGTCACAGTGCAGAGGGATCAGCCCTGTTCTCACTTGCTCAAGGAAGGACTAGAAACAATGGGATGAAACTGCAGGGGAAAATATTTAGATTAGATGTTAGAAAAAAAATTTCTAACAGTGAGGGTGATCGACCAGTGGAACAGGTTGCCATAGGAGGTGGTGAGCTCCCCTTCGATGGAGGTCTTCAAGCAGAGACTGGACGGCCATCTATCTGGGATGGTTTAGGGAATCCTGCCTCTGGCAGGGGGTTGGACTCGATGACCCGGGAGGTCCCCTCCAACTCTACGATTCTATGATTCTATGGCACTGTGGGGAAAAATGCACGTGCAGCAAACTGCCGTGCTTTCCCCCCCACAAACCTCATAACCTTTTGATACCCTTTGTCCTAATGAAGCAGCCAGAAGGTCATCACCTTTTTGACTTAATGCCTCACCTACCGAAATATGCTTAAGTTACTTCCTATCTCTTCCTGTAGATAATATGCTTAAGTTTCTTCCTATCTCTTCCTGCCTTTGTTAGTTCCTTCTCCTGTTTGCTCTTTACCTGGTCTTTGATCATGTAACGTGTTACTAGGAAATAATTGCTTACATGAAGACATTTACCAATGAAGAAACCTTTGTCAGCATTTAATGGTAAAGCCTATGTATGTAACAAGTATATAAGAAGCAATAAACTCAGGGTTTGTCAAGCTGTGTCCTGCAGCTTCAAACCTCTGCTCAAGACATGCCTGTGTCTTTTTCTTAGTGTCTTACAGGGCACATCCTGGATTTGTATCTGTTCCACATTCTACAGAAGATAATATTTGTTTTTCTCCTTCATTGATAATATTTATAGCTCAGAGCTGAACTGTGGGGTCCTTGGTGCTCTCCGAGGACTGGTGGTGTTACCTGGTTTAGTAATGAAATGTCTGCAGGAAAACAACCAAGTTCAGAGAGTGCCAAGGTCCATATTCCATCTACACAAACACCTGTGTTGCCACTCAAATCCCAGGTCATGTCCATTAACTTTAAAAGCCTTCTCTTTTTCAGCAGCACCCTTCTTCCATCTTAAACAAACAGCAAGCTGTAAAATATAGGTGCAAATCAGGTAAACCCAATCCTCCTGTTTCCTGTAAAACCTGACATTTAACTCGTGGTTTTTCACCTGCCACCCAAGTTCAGATATTTCCTTTTGCCACTGTTTATATGGTGACTCAGTTACTAAAACACTTATTGTCTGGAACAAAGCCTGATGCCTTAACCACTAGACCAACAATAATTGTGACACTAACAGTGAACATAAGAATTAAATCAAAAGAGAACAAAGGTTAGAAAGAATAATAATAGACAGTAGTATAATAACTTAAGGACAGCATAAAGGGACAATTTAATCACTTTTAACCAAGGACAATTTAATCACTTCCTCACATTGTGGCAACCTTACACTTGCTATAAATTTGGGATCCATCATTACCAAAGGGAGACTGGAGGACATTCTTGGGGTTTGGTGGTAAAATAATTTTGGGAAGAGTTAGACACCGTCCTGACCATTATTTTAATTTCCCTCAATGCTATCTTGGTTATCTGAAGCAGCTAAAATGGGAGGCACTTAGGTCTAGTTGGAGAAGCACCACCCTAGGGGCAAATATAATTAGAAAAACAGAAAATCACCCTGAAAATTTTTCCTCAAACTTACAGCCAAACTTGCAACTATAGGTAGTCCTCACCTTACAACTACAAATGAGCACAACATTTCTGTTGCTAAGCAAGACAGTTAAGTGAGCCTTGCCCCATTTTACGACCTTTCTTGCACAGTTGTTGAGTGAATCACTGCAGTTGTTAAGTTAGTAACAAGGTGGTTAAGTGAAACTGGCTCCCCTATTGACTTTGTGAGGTCGCAAAAAGAGATCACTCGACCCCAGGACACTGCAACTGTCATAAATACATGCCAGTTGCCAAGCATGCAAATTTTCATCACATGACCATGGATGATGCTGCAACTGTTGTGTGAAAAACAGTCCTAAGTCACTTTTTTTTCCAATGCCAGTGTCACTTTGAATGGTCACTAAACAAATGGTTGTAAGTTGAGAATTCCCTGTATTTCAAACATGGGAAAAATTTACCTCAGGAGGAATACTGTCGTCAGAATCTGAGCTCTCATCACATTCGCTGCAGTCCAAATTCATCTGTAGCAGTTGATCGATGGTGGCATCTACCGCACCATTGTTGGCCCTCAAGACACATTCAATGATGTCATAATCCATGTTGGGGAACATGGTCTTGAAATCCTCCATTGCCTGGTTAAACTCCAGCCTCCGTACTTGCCTTGCGGGGCGACTATTGTTAAGTTCTTGAGCGGAAGAGCTGTTCCTTGAGCCGCCATTGCTGCTGCTCCGTCGGAACAGACTTGTCATTTTGGATAACCGTTTTTGGAAAATGTTTAAACTTTTTCAAATCGGCTTTTGAGGTAGGAAAAGGAAGAACCGGGAGAAGTAATTTATAAATCCAAGGAGAAGGCGGGGTGAGGCACAATCTGCCTTCCAGTTTTCTGGTCAAGAAGAAGCTAGGCAAGCGACTTGCAGCACGACTGGCCGATAATCCACCACAAAATGGCGGCACATCGGAGATGGAGAAAGAACATGGAGCCGAAGAAGCATGCAGAGTTTCAGTCCTGGATCGATCCACAACAGGTGGCAGATGGTGGAGAAGGACTTCTTCAGAGATATAAGAGCGTCCAAAGCCCCAGATGCATTTATTTTACTGAAAAATGAAGAAATGTGTTATCAAAAAGCTATAAACCATGTTATAATGTAGAAAGCTGATATCAATACCTCTCAAATCCTCCCTTATATAAGACTTTTCTGTAGTTCTGCAGAACTTGGGATAAGTTTGCAGAAGAAATTCCTGATTTTTTTTTTAAATTCTGCCACAGATAATCCTCGACTTACAACAGTTCGTTTCAGTGACCGTTTGAAGTTACAACACACTGAAAAAAGTGGGTTTTGGCAGTTTTTCACATTTATGACCATTGCAGCATTCCCATGGTCACATGATTAAAATCCAGACACTTGGCAATTGACTCATGTTTATGACAGTTGCAGTGTCCTGGGTTCATGTGATCACTTTTTGTGATCCAGCTGATCTTCTAACAAGCAAAATCAAAGGACAAGCCAGATTCACTTAACAACCGTATCACTAACTTAACAACTGCAGTGATTCACTTAATAACTGTGGCAAGAAAAGTTGTAAAATGGGTCTCACTTAGCAACAGAAATTTTGGGCACAATTGGGATGATAAGTCGAGGATTACCTGTATTTCGAAATACTGTATACAGTGAGGCAGATTTTGGGGACTGAAGGATAACAAACATGATTACTCAAAAGCAGGAATCCTCAGGATAGGAAATCTTTCTTCTACCTGAAGACAATGGTTTAATAAAATTTCAATTCTAGTTAGAATTTAGAACAGCGGTTCTCAACCTGTGGGTCGCGACCCTATTTGGGGTCGAACGACCATTTCACGGGGGTCGCCAAACAACGCAGTCCACCATTTTTTCCCCTTTTCCTTAGCTGTGCTACGTCATTTTTTCCCCCTTTTCCTTAGCTGTGCTACTCCCTCTTATTCTATTGGCTTTTGAAAGCCAATAGAATAGACTCTCTTGAATAGAGTCTAACTCTATTGGCTTTCAAAAGCCAATAGGAATTGTCCAAGCTGTCTCCGCCCTGCTGAGCCCGCCAAAAGTCCCAGTCTGCAAACGGTGCTGCAAGTTGTCTGCAGCAAAGGCGAGCTATCCGGAAGTTTCCACCCCTCCCTGCTGAGAACTACTAAAACTGTAAGTAAAAGAGGGCCAGGGGTGGGAGGTGGGAGGCCGGCGGGCACAGGGAAGGTTTTTGGCGCGCGTGGGGCCCGGCGGGTGGCTTACCTCCCTTGGGCTGGGCCAGCTGGTGGCCCAGCCCGTGGTCGCCCTGCACCGTCGCTGCCGCGGCCGTCCAGGAGCACCTGGGCCTGCCTGCCGCCACCCCAAATGGGCGGCAGCGAAGGCAAGGCTAGCGGGGCAGAGGCAGGCACAGGGAGGGGTTTTGGCGCGCGTGGGGCCCGGCGGGTGGCTTACCTCCCTTGGGCTGGGCCAGCTGGTGGCCCAGCCCGTGGTCGCCCTGCACCGTCGCTGCCGCGGCCGTCCAGGAGCGCCTGGGCCTGCCTGCCGCCACCCCAAACGGGCGGCAGCGAAGGCAAGGCTAGCGGGGTAGAGGCAGGCACAGGGAGGGTTTTTGGCGTGCGTGGGGCCCGGCGGGTAGCTTACCTCCCTTGGACTGGGCCAGCTGGTGGCCCAGCCCATGGTCGCCGTGCACCGTCACCGCCGCGGCCCCCCAGGAGCACCTGAGCACCTGGGCCTGCCTGCCGCCGCCCCAAACGGGCGGCGGCCTACGCCTCGCCCGGCGCAGGGGGCAGCACCGTGCATGCACGATGCGGGTCGTCGCGCCGCGCATGCGCGGTGTGGGTTGGGGTCGCGGCCTGAAAAAGGTTGAGAACCGCTGATTTAGAATGTTTATTTAAAGATACAGGTAGTCCTTGTATTAGTTCCTAAGTCTGCCTTTTAAGTCAAATTTGTACCTAAGTTGGAACATATTTATGGACTGCCTATTGCAGGTAGTCCTCAATGAATGACCTTTTTTTGCCGTGGTTGTTAAGCAAACCACTGCAGTTATTAAGTGAATCATGAAGCCGTTTAGCAAATCTGGCTTCCCCCATTCACTTTGCTTGTGTGAAGCCACCTGGGAAGGCTGCAAATGGCACTCACATGAGCCTGGGATGCTGCAAAAGTTTTAAATACATGCTGGCTGCCAAGGGCCCAAATTTTCATTACGTGACCATGGGGATGCTGATGGTCATAAGTGTGAGGACTAGTCATAAGTCACATTTTTCTGTACCATTGTTAACTGCGAATGGATGCTAAGCAAATGGTTGTAAGTTGGGAACTGCCTGTAACTTGTTTCACTGTGTAACATGCACACCCAAAATCATAGCCACCACTTATCAGCTGCGGCTTAGGATGGTCTACCTTTCAGAGGCCAGTCTAGAAAAAAATTGTTTTGAAAGGACCAGATAGGCCTAGAGCCCAGAGCAGAAGGAAATCAGTGCCCAGGGGATGGAAAATATGCATCATGCCCCAACCAGTCTAAAGCAGCTAAGAGATGTTAAATTGATCCCACTCCCTATGAATCACTGACAAACACACTGGACAGGGAATTGCATTAGATGTACTTGTGGTAAAATTATCGTAGCTGATTGCCTGTCTAAATGGGAAAGTCTGCTTTAATACTAGAACAGGTAAAGACAATTTTAAGCTGTCTGAGCCTTGACAGAAAACACACACAAGGAACTTACCCAAACATCTGGAGAAGATCCAGATAATTGTTTTATTGACTATAATTGGGTCACTGACTTCAAGCCTCAAGGGCAAAGTAAATCTGCATGTCCAATTTGCATGCTTCTTAATCTTTTCTGTACAATATATTGTTTCTCAGTAGTCAAAAGTTTTTTTCTACAGCATTCCAATATAGAACTAAGGGGCCCATTTCACTGACAGTCTCATTGTGCTTTTGTGTCAGGTCCCAAACCCTTCTGAACAATTTATCAAGAGGTGAAACCCACAGCTTAGCAGACTGGAATAACACCTCCCCCCCCTCCAAATTGACATATTAAAAGTCTACAGCTCAGATCCACAATAAATACCTCAGATCCACAAAAGAAAACAAAAATCATTCAATTTCCATCAAGCGGCATGTAGGAGATTTCAAAACTCAAAAGAGGTAACAGAACTTACATTTTATAAAATGCAAAGGTGAAATAAAACCATTAGAAAGCAATTGGACATAAGATGAATGGCTATGTAAATGTTATAAATAAATAAACTTACTATGTGAGTGTCTTATGCACTAAAATGCTCTTCTTGTACCTATCATTCATGTCTAACTGCAGCCCTCAACTACTTGGAATATTCTTTGGTATTTTATGGAGGAAATGAGCTCTGGTGAAGAGCACCCACAGTATAGCAATAACTCTTCAAGAATATTGCTGTTTTGATTTGCGTATTTATCTGTTTTATTACCTGAAGTGTTCAAAGTATTCTATATCTCTGTGGTACTGTCATTACATATACAGCCCACTGCGAAGTTCAGTTGAGATGAAAAAGGTAAAACTGTTAGAGAATTTTAATTTCTCTGTTGGTGAAAAAATAAATCAGAAGCTCTCACAGTTGACTGCATTTAGCTGATTCAAATAACCTTTTTATCTTCATATCAAAATATTTACAATACCATACATTCGTCTTTACAGCAACGTAGCTTAATGAAGACTTCTTACAGAGAGATACAGAGACAAACCTGAGACTGGAAAAATCCAGCTCCTAACTCAATTCCCTTTTGCACAGACTCAGTAGCACTTTCTTCACATTGGCTGACTGGGTTACCACATGACTCTTCCTGCTCATGAATATTCCAACAAAAACCATATATTCAAATTTAAGGTAATAAATATTAACAAGGCCTAACTATCCCTAAAAATAATTCAAATAAAATAAGAGCAGTACATGTAGTCCTCAACTTACAACTAAAATTGGGACCAATTGCTGAACAATGATGGTTGTTAAGCAAGCTGCACCCCATTTTACCACCTTTTCTGCCATGTTTGTTAAGCAAATCACTGCACTTATTAAGTGAATCACTTCGTCCTTCAGCGAATCTGGCTTCCCCCATTGATTTTGCTTGTTGAAGCCAGCTGGGAAAGTCACAAATAACAATTTACCTGCAACAGTTGTAAATTCATGCTGGTTGACAAGCGCCTGAATTTTGATCACATGACAATTATAAGTGCAAAGTCAGGCTGTAAGTCACATTTTTTCAGTGCCATTATAACTTTGGTCATTAAACAAATAGTTGTATCTCAAGAACTACCTGTATGATGGTTTATCTTAAAGATCTTCCTTTCTTCCTTTTTAAAGCTATTTTGCATTTCTCCATTAATAAATGATTGGAGGAGCTCAACCTTCTTCATGTTGGAGATACTTAAGGGGATCTATTTGAGGGTAGGGGGAAGCAGGCAATACCTGTGACCCCTGATCTCTTCATCAGCACCCACCCCTTAAGACAACTGCCTGCCTTGGTCTAACAGTCTTGGAATTTTAGGAGGTAAGAGCTGAAAAACCATACCTTCAAAAGTATATTTTGAACATGAAAAAGATTCTCAAGGCCACATCACCATCTCATTCCTCCAATAATTCTGAACGAACGGCTTCTGGTCAAGGCAGAGAGAGAGATTCTTCCATTATCTGTCCAAAAGGATGGAGACAACAGCAGCCTGCAAAAAAGAGCAATGTCATTTCAGAGATTATTGCATGTATGTCAACATCCAGCTCGAAAAGCCAAATAAAACTCCAGATTCATCCCGTCTCCAAAACTCTTACTCTTTATTGAGTACACTACATGGTAATGTCGAAGCAAAACTAACTCTGAGGTTCCAACACCAATTCATAGACTTAAACAATAATTTCCTCAGCCAGTTCCCCCAACATCTTACATAGTCCATATGAACAAGTTCACTTTGCTATGGGAACTGTCTGCTTTACATCCACACCTGTTATGGTGTCCTTGAAAAGGTTTCAGGCTCTCACGGTCTTTAGCGGAATCGTAGAAGTTTTGTTTTTCCGTCTAACCCACTCAGAATTAACACCTCCCCCCTTACTCTAAAGGCAAGTTGAAACGCAGAGTATGTAGCTGCCAAAGTTTCATCCTTGACAATGTAATTTATGAATGTGGGCAAAGAATAAAATTTACAGCAAAAATTCACAACTCAGTTGCTGGTTTAAATGTGTGTACGCTGGTCAGATGACAAACATCAGGGCAAGGAAATGAAGCCATTACATCAGTACAGGTGGTCCTCAACTTACAACCATTTGTTCAGTGAATATTTAAAGTTAAAAAAGCACTGAAAAAAGCGACTTATGGCCATTTTTCGCACTTATGACTGTTGCAGCATCTTCACAGTCACGTGACCAAAATTTCGATACTTGCTAAGTGGTTCATATTTATGACAATTGCAGTATTCCAGGGTCACGGGTCATTTGTGACTTTCTTTTGTGACCTTCTGACAAGCAAAGTCAGTGGGGAAGCCAGATTCACTTAACAATTGTGTTACTAACTTAACAACTGCCGTGATTCACTTAATAATGTGGCAAGAAAGGTCATAAAATGGGGCAAAACTCACTTAACAAATGTCTCACTCACTTAGCAGCAGAAATGTGGGGCTCAATTGTGGTCGTAAGTCGAAGATTATCTGTATCGAATCTCTCACAATTTGATTCAAGTTTGAGACATACACGGGACATTGTCAATCATATAGAAAAAGTGGGGAGCTGGCATCATGACACAGCTTTCATCAGTCTGACCCCCGCCCCCCCACCTTGCCTATAGATTAATACTTCGTAACTCAATACCCTTTGAGAGATCTGTTCCCATGAACATATTTTAGCTGGTTATGGAATGACCCATTTTTGAGGTTTACATGAGGCACTGAACCATAAATGAACGAAGCAACAGCCACATCATTAGCATGCCATGCAAATGCCACCACTCTAGTTTTAATTGCTCTAGTCATATGAACACTGTCAGAAATTAGATTGTATAACAATCCTAATAACCAAGAGGGTCCTAAGAGGGTCTTTTAAAGAAGATTCAAACATGTTGATGATGATGGAGGAGGAGGAGGAGGAGGAGGAAGCTGCTCAGCCCAGAACAACTCTGTTCACTGCATAGTAAAAAAAAAAATGTAAGAAAAACAGCTAACCCTCTTTGTACAGGTAGTCCTCGACTTATGACAATTGACCCCGAAATTTCTGTTAAGCGAGACAGTTGTTAAGTGAGTTTTGCCCCATTTTATGGCCTGTCTTGCCACAATTATTAAGTGAATCATTGCAGTTAGTAACACAATTGTTAAGTGAATCTGGCTTCCCCCTTGACTTTGCCTGTCAGGTCACAAAAGGGGATCACGTGACCCCCCAAGACACTGCAACTGTCGTAAATACGTGCCCCTTGCCCAAGTGTCCAGATTTTGATCCTGTGGCCATGGGGATGCTGCAATGGCCGTGTGAAAAATGGTCATAAGTCACTTTTTTCAGTGCTGTTGTAACTTGGAACAGTCACTAAATCAATTGTTGTAAGTCGAGGACTGCCTATCCTAAGGAGCAGGTGATTATACACTCACCAATTCTCCTTTTTTTGCATTTACGATGACACTGCAACCGTCATAAATATGAGTCATATTTATGACGGTTGCAGTGTCATCGTAAATGCAAAAATTCCCAGGCACACTGGCTGAGGAATTCTGGGAGTTGAAGTCCACAAGTCATAAAAGGGCCAAGTTTGAAAACCCCTGTGTTAAAGGATTAAGTGAATGTGACTTAGACATCAACCCACAGCTGACTGGGTTTTGAGGTTTACACAATATGGCTCCTCAGGGAAGCCGTTTGTAGTATCCTGCAGTCATATGACCTACATTTTACCCTGGTTTGCCAAAAACTGGCATATACTTCCAGCTTTTGGCAAAACCAGCCCATAGAGAACCATTGATTTGCTTATCAACCACAGCATTTGCCTTGCAACCACGGAATGGTGGGCAGATTCCATGACGGTCATAAGTCAAGGGCTACTGGAAGTTTTTAAGAAGAGACTGGACAACCATTTGTCTGAAATGGTATAGGGTTTCCTTCCTGAGCAGGAGGTTGGACTAGATGACCTCCAAGGTCGCTTCCAACTTTATTATTGTTGTTGTTGCTTTTGTTGTTATCTTTTATTCATTAGGCATGAACCTCAGTTAACTGAACATTCAACTTGGCTGGTGCTTCTTTTCTCCTTCTCCTTCTCCTTCTCCTTCTCCTTCTCCTCCTCCTCCTCTTCTTCTTCTTATTATTATTATTCTTATTCTTATTATTATTATTTGTAGTTAGGAACCCAAACTCTTACAGTGAGCTACCATATCTGAAGACTGACTTAAATCTAGATCAGTGGTTCTCAACCTTTTTCAGGTTGAGACCCCACTTGCGCCGCCCATGCGCGCCGCGACCCTGACCCGGGCGCGTGCGCACATGCGACGGGCCGATCCACGCACGCGCGACGCGTGCACAATGAAAAAAAAACAAAAAAACCAAAATGGCAGACCGCGACGGGCCGATCCGCGAATGCGCGGCGCGCACACAACGGCCTGAACCGTGCATGCGCGGCGCGCGTGCGACAAAAAAAAAAACAAAAAAACACAAAAAAAACAAAATGGTGGACCGCGACGGGCCGATCCGCGCATGTGCGGCGCGCACGCGACAGCCCGAACCGCGCATGCGTGGCGCGCGTGCGATGAAAACAAAAAACACAAAATGGCAGACCGCGACGGGCCGATCCGCGCATGCATGGTGCGCGCGCAACGGGCCGAACCTTGCATGCGTGGCGCGCGCGTGACGGGAAAAAAAAAATGGCGGACCGTGACGGGCTGAACCGCGCATGCGCAGCGCGCGCGACAAAAAAAAACAAAAAAAAAACAAAAAAAAACAAAATGGCCCGCGGTGTCCGGAGACCCCCGCGAAACGGTCATTCGACCCCAAATGGGGTCGCGACCCATAGGTTGAGAACCGCTGATCTAGATCATCTTAATCCTAGTTTAACACCATAAGCCAATAGCAATACCTTAGAATCAAATCCTGGTAAATTAGATTTTGAAGCATAGTTTGCTGAACAAAACGTATCATAGTCAGCTACTTTGCACAGAGGGCAATGCTGAATGAACGGGCTTATTTATTATGATAAAAGCAAACAAACCACACTGTGGTTTCTGAAGTGCAAAGCAGGCCCTACTTTGGGAGATTCCCGTCTTTGCAATTAAAACAAAGATCAAGCTCACTTTAGAATGATTCTTTCTCTGAGGAACCAATGTTTATTCAGCTTATAATTCTCAATTTTGGATCTGACTTCAGGGAAGAGTCCAAGAAAATTGAACATTTCCTCATAAATCTCCAGAGCTTTGTTGTGGCAAGCTGGGAAATGTGCCAAAAGGGTTTTGAAACAGCCTCATTAGCTGGGAAGTAAAAGGATGTTAATCTGATGGCAGATTGCATTCAATTAAAGAAACATCTCCAAGGTACAGGTAGTCCTCGACATACTAACTGATCCTAAAATTTCTGTTGCTAAGAAAGACATCTGTTAAGTGAGTTTTGCCCCATTTTACAACATTTCTTGCCAGTGTTGTTAAGTGAATCACTGCAGTTGTTAAGTTAGTAACACAACTGTTAAGTGGATCTGGCTTCCCCACTGACTTTGCTTCTCAGAAAGTCACAAAAGGGGATCACATGACCCCAGGACACCGCAACCATCATAAATACATGCCACTTGCCAAGTGTCCAGATTTTGATCCCGTGACCATGGGGATGCTGTGAAAAATGGTCATAAGTCAGTTTTTTCAGTGCCATTGTAACTTGGAACAGTCACTAAATGAACTGTTGTAAGTCGAGGACTGCCTGTCCTAAGGAGCAGGTGATTATACATTCACCAATTCTCCTTTTTTTGCATTGGAGTGTTCCTTTGCACAAAAACTTTGCGTTGCTTGATTGTTCATCATTCAGTGTGTATTTAGCATGCCTCTGTCAATAGGAAGCCATTGTGCCTATTTCTTTGCCTCCCTTCTACAATTTACTGCAGGGGGGGGGGAAGGCACAGACAAATAGAAACTTGATCCTAAGGACCAACAACAGGAAGTACTTACATTACGCAACGTTGAACAATTGCTAAAGTAATGGTTGTAAGTTGAGGACTACTTGCATTTTAAGCACACACCTCTCCCCCAGTTCTGCTCCCCAATATTATTTACATGGAATTCCTTCTCCCCACAGCAACGGAACTGAAATTATGTCATGCCATCTAGTTGCAAACTATAGCAACCATGCCAGACCCATGCAATTTAGTCAACGGGCTCTTCTGATCCTCTATGCTGTTTGGAGGGACAAGGCAGCTCCCCCCACCATACTTAAAGAAAACAGAATAGCAGTATGGGAAGGGACCTATAGGCTGTGGCCTGTTTTGGCCACAGGGCCGCATGAGTGGCTGGCCAGTGCAAGCGCACATGTGTGCACGCTCATCCTCTGCCCTTGCACCAGGGCTAGCCTAGCTGCGAGCCTCTCACTGGCCCTAGGCAAGCCACAAGCCTCTCACCAGCACTGGGTGAGCCTCGAGCCGCGCATCAGCGCTAGCCGAGCCACAAGCCGCATGACGGTGCTAATAGCGTCATTTGTGGAGCAAGCATGCTCACGGTCCTGCTTGCACGCACGCAGCCACATTTGCATGTGTGCGCATGTCTGCATACAGGTGCCTTTCTCACCAGGCTGCCAACCCAGAAACGTTGGCGACCCCTGCTCTAGTCCATCCTCCTACTCAAGTAGAAGACCCTGTACCATACCTATACCACACCTCACATCCAGGACTCTCTGTATAAATGCGGCATAGTATTCTCCTTTCAGTATGACTGCAGGGTCCCACATCAAACTGTAGATCAGAGGTCCCCAACCTTTTGGGCACCAGGGACTGGTTCCGTGCAGAGAATCTTTTCCGCAGACCGGAGGGGGTGTGGTTTTGTGTGCTGCCAGCATCTCACAGATGAGGCTTTGCTTGTTTCTCAGGACCGGTTGCTGGTATGCTGTGGCCCGGTACCGGTCCATGGACCAGGGGTTGGGGACCCCTGCTGTAGATCACACTGTGACTGGCTGTGAGGGTGTACACTAATCTAGAATCTGATTTTTTAAAAATATAAACGGTGCTGCGCTTCAGTGATTAGATGGCTTAGACATTAGTATTTGAACATAGATCTTTTAAACATTTATATTTTATTGTGTTTTTGTATTGCATTAAGGGCAGGACAAGAAGCAATGGATAGAAACTAATCAAGGAGAGAAGCAACCGAGAACTAAGAAGAAATTTCCTGACAGTGAGAACAATTAATCAGAGGAACAACCTGCCTCCAGAAGTTGTGAATGCTCCAACACTGGAAGTTTTTAAGAAGAGATTGGATGGCCATTTGTCTGAAAGGGTATAGGGTTTCCTGCATGAGCAGGAGGTTGGGCTAGAAGACCTCCAAGGCCCCTTCCAACTCTGTTCCTCTATTCTATTCTATTTACTAATCTGATATATATTGCTAGTTCACGTATGATATATCATACACTAAATAATTAAACAAAAAAAGAACTGTTCCGGACAAACGGCTATCCAATCTCTTCTTGAAAACCATGAATGATGGAGCACCTACAGCTTCTGGGGGCAAGTTGTTCCACTGATTAATTGTCCTGTCAGGACATTTCTCCTTAATTCTAGGCTGGAGCTTTGTTTAATGACCTTCGAACTGTAGTATTGGAAGATTGCTATCCTATCACCCCCTAGTCCTTCTCTTTGTTAGACTAGACATACCCAGTTCCCACAAATGTTCCTCATCGGGGAAGCTCACCAGTGGCACCTAAAAGATCTTTGCTGAGCATCTGGAATTCAGGCAGATACATTCTCAAAACATGGAACTCCACTAGAGAGTAGTTGCACATGTAACACAGCTAGAAATTCTCAACAATATGAGGAATAATTCTCCTTGCTCCGAAATATAATAATCTGGGGAGAAGTAAATATTATTTATGAGAAAACTAGCCTCAAATTTCTGCTGGAAATTGTTGGGTATTGAAGAGTTTCTTCTAAATCATTTCAGCTCTTATTGCTACACACACACACACACACACACACACACACACACACACACACACACACACAGAGTCTGCCTAATCAATACACAGATGCCCCTCCCCATCTGCCATGCTGCCAGCCCCCACTCCCCAGATCAAAGCCATATTGTCCTCTTCCTCCATTTGTCCACCAGGACCTCTTTCCAAGTTCTTAAACACATGTTTCTCCTACGTACCCAAGCCATGGAAAACTGTTCATTCATAGCATTTGGCATTCAGACAGGTTTTACCCATAAAAGCGCTCTTACATGCCTCATTCAAAGCTTTTTTTATTTGGTCTGGACCTTTCACAGTTGGAAATTCTCAATCATACGCCACAAACGCACTAGTAATTCCAGACTCGAAGCGGGCAGGGTGCTTCTCTCAGGACAACTGAATGGGGCAGCTGGAGAGAGACAAAAGAAGTCTTTTTTCACATTCTGAAAGGAGTTCAACTTGTCAAAATCTCCTGCCTGTTTTTCTGATCCAAGACCTGCAGACCGATTGCAGCTAGAAACGCTAGTTGGCCTAGACTTTCTGTTTTAAGTCTACATTAATACATGAAGTATTAGGACCACTTTATAAAGCCTTGGTAAGACCACACTTGAGATACTGCAATCAGTTTTGGTCGCCGCTATACAAAAAGGATGTTGAGACTCTAGAACAGCGGTTCTCAACCTATGGGTCGCAACCCCATTTGGGGTCGAACGACCGTTTCCCGGGGGTCGCCGGACACCACGGTCCGCCATTTTGTTTTTTTCTCCCGTCGCGTGTGTGCCGCACATGCGCGGTTTGGGCCGTCCCGCGTGCCGTGCATGTGCAGTTTGGGCCTGTGCGTGCGCCGTGCATGCGCGGTTTGGGCCGTCGCGGTCTGCCATTTTGATTTTTTTTTTCGTCGCGCACGCGCCGCGCATGCGCAATTTGGGCCGTCGTGCGCGTGCCGTGCATGTGCGGATCGGCCCATTGCACGTGCGCCGCGCATGCGCAGACCGGCCCGTCGCACATGCATGCGCGAACAGGCCTGTTGCACGTGCGTGCGCGCGCCAGGGTCGCGCCATGCATGGGCGGCACAAGTGGGGTCTCAACCTGAAAAAGGTTGAGAACCACTGCTCTAGAAAGAGTGCAAAGAAGAGCAACGAAGATGATTAGGGGGATGGAGGCTAAAACATATGAAGAACAATTGCAGGAACTGAGTATGTCTAGTCTAGTCAAAAAAAGGACTAGGGGTGATATGACAGCAGTGTTCCAATATCTGAAGGGCTGCCCCAAAGAAGAGAGGGCCAACCTATTCTCCAAAGCACCTGAGGGCAGGACAAGAAGCAATGGATGGAAACTAATCAAGGAGAGAAGCAACCTAGAGCTAAGGAGAAACTTCCTGACAGCGAGAAGAATGAACCAGTGGAATGGCTTGCCTTCAGAAGTGGTGGGTGTTTCTTCACTTTTAAGGCTTTTAAGAAGAGACTGGACAGCCACTTGTCAGGAATGGTAGAGCAGTGTTTCTCAACCTTGACCATTTTAAGGCATGTGGACTTCAACTCCCAGAATTCCACAGCCAGCAATGCTGGCTGTGGAATTCTGGGAGTTGAAGTCCACATGCCTTAAAATGGTCAAGGTTGAGAAACACTGTGGTAGAGGGTCTCCTGATGGAGTAGGGGGTTGAACGAGAAGACCTCCAAGATCCCTTCCAACGTCTCCCTGCCAACCTCTCCAACTGTTCTGCAAATTACTAGAACAGCAAAACTCAGAATTCCAACTACTGTTGGTGGTTGTTGTGTTAAACTTTATGATGCACAATGCCATTCAAAGCCCAATCCCCAGATACACATAAGGGAAAGATGGAAAAGCGGGAAGCCCATTCAAATGAAACTACAGGTAGTCCTCAACTTACAACCATTTATTTAGTGACCATGCAAAGTTACAACAGCACTGAAAAAGTGACTTATGACGATCCCAAAGGTGCTTTTTCAAGAGGCAACTGGACTTTTGTTTTTCTTTGAAGACATTTCACTTCCCATCCAAGAAGCAGTTCTGACTGGATGGTGGGGAATGAAAGGATTTATACTCCTTGCAGCTGGTCTGCAAAGAGGGGTTGAAGAGGCCGTCTAAGTCAGCGGTTCTCAACCTTTTCCGGGGCTCGACCCCGGCCCATCGCGCATGCGCGGCGCGACGGCCCGCATCGCAAAGGGGAAAAAAATGGCCGACCCAAAAAAAAATGGCCGACGGAAAAAAAATGGCCGACCCCAAAAAAAATGGTGGGCCCGCATCGCGCATGCGCGGCGCGACGGCCCGCATCGCAAAGGGGAACAAAATGGCCGACCCAAAAAAAATTAAAAAATGGCGGGCTGCGGTGTTTGGCGACCCCCGTGAAATGGTCGTTCGACCCCAAATGGGGTCGCAACCCACAGGTTGAGAACCGCTGCTCTAAGTCAAAATTGAACAGCCCTCTCTCAATAGAGGGGGAGAGATACGACATCATCTGATGTACAACACAGTCCTTTCAGCAGTTCCACAAAGGCTCCACACCCATTTGTACCACACAGATGATCCTGAAGACACAGATAAACCTCCAGGTGGCCTCAATGACTCTCTAAAAGAAGGCAAATGACCAGCTGTCTGCAAGGAGTATAAATCCTCCCATTCCCCACCATCCAGTCAGAGCTGAAGAAGCTTCTTGGATGAGAAGTGAAACATCTTCAAAGAAAAACTAGAAAATCCTCTTGAAAAAAACACCTTTGGGACAACCATGACCTGGATGACTGAGAATCTCCATAGACATTTGACATGACCGTATTGACATGGTCATGTGATCAAAATTCAACCACCTGGTCCATATTTACGATGGTTGCAGTGTCCCAGAGTCATGTGATTGCCATTTGCAACCTTCAAAGCTGGCTTCTTACAAGCAGTCAAGATGGGAGGGTGGATTTGCTTAATGACTCCTTAATTGACTTAAAACAACTAACAACTGCAGTGATTTGTTTTAACAGCAAAAAATCATAAAATCCGTGACTCACAAATTCTACTCACAATTCTGATCACAAATCAAGGACTGCTTATGTGCTTTTTGCTGCTAAGCCTATTTTAAATTGCCTGATAATGCAATAAATCATGGTTGGATTTGTTATTGTGGTTTCATAGTTTTAATGAAAGCTAAGATTCTTGGTTTAATGACAGGCCTGTCAACAACTGGAAACCCAGTTGCTTTCAAGGCAGATCAATAGGCCTGAGAAGCCAAATCTAGGGCAACTACTGAGCAAGTAAGCTATAAAAATACAGACTCCTTGCACCCAGCTTTGGGTGTGTGCACAGGCATGTCCAGGTAGCTTGACAGCCATACAAAAACAATCCATCACTAGCTTCTTCAGAAATGCTTGACTTCCCATCCAGCCTTGGATTTCCTATCCAAGTACTTTTGTGGTTTCTTAATCCATACCTATGCTTAATTGCCTACAAATTAACTGTGACCAAAAAGGTATACATGCAATGAATAAATAAATGTCATCTTTGCAGGGCAGTTTTGGATTGTGTGTGGTTTTTTTTTTTAAGTTGAGCTTGACTCATGGCAACAGCTGCCTTGGCAGCCTTGAGCAAATGCTTTGTCCTTTTTGTTCTTTGGGTTTTGTTTTGTTTTAAAAACACTCCAAACTAGTCAACAGCTCTGTAAATCCCAAGCAATCAAGTACTAACTACACCAATCCAACATAGCTGCCGAAATCAGCTAAGTATGCATGATAAACAGTTCTCCAGTGTTTTGGCAATAATCTTTTCTCGCCCTCTTCAACAAGTCTATACTAGTTCCCAGCTACCTGAACGCTGTTCGAATAGCAGAGTTGGGCAGTGTTCTTGAGTTGAGGTGTATAAATCCTTGCCAACGGATGCTCCTATACGTGGGAGCCCCAGGCATTTCAGATCAACTTGGCTTAAGTTGGGATCACCTGTCTTTCATTTTAGGGGACTGCTCTGAAAAGCTTCCCTTACCACAGGGAGGAAAACTTCACACGTTGCAGGCGTAAGAGACACCACAAAATAACTTTTTGGGAGTTACTGTAATACCAAGGTTTTGAACACGAGTGCTTTTTAGGCAATGTTATGTCTAATTTAATGGGTATGTCTAGTTTAACGAAGAGAAGGACGAGGGGTGACATGATAGCACTGTTCCAATATCTCAGGGGCTGCCACAAAGAAGAGGGAGTCAAGCTATTTCCTGCCTGAGCAGGGGGTTGGACTAGATGACCTCCAAGGCCCCTTCCAACTTTATTATTGTTGTTGTTGTTGTTGTTGTTGGTGGTGGTGGTGGTGGTGGTGCACATAAATATCTTGGAAAGGATTTTTATTCACTAAAACAGCCAGCGTGCCTGGCTGAGGAATTCTGCGAGTTGAACTCCACAAGTCATAAAGGGGTCAAGTTTGAAGACCCCTGCATTAAAATGAAGGCCCTATTCATTTCAGCCTAAGAATTGTACTTGCAACAACAATAAAAACATGTTTAGTGGAACCACAAGACTGATACTGAAATATATAGTTACTTTACAATAACAAATAAATCTTGATTAGTGCAGTTGATGAATTCCACAAAATGGTCACATGATGATACAGGTAGTCCTCAACTTATGACCAGTCACTTAGTGACCATTTGAAGTTATAACCCACATTTGAAGTTCTCGCAGTAACCCCCCATGGCCACATGGCCAAACTTTGAGTGCTCAACAACCAGGCCGCATTTATGCCTATTCGCAACATCCCACCATCACACGACTTCGTTTTACCGAAAACTGACATGTATTTCAGTTTTCAGAAAAACTGTGCTCACAGAAAACCACTGATTCATTTAACAACCACTACAAAAAAGGTCGTAAAATCAAGTTGGTTATGTGGGTGACTCGATATATGACTGTCACAAGTCACAATCGTGATGGGCAGACTCCATTCCTGGTGTAGCTTGAGGGCTACCAGTATTCAAATTTGCAGTATTCAATGTAATATTTCTATGGAAATAGGGGAAATGGTTTCAGCTTAATGGATGTAGGTAAGTTTTAAACATAATTAAACATAGTTTTATGCCAAATGTGGGACTAGTCTCTTGGTAATTGGCCCAAAGTCACCCAGCCAGCTTTCATGCTTAAGGCGGGACTAGAATTCACAGGCTTTTAGTTTCTAGGCTACCGCCTTAACCACTTAAATTTTTTATTTGATTTTATCTTTTTATTTACTTCCTTTACTGGAGCAGACCAGAACAGAAACAAAAGAGGGTCTGTCTTTTGTCCTTAAGTGCCTCTACATTCATTCCGAGCTGAAAGCAGATACCACAAGCTGAGGACAATTTTGCTGCATTAGATTAATTCATTTAAAGTACAAAAAAACAAAAAAAAACCCACAACCCCACAGAAATGAAAAACCAATCCAACTTCACAACAGGAAGAAAATATGGCCTAAATCTATGGAGATTCTCAGTCATCCAGGTCATAATTGTCCAAAAGGTGTTTTTTCAAGAGGCAATTGTATTTTCTTTGTTTTCCTTGCAGACATTTCGCTTCTAATGCGAGAAGCTTCTTCAGTTCTGAAGAACTGAAACATCTTCAAGAGGGAACAAAGTTAAGACCAGTTGCCTTTTGATATGGCCTCAACCCTTGAGTTGCATATGAAATGAAAGGCAGGATAAAACTAATATACTTAAAAAAACCCTGTATAGGTCAGTTCTTGGTAGGAAGAAGTTAGCTTTAACAAAGGAACTAACCAAAATATGTATCAGCAGATATCCACAACAACAGCGGTTCTCAACCTGTGGGTCGCGACCCCATTTGGGGTCATACGACCATTTCACGGGGGTCGCCAAACAACACAGTCCGCCATTTTTCCCCCTTTTCCTTAGCTGTGCTACTCCCTCTTATTCTATTGGCTTTTGAAAGCCAATAGAATAGACTGTCTTGAATAGAGTCTAATTCTTTTGGCTTTCAAAAGCCAATAGGAATTGTCCAGGCTGTCTCTGCCCTGCTGAGCCCGCCAAAAGTCCCAGTCTGCAAACGGTGCTGCAAGTTGTCTGCAGCGAAGGCGAGCTGTCTGGAAGTTTCCACCCCTCCCTGCTGAGCAACTAATAAAAATGTAAGTAAAAGAGGGCCAGGGGTGGGAGGTGGGAGGCCAGCAGGCACAGGGAGGGTTGCTGGCGCGCGTGGGGCCCAGCGGGTGCCTTACCTCCCCTGGGCTGGGCCAGCTGGTGGCCCAGCCGGTGGTCGCTGCGCCGTCGCTGCCCCTTGCCAGCTACGGCTCGGGCGGCGCAGGGGGCGGTACCACGCATGCACGGCTCTCCCGGGCAGGGAAATAGTCCTCGGCTTACAACCGGTTGGGGGTCGCGGCATTAAAAAGGTTGAGAACCACTGCACTACAACCATTGGGGGGGATGTGCTTTTACAGCTGATTAGGTCTCCCTCTTTTGTTCTCCTCACAACAACCCTGTAAGGTACATTAGGACAAAAAAAAAAGAGCTGTCGAACAGGTAAGTTAAGGGTTGGATACTATTTTTTTTTTAATATAAAATTCTTTTATTAAAACAATCAACATTGGACATAAAAGCATATTGTGCAGCAATCATCATGGCACCTGATATACAATACTAGGTGTTAGTCATTGAAAACGTCTGATTTAGTAAGCCTTTTTCCACCCTTCGTGTCTAGCCTCAACTATACTCCTGTTACACTTTGTTTGATTGGTGTTTCTCTTATCTGGTTCCATATTAATGTGATCAACATTAAACCAAAGATCCTATTGCTAAACAATCATCCTTCATTTGTACAACATCCTTCATTTACTTTAAAACATTCTGCAGGTCACTGGACCTTGAATCAGAGGGCTGTTATCACATCATATACTGTGCTAACACCATCATCACACCACCACATCCTTAATCCAAATAAAAATTAACCAAGGTTATCCTCTGTGCAAATCCATCCCCTACACCTTTAGGTGACCTAGTTAAATACATTGCATAAATGCAGCTGCTGTGTATTATCAGTCAGATACCAATTAAGTGATAGCAGACAGAACGTCTTTTACCCTTACTGTATGTTTCTGTTTCTACAAAATGCTTTCATTAAAGGCTTACCTTTTTCCCTCCAGTACACAAGGAAGAGATCGGATTGTCTGAAAGACAATACAGGGAAACTAATACAGAGGTGCAACACCTATTTATTCACAGCCAGTTTATTGGTGGCTACAGTGTGATAATCCAATTTATTCTGAGCGCACAGATTGGGCACAATTGGGATTTTTTTTTAATCTCTTAGGTTCCCTTTCCAGAAAGAAGATAGAATATAAAGTATAAGAGTATTCAAATATATACATATATGGACACACACACACACTCTCTCACACACGCACATATAAAACATCTTTTCCTTTGGCTTTCAAAGCAGTATGATGAATGCATTAATTAACCAAGTTCTCTGTATAATTTTCACAAATCTTCATATTTTAGTATGATGAATTTGGAAGAATCCAATCTTCTAGGGCAGGGGTTCCCAACCTGGGCAACTTTAAGATGGATGGACTTCAACTCCCAGAATTCCCCAGCCAGCAAAGCTGGCTGGGGAATTCTGGGAGTTGAAGTCCATCCATCTTAAAGTTACCCAGGTTGAGAAACACTGTTCTAGGGCAGGGGTTCCCAACCTCCGGTCCGTGGACCAGTACAGGGCTGCACAAACAAAGCCCCATCTGCGGGATGCAGGCAGTACACAAAACCACGCCCCCTCCAGTCCGCGGAAAAACCTCTCTCTACATAATCGGTCCCTGGCACCCAAAAGGTTGGGGACCTCTATTATAGGGAGAAACTGGAATGCAGGTAGTCCTTGACTTAGGAGCACAGTTGAGCCCCAAATTTCCATTGCTAAGTGAGACATTTCCATTGCTAAGTGAATTTTGCCCCATTTTATGACCCTTCTTGCCACAGCTGTTAAGTGCATCACTACAGGTATTAAATTAGTAACATGGCTGTTAAGTGAATCTGACTTCCCCATTGTCTTTGCTCGTCAGAAGGTCACAAAAGGCGATCACATGACCCCGGGACACTTCGACCGTCATAAATATGAACAAGGTGCCAAGCGTCTAAATTTTGATCACGTGACATGGGGACACTGCAGTAGTCATAAGTGTGAAAAATGGTCATAAGTCACTTTTTTTCAATGCCATTGTAGCTTTGAAAGGTCACTAACTGAATTGCTGTAAGTCATTTGTCCGAAATGGTATAGGGTTTCCTGCCTGAGCAGGGGGTTGGACTAGATGACCTCCAAGGTGCCTTCCAACTTTATTATTATTATGGATCATTGCACAGTCAGCCAGATGTTCAGACTGGATTTGGCATTTTGTCTACCTATCGAGTCCTTACCAAGGGCCTGGGATAGGCAGATGTGGATGTTTGATGGTATTACAGATATCGTCGCAGGATGGAGGCAGTTCCTAGTAAGGCTGCCTTTTGCAATTGACTGAAGGTGAATTTGTCAATGCCAATGGTGTTCAAGTGGTGCTCCAGTTGTTTTGGGATTGCACCCAAGGCGCCTATTACTATTGGTACTACCCTTGCTTGCCTTTGCCACAGTCCTTCTATTTCTATTTGTAAGTCTTTGTATTTTGTTATCTTCTCCAGTTCTTTCTCGTCTAGTCTGCTGTCTCCAGGCACTGCCACGTCCACTGTCCAGACTTTTTTGTCTTTCTTATCGACAATTGTTAAGTCTGGGGTGTTACGTTGCAGGTGCCTGTCTGTTTGAATTCTGAAGTACCACAGCAGTTTAATTTTATCATTTTCTATGACTTTCTCTATTTTATGATCCCACCAGTTCTTGCTTATAGGCAAATAATATTTCTTGCAGATCTTCCAATGCACCATTGTTGCTACTTTGTCATGCTGCTGCTTGTAGGCAGTCTGTGCGATCTTCTTGCAGCAGCTTACCAGGTGGTCCACTGTTTCTTCAGCTTCTTTGCATAGGTGGCACTTACTGTCTGTTGCTGTCTTCTCAATTTTGACTTTATATGCATTTGTCCTTAAGACTTGGTCTTGTGCAGCCAGAATTAGTCCCTCGGTCTCTTTCTTCAATTTTCCTGCTCTTAGCCATTGCCAGGTCTTGTAATTATCTGCTTTCCCAGCTATTTTTTTAATGTACTGGCTATATAGTGCTTTGTCTTCCCATGCCTCTATTCTGTTCTTCATTTGGTCTTTCTTGTAGGCCAGTTTGGTCTCTCCAGTAGTCAGCAAGCCTTCCTGATATACTAATTTCAGTGCATCTTCATCACTGTCCTTCAGATATTCTTCCAAAGCCATTTATTACTACTACTACTACTACTACTACTACTACTACTACTACTACTATTACTACTACTACTACTACTACTACTACTACCTGTACTAGAGAAGGAAAAGACTGGTAGTTAACGGTTCCTCTCAATTTTTTTAGGTTCGCTCTGAAACACATTTATGGGCCAATGGCAGAAGAAGAGAGTTTGAAGGCGGAGGTGGAGGAGGCTGCTGGCTTCTAAATCTCCCAAATAAAAATTAGGTCACTGAGGCAATCCAGAGTCCTAAACTGCGAAGCTCATGCTACCTGAGGAAAATAAAAGTTAAAAATAAGAAAGAATCAGAAGGAAACCCAATACTTTTAGGCACCCCTTTGCAACTGGTCCCCCAAGACTGTAAAAGGAAATATAATGGGTGAGAAATATGGAAAGGATGGGTGGACGGCTGGAGGGAGGCAGGGAATACGCGGATGTTTTCTTGAAAAGAGAGAGAGAGGCAAGCAGGATCAAGGAACACACAGATTCCAAACTTGGCAAGGAAAAGCAAGGATTAGCTGCACCCGGGAGAGCGAGCCAGATTTGTGGCTTTACACAGCACTGCACAAAAACATTCTCTCCATTCCCCCCCCTACCGCATTTGACAAAGCCATTTGCTTTTGAAACCACTTTCAAAATAGAAAAGGATGAGGGTGACCAAAACTTGAATGTCCTGCCTTTATGGTGCATCATCCTATCTGCAACCTTCCTGATTTCCCACGCTACCATTAACTCCCAAAGGAAGGCCTCAAATGGGTGAAGCTGGCAAAAGGGGAAGCAAAATGCTTGAAACAAGGCAAGGCAAAAGGCTGACTGACATCAGGAGGGAATTCCTTCCAGGAGCCATGAAAGAGTGGAAAAATCATGGACAGCCAGCTTCTAAGAAAGACAGTTAAGACAAAGCAACACCACCAGATAAAGGCTCCCAGAGCTGAGTTCAACCTTGGAACGGAAAATGTCTCAACAATGGAAAAATTTGGGTTCAATTCTACTCATGAATCAAGGACGACCTATATTCCAATTTCTCCCTACCGTAGAAGACTGGATTCTGTCGATTTGCCATTGTCTCATCAGCAATGGTATATAGATGACCAGAATAACAGAACAGAATAACAGAGTTGGAAGGGACCTTGGAGATCTTCTAGTCCAACCCCCTGCTCAAGCAGGAAACCCTAAACCAGCGGTTCTCAACCTATGGGTCGCGACCCCATTTGGGGTCGAATGACCATTTCACGGGGGTCACCAAACACCGCAGTCCGCCATTTTTTCCCCTTTTCCCCTCGGCCGGTGCAGGGGGCAGCACCGCACATGCGCGGGGTAGCACCGCGCATGCACGATGCGGGCCGTCGCGCTGCACATGTGCAATGCAGGCCATCGCGCCACGCATGCGCAATGCAGGCCGTCATGTGCGCG
Source organism: Bothrops alternatus (assembly GCA_034064705.1). Lineage (NCBI taxonomy): Eukaryota > Metazoa > Chordata > Lepidosauria > Squamata > Viperidae > Bothrops > Bothrops alternatus. Next base: position 2,187,320 of record JARGCV010000082.1, on the reverse strand, counting down.
CCATGCATGCGCGATGCAGGCCATCGCACCGCGCATGCGCGGCACAGGTCGGGGTCGCGGCCTGAAAAAGGTTGAGAACCACTGCCCTAAACCATTCCAGACAAATGACTGTCCAGTCTCTTCTTAAAAGCTTCCAGTAATGGAGCACTCACAACTTTGGGAGGGAATCTCTTCCACTGGTTAATTGTTCTCACTGTGAGGAAGTTTCTCCTTAGTTCTAGGTTGCTTCTCTCCTTGATTAGTTTCCATCCGTTGCTTCTTGTCTTGCCTTCTGGTGCTTTGGAAAACAGGTTGACTCCCTCTTCTTTGTGGCAGCCATGCAAATATTGGAAGACTGCTATCATGTCACCCCTAGTCCTTCTTTTTACTAGACTAAACAAACCCAATTCCTGCAATTGTTCTTCGTATGTTTTAGCCTCCAGTCCCCTAATCACCTTTATTGCCCTTTTCTGCCCTCTTTCGAAAGTCTCAACATCTTTTTTATAATATGGTGACCAAAACTGGATGCAATATTCTAAGTGTGGTCTCACTAATGCTTTATAAACCGGTACTAATACTTCATGTGATCTTGATTCTACCGTTAATGCAGCCTAGCACTGTATTGGCTTTTTTGGCAGCTGCAGCACACAGCTGGCTCATATTTAAGTGATTGTCCACTAGGACTCTGAGATCCCTCTCACAGTTGCTACTATTGAGCAAGATTTCATCTCATCTCTATATGTACCAGGCTGAGCTTGAGGGAGAGGTCAAGCAGGTCATCATTTTGGAATCCCGTTGTACTCACAAGAGATCTAAGTTCAGCCCTCCTGGAATTCTGTTGACTTTTTAAGTACCGCCAATTTGCCTTGACCATTAAAAGTTCAGATTCTTGTTTAGAGGATGCATGGAATACACTTGTACTCATTTTGAATCTAACCCTGAATTCTTGTACCTGACAGATGTTTTTTCCACTTTCTCATCTACCGGTAGACTAGAGTTCCCCAATGTTTCCAGCTTTGTGGAGCAGCGGGGGGGGGCGTAGGGGATGGTTCACTGCCACTCAAATGGAGCACACACATATGCGCTTGCCTGCTGCTCATGGAAATGAGGATGCGCACGAGTGCTCGCCGGCCGTTTCCATGGTCCAGCTGAAAACCCCTCACAGCCCACCAGCGGGCCGTGGCCCACAGGTTAAGGACCCCTGATCTAGACTATAACCCTAGGATTTCCTAGAGGACTCCCACCCGAGTATTAACCAGATCTAATCTTTCTGAGATCAGTCACGGTTCTCTTAACTGGCAATGGGTTATCCATGGTTTTGCTTTACGATCGTTGTGTTCACTTTACAGTTGCAGTTCTCGCTTAAAACTGCCACAAAAATTACTGTAAAATTGGGTCCAGTCACATGGTGTGCCACTTTATGACCCTCATGACTTACAATTGTTAATTGCCAGGCTCAATTGCAGTAATAAGTCAAGGACAACACGGTGGCAGATCTTGACGTTGGTTTCTTCCACAGTTTCTCCCTGCTTGGCTAAATGAATGGTTATAAGTCAAGAACAAGCTGTATAACAAGGCAGACTTTAACGGAAGCAAGAATATTTTCATAGATTGTACAGAAATGCTTAGAAATGCATGATAATCTTCTATCAGTTCAACCTTTGCTGATGTTACTGTGCTTTAGAGTTATACAACCATTTTTCCCCCCAGCTTATCATCAGAGAAGAAACACTGCCTAAAATCAAAACTAAAGGCTTATGTTGCTTTACTTGTTGAATAAAAGGAGGGAGGAAAAAAGCAGTATCCAATATGCGGAGCCTTAGATCAATATCCCCCAAATCTGAAAAGTCTGATATAGAGAGGGATTGAGTTATACAGATAACTGAGATAAATGGTCCTTGGCGCTCTCTGAACTTGGTTATTTTCTTGTAGACATTTCATTACCCAAACAAGGGAACATCATCAGTGCTAGTAAGGAATGCTAGTAAGTGCTAGTAAGTCTAGTACTAATGACATTACCTACAATAGTGGCCAAAATTGTGGAAACCTTTTGGGAAAAGTGTACAGTAGAAATGCCACCTTTGCTTAAGTTTCCACCCATTTTTCTTCTAATTTCTTTATAACTGTAGCCTTCACTTAATAATACTATTTTACATCACTTTCTGGGCAACCAGACAACTCTTTGCACCGTTACTTTAATTTTATTACATTTTACAAGCTCACTCAATGAAAGAACACAAAAAACCCAACCAACTTGATAGCGATCACATAACACACTGACAAAATGTTCTCCTCTCAGCTTCAATACATAAGATCAATAATTGAATCCTACTGTGATCTGATTGGCTCATTGCCAAAACAAGATGACACTCGATTGGCTCTCTAAACACTCCTGCTCATTGGCTACAATCAGATGAAGGGAAGCTACCTGGTATCAACCTAAGCAAGTTGTGCTTCCTTTTTCTGGTTATTTGGCTATATCTTTTCATACGGTAGAATACAGTATAGATCAGGGGTGTCAAACTCAATTTCATTGAGGGCCGCATCAGCATTGTGGTTGTCCTCAGGGGGGCCAGGTAGGTGTGGCCAGGGTGGGTAGGTGTGGCCAGGGTGGGTGCAACCTACTGGGTGGGCATGGCCTACAGCCTGCTGAAACCCCTCCCCCAGAGCCCGTCAAGCTGGATATGTGAAGTAGGCGAGGGCCATTTGCTGGCTACTTCCAGGCGATGGTGCATTTCTTCATTCCTCACAAAGGGTGACACCTCCCCAGTGCGCACCCAGGGGGCGGGGCCAACACAACAGGGACTGATCCCTTGCTGTTTCCAGACGGCCTTGTGGAGCTAAGACTGAATGCGTTTCAGCATAGATGACCATCATCAAATTGTACATTGGCTCCCGGGCGGCCTGGGCTGGGGCCTAGGCAGCAGGGGCCATTCCCTCATTGTTTCCAGGTTGGCTTCGCGGGCCACATGAAACCATGTCGCAGGCCGTGTCTGGCCCCTGGGCCTTGTGTTTGACATGTCTGGTATAGATAATTGAACAAACTTCATTGCATTACATTCTTTTTTTTTATTAGATATCCGTTTGTACATGTAAACAAAGAAAAAATTCAAGTTAAAGCCATTCAACTTAATACAATCATTTTAAATTTGTAGACCTTCTTCACTCCGTATATCCAAGTTTAACTATAAGCCAACTACATTTTAAAAATTTTAAATTTCACTTCTTTTCAGATCAATCCATTGGACATCAAACAAATAAGTCATCTTATTAAAATTAATAATGTTCATGTCGATACACCCATCCCTTCAACAAGTACATTCTTAGTCTATTTAATATATATCTTCCATTAATCACCCTCTCATGTCTCTTGCTCTTACACTAAGTCCTTAAATCAGTCCATAATTCTTTGCCTTTAATTCCTTGCATAAAATATTAAGTTTCTCTTCTTTTCAGTCGAATTCTGGGCTTTTTCTTCTGCCAGGTATCCAGGTATGAAATCCTTCCATAACACAGCTTCCCTTCCAAGTAATAAGTCTCTCTTTATTGCTTGCAATATCACTTGGTTCCATATAAGCCATACTCTGGATTCTGTCAGTTTGCCAAGAGAACTTTTTAGCCTCCTCTCCTAGATATTTTTCCAATGCTTTTACCACAATTCTTTTCAGATCTTCTTGTTTCTCATTTGGGGATTTTTCCAGTCCCCTGACCCTAATTGCTGTCATCATCTGGCGATAGTACATCATAGTTGAGTGGTTTTGCACCTCACTTGTCATTTCAGCAAGTTGTCTCTCTTCTTGTCTCTCCACCTCTTCCATCTTTTCTTCAACCCCTTCCCAGACCCTCTTAAAATTTCTCCCAATATCTTCTCTCATTTTTCCACTGTGCGTTTGTACTGTTTCTCCGGTTTGGTCCAAGTCCTCAATAACTGCTTTGCTTTGATCTTCCCCCTTCTTCTCCACTTCTCTGCTTTGTTCCACTGCCTCCAACGTCCTCTCCCTTTCTTCCCTCCTTTTCTCATATATGTCTATTATCATGTCCATCTTTCTCATTATTTTTTCAAACAGTGTTAACCTTGCATCTTTTGATTCTTTCGTCGTCATTTCTGGAGAGGCCTGAGTAGACAGGGGGGGCTGGGATTCTGTAGACATGGAGGAAGGTGGGGGGGAAGGTAAGTTGTTCCCTGGTGTTTTAAGGATCTGGGCTGGGGAGGATGCTGCCACCTTTGAGGGCACCAGTTTGGATTGCATAGTGGCTATCCTAACTTCAATTCGCTGTTAGCCAAGCTTCTTTATGCAGAGGACTAGTCCTTACGCTTATATTGCCAAGATGTACTCTCTAAAATTCTTCCTTAGGTTTATTTTGCAAAGTTTTTAAGTTATGCGTCTCTGCTGCCCTCTAGCGGTCTCTTTCGCATTACAGTTTCTCTTTCGCCTTTCTCTTCCGGTCGCTTTCACTTTAAAGTAAAAGCGGTCGCCATCTTGGGTGCCTTTTGTTTATTGTGAACTTAATTGATCCGAGGTAAAATATAAGAAATACTTGCTTTTTAAGCTCCTGCGTTCAGTCTGTCAATCTCTGTGCCTCTTTGAAAAGTTTTCCTTGAGCGGTGGCTGGTCTCAGTGTCTTGGTCTGTCAGCTGACAGATGCTGCTCCGGGCTGGAGCTATCGTGAGCGCATGGGGAGTCCTCTTTCTTCCCCCCCGAACGTTTTTTCGGGGAGTTTTCAGAGGATCTCAACCCCCACTCACAGCTCTTCGCCCCTTCTCCGACCGAGGAGGGGTTTTTTCCGCTGCGAAAAACAGCTGTTTTGCGCTGTTTTGGCGGCTTTACAAGTCCCGGATCGCAGAGCCTCCGAACAAGGCTATTTCAACCCCGAGGCGGCTACCGGAAGTCATTGCATTACATTCTTGATTAAATTATCTTTCCATTGATATATAATGCTATGATACTACTCCCAAAAAAGTGGTGTTATTAGCCATCAAACCTCAAAAATACACTTTTCCCAAAAGGTTTCCACAATTTTGACCACTACTGTAGTTTGTGTAATGAAAAGTCTGCAAGCAAACAACCAAGCTCAGAGAGCACCAAGGACCCCTCATTTCAACCCTGAGCTACAAATATTCTCTTCCATTGATAGCTAAGATATCTGAATGATGAACAACTGCATATGAAATGTGTTTGGCCAAACACAGCAGTTGCAAAGGTCTTATTCTGAATCTGAGGGGGGGGAGAGACAAAAACATTCAGGTCAAGGTCTCTGATTAAAAACTTGTGGACTGCAGAAGAAGTTGGAGCCTTGCTGGTGTGGAATTGATTAAGCCACTTGATGAAAATCAGAAAGAACTTTGACTCAGAAAATTCATGGCCTTGCCTGTTCAGAAATGATCAAGAGCCTGGAAAATAAACAAAAACAGCTCAAATCCTTAACACAGAAAGGAAAACTAATATTTAAAAGGTATTAGTTGCAATATTTAAACATAAATATTTATATTACTTTCTATTAATATATTATTAATAAATTGATATTAATATATTATAATAATATCAATTGTGATATTTTAAAGTGTAATATTTAAAAAATATTAATATTTAAAAGTTAAATTGCTTAAATTGCTTAAAACATACTTTTGCCGGCAGGCCTGGGGCAGCTAACACCTTGCCCCTAGCCAGTGTATGTTTGTGTGTATGTTTGTGGAATTATTGGTTTCTTTTTTAACTTAAGGGTTTTTATATTTATGTATTTTATTGTAATTTCTATCATGTTGTAAGCCGCCCTGAGTTCTCCGGAATAGGGCGGCATAGAAATTAAATATTAATAATAATAATAATAATAATAATAATAATAATAATAATAATAATAATAATAATAATAATAATAATAATAATAATAAATCCTGGTGGGATGATTTCCCTAACTGGAAAACCATAAAAAAATTAGGGTCTGTCCCTATCTGCCAGGAACAGAAATCTGAATGGAATTGGTGATGCTGTACAAGATTTCTGGAATAAAAGAAATGAATAAAGAAATAAAAGCTATTATTATTGTTATTAGTATTATTGTTGTTGTTGTTTGCAGGGCTTTTTTTGTCACAGAATGCCCAGAACGGAGTTCCGGCACCTTTTTTGGATGGAACCTTGTAGGGTAGGCAAGGTGGGCTATATGACGTGTGTGAGTTCCGGCATCTTTTTTTTTTTTTTTTTTTTACAAAAAAGCACTGGTTATTTGGAAGCCAGCTTGGAGACCTTCTATCTAGTCCAGGGGTAGGCAACCTTGGCTCTTTTATGACTCGTGGACTTCAACTCCCAGAATTCCTGAGCCAGCCATGCTGAGGAGAAAGGGAGAGGTTTCCATGCTGAGCCATGCTGGCTCAGGAATTCTGGGAGTTGAAGTCCACAAGTCATCAAAGAGCCAAGGTTGCCTACCCCGGATCTAGTCCAAACCCCAGCTCAGGCAGGAAACCCTATACCATTTCAGACAAAATAAAAGTTGTTGATATCTACTTTAGTTTTTCAAACTTGGTAACTTTTAAGATCTGAGGATTTCAACTCCCAGAACTTCCCAGCCAGCGTGAAATTCTAGACATCCACAGATCTAAAATTTGCCAAGTTTGAAAAACACTGGTCTAAACAAATAATTACCTATTTACATTTAATGAGCTTAACCCCCCCGCCCCCAGGCAGAGGCGTTCGCATATAAAAATGAATAAACATGAATTAAACATGAATAAGACACATACATAAAAGAGACAGAACTTGGGATACAATGGTGCGACATCCATTACATTATCTGCTCCCTCCAGCAGAACCTTCTAGCCTCAGGGTAAGATACTGACAAAAATTCCTGATGGTCTAGTAGTAGTCAAAACTCTTTTATGTATTATCTTTGAGATAATACTAGGAGAAAAGGGGAAATGTCAGATGGCTGCAGAAGGATAAATAATGAAATAATAGGAAATATTTGTGGCTCAGGTTTTAGATTCTGACTGTGGTTTTTTTCTCCAAGTTTGTTTTAATATCATTCCTGAATGTTTTGTTACCAAACTAGGTAACATAATCAAGCAGGATTTTCTTAACCTTTTCTCTTTAGCTCACAAGCGTCTTGTGTGTACCAGTGTGTCAGTTGTTCAGAGCTATATTTGAAAACTTATATGGGCGTAAACTTACTGAGCCCTGATATTCCACCAAAAGAGCATTTAACTAACACATTGATTTAGATCCAACATATCAATATGTAAGAAACCAGACCATTCAAAGTGCCAATCAACAAGAGAACTAATCAGCTGCTTGGAATTCACTGGCACCTAAGACACTTATGAGCTAAAGAGAATAGGACAAGAAAATCCTGTTATCTAGTTTGGTAACGAAACATTCAACAATTATGTTAAGATGATCAAAGGCCTGGAGACCAAAACGTACAAAGAACGGCTGCGGAACTTGGATTTGCCCAATCTAAAGAAAAGAAGAAATAGGGGAGACATGATAGCAGTATTCCAGTATCTGAGGGGCTGCCACAAGGCAGATGGGGCCAGGTTGTTCACCAGAGCACCAGAGGGAAGGACGAGAAACAATGGTTGGAAACTGATCAAAGAGAGAAGCAACCTGGAATTATAGAGAAACTTCCTGACAGTGAGGACAATCAACCAGTGGAACAGCTTACCCCCAGAAATCGTGGGCGCCCATCGCTGGAAGTTTTTAAAAAGAGATTGGACAATCACCTGTCTGAGTTGGTATAGGGCCTCTTGCTTGAGCAGGGGGCTGGACTAGAAGACCTCCAAGGTCTCTTCCAGATTCTATTCTATTCTATTCTATTCCATTCTATTCCATTCCATTCCATATTTTCTATTCTATTCCATTCCATATATTCTATTCTATTCTATTCTATTCTATTCTATTCTATTCTATTCTATTCTATTCTATTCTATTCTATTCTATTCTATTCTATTCTATTCTATTCTATTCTATTCTACTCTACTCTGCATTAAAATAAGCTTGGAGAACAAACCACAGCTAAAAAGATAAATATTGTCTTTATCTTCAAAGAAAATCAGGAAAGAAGCTCCAGGGAATTGTAAATCAATCAGTCTGTCACCAATAGCAGGGGAAAGCCTATAAATCACTCTGCAGGCACTTTGAAAACAATGTGATAATTATCAGAACCCAACAGGGATTTATCAAGAAAAATATCTTGTAAGAGTTACAGTCTCTCTTTTTTGTTTCAAGTTTGGGTAACTTTCCTTAGTAGATAGCAGGAATGCTCCAAACATAATATATTGCTTTTTTGGCAGAGCACTTAACAAAATGTTCCAGCTATGATATTCTGATTAGCAGCCGGTTAAATTGGGATTCATGGCATGACAGTTGATGCACAGCCAATGACAAACAAAGGAAACCTATCAGTTGGAAAAACTACAAACTTGAAAGTTGAGGCCATCTTCTTAAGGATAAGTGGTAGAAGAGTTCCTTCAGAGTTGAAGATGATGCAAAACTAGAAGGAATGGTTGATATCCTAAGAGGAAGAAGAAGAAAAACCAACCCAAAATAATCTTGAGAAGTTAGGGAAATGGGTTGAAAATAACAGAATGAAATTTAATGCAGAATTGCACAAAGAAATGAAATGGAATTTATTGGAGTTATTTATTGCAGAAAGAAAAAAAACACCTAATGCATGAGTATAAAATGGGGAATACCTGGCCTGGTAATAGAGTTTAAGAAATACATTTTGCTTTTTTCCCCCCTCAATGTTTGGGGCATTCTTCAACCATTTTCCTTGCTTGTTTTAAACATTTCAGTGCTATGATGGTCAGAACCATATAAGTCTCTTGTTTCTACAAAGCAGCTTTGAAGATGCCACCTCTGTTTCTGCTGGGCCTCTAAAAATGTCTGGAATGTGCAAGTGTGTGTAATGTGCGAGTGTGTGCCTGTCTGTTTTCCTTTATTTTCCTGCAATTAATGAGCTGCTGTTCCACACTGGAATGCAAGTCTTTTTTAGTTCTAAATTAAGCCTACATTAATGAGGTATTATACTATAATTGAAAAAGTTGCCTAGCTTGCAGATAGTAGTAAATTGCAAGAGAAAGCAATTTTGAACTTGGAAGGATGACGTTCTTGAAATGCAAACTTGAAATAAGAGTCCTAGAAAGGAAGCCTGTCAAAAATGGGAAGGTAATCATAGCAATTTTCTGTATTTCAAGGCTGCAACATATAGTTTCTATTTCAGTTGAATGGAAACACGCCCCAAAAATGAAGATAAAAGAAGGGATGATATATAGCTAATACAGATAGTCTCCTACTTATGCCAGAATTTGGAGCAGAATTTCTGTTGCTAAGCAAAGTAGTTGTTAAGTTAGTCAGAAGGTGGTGTGGAAAGTCAGCCTCACAGAGAAGAAAATATTAAAAGGGCAGAAAAATATATTTTCTCAAAGGATCTTAAAGAGGCAGAAAAGCATGCCCAGATTTCTTAATAGCCCCAAGTCTCCCTCCCCCAAGCAGAAACCAGCTCTGTAGAAATGCAGATGTAAACCATCTAGGAAGGTTGAAGCTAGAAGATTAGGAAGACAAAGACATCTAAAATCTACATACCCCACCCAAACTCTAAAACAGGACATAATAGGATTAACCCACAGATGCCAAAGGGCACATTCAGACTCAGGTCAAAGTTCATGCCACAGGAACAACTCCAAACAAAAGGCTCCAGAGCAGTGTTTCTCAACCTTGACAATTTTAAGACATGTGGACTTCAACTCCCAGAATTCCACAGCAATGCTGGCTGTGGAATTCTGGGAGTTGAAGTCCACATGCCTTAATCCAGAGCCATCTTCCTGTCTGGCTCTCCTCTCCAATAAACTGCAACCTTCTTTCTAAAGCAGTCGCCATGTTGTTTATTCCCAGCTTGGACTGAACTAAAAAAAATAAAGACTTTTCCTTCAACAGTGGTTAAGCAAATCTGGCTTCCCTTCTTAACTTTGCTTGTCAGAAGCCAGCTCCAAAGATTGCAAATGGTGATCACATGAATTCGGGTCACTGCAACCTTCCTAAATACATGCCGGTTGCCAAATGCACAAATTTTGATCCCATGACTGGGGATGCTGCAACTGTCATAAGTGCGAGGATCGGTTATAACTTTTTTCAGTGCCACTGTACTTTCTAATGGTCATTAAATGAATAGTTGAAGACTCCTGATACAAAGACTCCACCATGCATTTTTGCATACTTTTTTTTAAAAGCAGGGAATTCTGGGAAGTTTGAAAAAAGAAACCAAATTCTTTAGTTGCAAGAAGACAACAAAATTCTTGTATCATTCATGGACTGTTACTACTTTGGAAAAAGAATCACATTGGAAGAAAAAAAAATCTCTTCTTTAGTTACTTGCCAATATCACAAACACGGATTACCTAAAAGCCCCCCCCCCCAAAAAAAGCTTCTCCGCATGTTTCAAAGTTATACCTTGATATGTGTTTGTTTACATGATTTGAATTCAACCAGAACGGTTCTCATTGCAATACACCATAACAAATGTTTATCTGAAGACAGATAATATCAATTCTTGGCAGGACAGAAAGATCAGAGCAAATTAATGTTTATGTCCAATTAATCTCAAGTGTCTCGAGAGTGTGAGAATGCTGACATAGGGAGCTACAAATATTAACTTCTGAGTAGGCAACCTAAAACCAATGAAGGATGTTGTTTAAACTCACAGGGATGCTGTTGTGGTGAAAGCAGAGGAGCAACAAGTATTATGCATGTTTGCCATCTTGAGTTACTTACAAATTAACCAAGGTGAGATATAAATCTAATAAAATATTTCACCTTTTTTCCAATGTGGAAGAGGTTGTGGTTTTGGGAGGGGAGAGGGGATTTCACCTACTTTACAGGTAGTCCTCACAACTATTTGTTTAGTGACCATTTGAAGTTACGATGGCACTGAAGAAAAAGTGACATGGCCGTTTTTCACACAACTGTTGCAGCATCCCTATCATCAAAATTTGGATGTTTGGCAACTGGCATGTATTTATGTCAGTTGTAGTGTCCCAGGGCCATGCGATCACCTTTTGTGACCTTCTAGCAAGCAATGTCAACAGAGAAGCCAGATTCACTTTACAACCATGTTACTAACTTAACAACTGCAGTGATTCACTGTCTGGCTTAGGGTTATAGAAATTTTGAGCTCAATTGTGGTCGTAAGGCGTAAGTCATACGTCAAGGACTACCTATATCCACACAAGTATCCTGCAAGGTACTGACAAACTTGTGGTCACTTATAACCAGCCCCACCACTACCCCTTCCCTTCCTAAACTCTTACCACTAGCCAGAGGCCTTTCACGTTTTTTGAAATCTTGCCCAATGAGCCTGGAATGTGACATTTTTGCAGAGGGAGGATGCCTCTGATTGATGCAGAAATAGGTTTCAGTCTGAAAGGCCAGCTGTTATTTTTATCAAGCACATATTTCGCTTTCGGACTGTATTCCACATTTTCATTATTTTTAGGAACTTGCTGGCTTAAAACCATAATAGAGTGCCTGCGTGGTGATACATCTGCTTCTTGCAACAAGATTCGGATTTAGTACCTGGAACTCTTGCCAGAAATCCTGGAGAAACTTCACCTGTCAATAAACAACATGGGTACCCCAGAAACAATGTGTCCCACAGTACTGTGGGAATTAGATGCTCAGCAGAGTGATGGCACAAGGGAAAAAACTGTCTCTGTGTCTAGAAATTTCTACATCCAGAAAGCGGAGCTGCTGATGCTCTGCTCTGGGCATGCATGCATGCAGGCATGCATTTCTTGGAGTACAGAAACGCGAATACCACTAGTGGATCGAAGACTCAGCCCCACTACACAAACAGGAGATTTGTAGACCCTACTCTGGTCATCCTTCCCATTCAAGGGCTCCTCCAGAAGGCCCTTGCAAGGACTGGGCGGGGAGACGGTGGGGGGACTGCAGAAAGGGAAGAGAAATAAACTTAGCCTCAAGCAAAGCAAAAGCAGACTGCGTTTCTATGGCAACCCAATGCCCTGTGCTTTCAAAGTGGGCAAGGCCTCTGCGCTGTAAATTATTTAAGCAGGACAGGCCTCCATCCATTAAAGTTGGAGAGGAAGATTTAAAGCTAATCTTTATGCAGAGAGAGCTGCCACTGCCACTTAATGGGGACAGAGAGGGAGTGGGCAGGGGAGAGCAGGTGCTGCACAGCTAAAAACAAATAAGGAAATATATATATATATATAGATCAACTCCGTAGCCAAGACACTCATCTCCACAACAAAACACTTAGCTGATGAACAACACCTAAAAACCGAACTGCACACTCTCACTAATGTACTAACATCCAACAGATTCCAAAGAAATAAGATTTCCAACCTAATCCAAAAAGAAACCCCCACTAAAATCCAAGACAGAGAACAAGAAAACGGCAAAGCCCTCCTCCCATACATAAAAGGCACCACAGACAGAATCAGCAAGATCCTCCACAAACAAACACAACATCAAGACAGCATTCTGCACAAAGAAAAATATCCACCATCCTAAGAAACCCCAAAGACAAAATTGAGTTAGAAAATCAAGGAGTATATGAAATCCCATGCACCGCTTGCCCCACCACATACATCGGACAAACCAACAGAAGAATAAGTGCACGCATTGAAGAACACAAGAACTCAGTCAAAAAAGAGGAACCAACTTCTTCCCTGGTCCAACACCTTAAAGCCACAGGACGTGAAATGGACTTTAAAAAGACCAGAACTATCACCAAAACTGAACACTTTAATAACAGAATAATCAGAGAAGCCATCGAGATAGAAAAACGCCCACACAGCATGAATAAACGAGATGATACCTCCCGCCTATCAGTCATTTGGAAACCCGCCCTTATTGACAAACGAGTCCCTAACACAAAGAATGACACCAGACCCACACTCACGAAAACCACACAGGATGTCACCACCACACATCCACGCGAAAAGCAAACCCAAACCCACACCGATGATGACGCATGACCACAAACCAGAAGCCAGACCACAGCTGCATCATTAGCCACTTTAAACCCCTCCAATCCATACATGAAGCAAACTGACACCCACCATGAAGATGAGGCACGACCACAAATGCGAAGCCAAACAACAGCAACGCAGCTCACCATCTCAAATCCCCCTGCAACTCAGACTAACCTGAGCACAACAAAGCCCCCACCCAAACATTACACTCCCCCATCCAATCAGAGCACAGCCAAGCCCCTATCCAATCAGAGCACAGCCAAGCCCCTAACCAATCATAAAACACCTCCACCCAATCAGAACAAAGCCAAGCTCCCACCCAATCAGTTCATAACCCCACTGGCAGTTAAAAGGAAGAAACAGCTATGGTCACACATTGCTCCTAGAAGCACAAAGCCAAAAACACCAACCTGAAGATGACGAATGGGACTTCGTCGAAACATCGCCAAGACACTTCCAATTTTACACGGGAGAAAACCCGAATAACCAAAGACCTACATACAAACACCCGCGAAAACCTCAGAAAACATATATAAGAAGCCGCTTAAGTCATCTTGGGATACAGAAAACTGATTATAAAATCTTTCTTTCTTCCGTTATCAGCCAATCTTGCAAAGTGGAAAAATAATCTCTGAAGTACCTCTTACATTCTGTGGCCAAGAAAGCCGCACAGCTAGCGTAGAACAGTTTACAGATAGTCCTTGACTCACAACCACAATTGAGAACAGAATTTTTGTTGGTTAAATGAGGCAGTTGTTAAGTGAGTCACACCCAATTTTATGACCTTTTTTTTGCCATGGCTGTTGTCTCAAAGGTGCTTTTTCAAGAGGCAATTGGACTTTCTTGTTTTTCTTTGAAGATGTTTCCTTCTTGTCCAAGAAGCTTCTTCAGCTCTGACTGGATGGTGGGGAATGGAAGGATTTATACTCCTTGCCGACAGCTGATCATTTGCATTCTTTTAGAGAGCCATTGAGGCCACTTGGAGGTGTATCTGAGCCATCTTGGAACTGCTGACAGTGTCTACTACCCTGAGGACACAGACAAACATCCAAGTGGCCTCAATGGCCCTCTAAAAGGATGCAAAGGACCAGCTGTCTGCAAGGAGTATAAATCCTTCCATTCCCCACCATCCAGTCAGAGCCGAAGAAGCTTCTTGGATGAGAAACAAAACGTTTTCAAAGCACTTTTGGGACAACCATGACCTGGATGACTTGAGAATCTCCACAGGCATTTGCCATGGCAGTTAAGCAAATCACACTTGCAGTTGTTAACTTAATAACGTGGTTGTTAAGTAAATCCAGCTTCCCGCATTGACTATGTTTGTCGGAAGCTGGCTGGGAAAGTCGCAAATGGCGATCACATGATCCCAGTATACTGCAAACGTCACAAATACATGCCCATTGCCAAAATGTCTGAATTTTGATCATGTGATGCTGGGATGCTGCCATGGTTATAAGTGCAAGTGTCAGTTGAAAGTCACTTGTTCCAGTGCCGTTGTAACTTCGAATGTTTGTTAAAGAAAAGGCTGTAAATTGAGGACTACTTGTATCTTTTTAACAACAGGTTCAAGGCCTAGTGGTGTTTTTCAGGGTAGCAGAGAAGAAGCTTTTGTTGTACCCATGCAGTGTTCTTTGCTAACTCTCATTTGGCCACCTTATAGCCAAGATGTTAAAAGCACCACGAGAGGTCCAAAGGTCACCTCCCTCCCACCAAACAAGCAAGCCTAGTTCTTATAACTTCTCAGTCTTGACAACTGGCTGGGGAATTCTGGGAGTTGAACTCCAAACATCTTAAAGTTGTCAAGGTTGAGAAACACTGCTCTAGACCAGTGATGGCGAACCTTTTAGAGACCGAGTGCCCAAACTGCAACCCAAAACCCACTTATTTATCGCCAGGTGCCAGGTGGGCATGACCCACTGGATGGGCGTGGCTGTGGTCATGGCAGACTGGGTGGGTGTGGCCAAGGTGGGTGTGGTCACTTCGATGTTGCTCGTGGGGAGGGATGCCTGTGGGGGCCGGGCAGGGTTGGGGGAGATCCAGGGGGTCTCTGAGTGGGCGGTGGACAGGAGGCTCATCCTGAGGGGTAAGGCAAGGCAGGGCGGGGGTGCCATTGTTGCAGGGCAAGGTGAGGCAGGGGCTGGGGTGGTTGCCGCCTGACACCATCGGCCCCCGCACACAGAGGCCAGCGAGCGCATGGGGGCCGACGGTGTCCGTCAGCAGCCACAGCCTGCCAACCCGTCGACTAGTGCACTCTGGGGCTCTGCAGCCTGCTGCCAGCAGTTCAGAGAAGCTGCCTCTGAGCTGGATGGCCGGCCGACAGCTGAGGAGCCGATGCAGTGAGTCGTGCCCAGAAAAAGGAGAGCATGTGAGGCCAGGAGGGATGGTGGGGGGGGGGAAACCAGCCATGCTGGGATGCATCCGGCTACGTGGGACTTTGGCGAGTTAGCAGGCGGCTGGTTGAAGAGGGACAGTTGCCATCTCCAGGACATGGTGCGCGTGCCCACAGAGAGGGCTCTGAGTGCCGCCTCTGGCATGCATGCCATAGGTTCACCACCACTGCTCTAGACCCTCTCGTACAAGCGGTGGTCTGCAACTTGCCATCTAGGAGGCACCTACAAGGTCCTGAATTGCACACAGCATCTTAGAAAGGTCATACGGTGGTCTGTTCAAAAATTGTTGAAAGAAGTAAAATGAAGAGCCTGCTTCTATCCACAGATTTATGTCTGGGGTACCGAGGCCATATTTTCGTAGAAAAATAAAGGACAAACTAGACCAGTGTTTCTCAACCTTGACAATTTTAAGGCATGTGGACTTCAACTCCCAGAATTCCACAGCCAGCGACGCTGGCTGTGGAATTCTGGGAGTTGAAGTCCACATGCCTTAAAATTGTCAAGGTTGAGAAACACTGAACTAGACAATGGGATAAATTCCAAAGAGGTTAATAAGGATAAGAAATTGCTTAAGTTTATAACTTTGCTTTACGAAGAACATTCAAGAGCAAGAAAATGATTAAATAAAATCTAAATGATAGCTTTGTAAAACAGAATCATAGAATTGGGAGGGACCTTAGAGGTCTTCTAGTCCAACCCCCTGCTGAGGCAGGGTACCCAATACCGTTCCTGACGAACAGTATTGGGTAAAAAACCTCCAGTGATGGAGCACCTACAATTTCTGGAAGCAAGCCTTTCCACTGATTAATTGTTCTAACTGTCAGGAAATTTCTTCTTAGTTCTAGGTTGGTTCTCTCCTTGATTAGTTTCCATACATTGCTTCTTGTTCTGCCTTTATTACAAAGGACTTACAGTTATCATACGGTAGTAGTCAGGAGAGATATGAAAGAAAGTTAAATGGGGTGGTGGCAGGGTACTTATTTATTAAATATATTTCTAGACTGCTGAAATAAAATGATTCTTAGCAGCTCGCACAGAAAAAAAATTAGTAAACAGAAAACAATACAAAACAATTCAAAACCTTACAAAAGCAAAACACAATGGCAGTATCATAATAGAAGGAAAAGACGGAAACATCAATTCAAATCAGCAAAAATCTCAGCAAAACAATTCAATCTCCATACGGGCTGGCGTTTATCAACTGACAATCCAACTGACAATCTATGAGTATGTTAAATAGTTGACATGAAATTAGTCTCAATGCATTTTGGGTAAATAGATTAATACCACATTTTTAAAGACAAACATTGGAATTTTGGCTAAAGCTGAATTAAAAACCTCAGAGATACAAGAACAAGTTGTGGTTTCAAGGCAGAATGAAAAAGAACTATGGTTATCATTACCCTCAAATATCTACTGGCAATTTTTTCCAGTTACTCAATCAAATGTTGGATCATATTTAGCCAAAATTGATGGATCTGTGTCTCCACAAATCCTGCTAGACCTAGAGGAGATCTGTTTTGGATTGAAAAAAATGTTTCCATTTCTTTAATAATTGCAACCTGAAAATAGCCATGAAGGCCCCTTTCTAAAAAAAAGCCTAAAATTATCTAACCGCACCGCTGGATCTGGAATTAATGATCCATCTATTTGTGCATAAACAGAAATGGTCCGTGAAGCACCGCCCTTAATGGAAAGCAATATTTTCAAATTAAATACAGTACATCCATTTATCTTCTGGACAGGCACCCAGAATACAAGGTCCTTACAACAGGGATAATCCATCTCTGGGTAGAATGGAACTCACTTAGAAGATGAGGATGTACAGATTTACAGGAGAAGAAAAAAATATATAAAGAATGTTCCATTTTTCTCCTTTAGCATCTCTACTTCACAGAAGGCAGTTTCCTTGGATAAACGAACTGGCAAGATTAAGCTGGTTTTAGAAGTGAGTCCCATGTTCTAATCAGCAGCAAATCCCTTATCTTCCCCTCACCCATTAATCTGACCTAATCATCCAAGCTCAGAGAGCATAGTTCAATTTAATTAAAAAAAGAGAGAGAGGCAACAGCAAAACAGCCCGTTACTTACCATTGTTTCTTATCCTGCCCTCTGGTGCTTTGGAGAATAATTTGTCCCCCTTATCTCTGTGGCAGCCCCTCAAATACTGGAATTCTGCTATCATGTCTCCCCTATTTCTTCTTTTCTTTAGACTAGCCAAACCCAAGTCCTGCAGCTGTTCTTCATGTTTTAGTCTCCAGGCCTTTAATCATCTTAGTTGCTCTTCTCTGAATTTTTTCCAAACTCTCAATATTAACAAGTTAATCTCCAACTGTACTGTACTGTATCTCCAGTATTTGAGAGGCTGCCACAAAGAAGAGGGGGTCACGTTATTCACCAAAGCACCAGAAGGCAGGACAAGAAACAATGGTTGGAAACTGACCAAAGAGAGAAGCAACCTGGAATTAAGGAGAAACTTCCTAACAGTGAGGACAATTAACCAGTGGAACAGCCTGCCTTCAGAAATCATGGGCGCTCCATCACTGGAGGTTTTTAAGAAGAGACTGGAGAGTCACTTCTCTGAAATAGTATAGGTTCTACTGCTTGGGCAGGGGGCTGGACTAGAAGACCTCCAAGGTCCCTTCTATTCTAAACAGCAGGGCGAAATGGGGAATAACACTTGAAGAAAAAGGAAAATCCTAGGCCCAAGGAGGACTACCATTTCTCCTCTGCCATTCCCAATTGCAAAACTTCCTGGTAAGATTACAGACTCTGCATTAATAATCCTTAAATTCCTTCCTCATCTCTAAATGTCTTCCAAGCTGGAAAATACCAGGAAAACTCCAAATCAGCGGCAACCACATGGGATACATTCATTATAATCATTCATTATAATTAACTCAGGAGAAGGAGAACAGTTCTTCCTCCTCCAACTCTCCATTAACTCTAATGAGATTTTACACATAAACCAGCAGGGCGATTGGTTTGGAAATTCAGTTTAGTTTTTACAAGGAAAATACCACTAGCAATTGCTACACAGACAATAGGGATTGAGTAGGCTCTTCTAGTCTACACTGCAGAGCAAGGGGTCTTCAAACTTGGCCCTTTTATGACTTGTGCACTTCAACTCCCAGAATTCCTCAGCCAGCATGCCTGGCTGAGGAATTCTAGGAGTTGAAGTCCACAAGTCATAAAAGGGCCAAGTTTGAAGTCCCCTGCGGTACAGCCATGTAACCTGACTTCTAAGAAAAGACCAATCAGGAACCAACAAACCCAAATGACCAATCAAGATCAGGCACAAACAAAGAACCAATCAGAGATAAGGTCAGGAGCTCAGTCATTCATCTCAGTTACGTGGGGAATAAGTCACTTCTGTCTGATGATGCTAGCAGCAATTGCTGGCAAAGTATCAGGAAATGGGCTGTGTAGATCACAGATACTATACCCTGATGCTTAGCTTGCCCAATATATACTAGTCTCCAGGGCCTACAGATAGTCCTTGACTTACAACTACCGGTAGTTGGTTAATGAGTGTTTGGAGTTATGGACTTTTTAAAAAGCTACTTTTGACCTGTCTACAAACTTAAAACTGCTGCCCACCCTCTGCAGTTATGTGATCAACTTTTGGGTGTCTTGGTGCAATTGGTTTGCATTTCCAACCAGTTGCAACATTTTGTAATGTGTAATGGCAAAACACGCCCATTGGATATGCTGGATCTGGTTAACAACTGCAGTGACTTGCTTTATGATCATTGTAAAAAGAGTTGTAAAACTGAGTGGTCAGGAGGTGCCTTGACCTATGATTGCAACAACCTATAATCAAATTCCAGGCTCCATGGTGGTCGTACAACTTACGACCTGTCTACCTGTATCCCACTATATAGTTCCCCAGGAGTTTTGAATGGCCCCAATTCCGCTGTGCTTCTGAGGTTTCCCAAATGCTTTGTAGGGATCCATCTTGATGTTAAGATTCCTGTGTGCAGGAGTTTCCCTCCAAACCTGGGATTGCATAGCCCCCTCCCCATTTCTTAAATCTGCCCTAATTTGAAAGCCTCTTGTACTTGGCCTAGTACACATTAGCTCTAAAGCAGCGGTTCTCAACCCTTTTCTGGCGCGTGTGCGCGCTGGGCCGATTTGCGCATGCGCGGCGCGCGCGACGGAAAAAAAAACAAAAAACAAAATGGCGGACCGCGACGGCCCGATCCGCGGATGCACGGTGTGCGCGACGAAAAAAAAAACAAAAAAACCAACAACAAAAAAAACAAAATGGCGGACCGCAACGGATCAATCCGCGCATGCGCGGCGCCCGCACGTGCGACGGCCCGAACCATGTATGCGCAGCGCACGCGCGCCCAAAAAAACAAAAACAAAACAAAAAAACAAAAACAAAATGGCGGACCGCGGTGTCTGGCAACCCCCGCGAAACGGTAGTTCGACCCCAAATGGGGTCGCGACCCATAGGTTGAGAACCGCTGCTCTAAAGTATATACCAGATAACAAATTGGCTTCCATATTTTTCATTACCTGATTTGGTAGGGAGACACTTTTCAAGAACAGGCTCTGTAAAGCTTAATGAAACTGACATAAAGGGAAATTGAAACAAGTTTGTCATGGGGTTGTCTCAGCCTTCCCTCTCTTTTATTACTGAAACACCTCTCAGAGCTACCCATCATTATAACCCAGAGTAGGAAACAAAAACCACTTCTCCATAATGCAATGCAATAAAAACAAGAGCAAATACAGAAGACAGAGAACAGGATTAAAAAATTAATGAATCAACAGGGTGAAACAAATGCCTGACAAGGAAAAATGTTTACCATAGGCAAAACACAATAAAAAATTATGTAATTCCCATTACTGCCCCTTAGGCCTTCATTGCTTGCTATTGACTGAGTTTACACAATATATTTCAGCAAGACCAAACCAAACAGTTTAGCACATAATGAGAATCCAGCTATTATTGTTCAACAAATCCTGATTTATGGATTAGTACCATAGGTAAACCCAAATATTTATAGCTTATTCAACAACTCTAGCTAAGGAAAACCATATCTTAATACAAAATGAATTTTTTTTTTTAATCTTACTCCATACACCCTCAGTGCAATACATCCCCAACATTAAAAGATTGTCATGCATTCAATTCTTCTACCATTACTTTTCCCTGTTCTTGTCTCTCTGCTGATCTCTTTACTTAAAGTGGATGCTAAATCCCCTTTATTGAAATTTAGATTGGAGTGGGATCCTCCCTCTTTGATTTGCAGTAAAGTAGAAAACAGGGAGCTCTCTTAAAGTCAACCAGAGGATATTTCTTTCTATTTGCCTACTCTAAGTCTAGGAATTTAGATGAAAAGAACTCTTTTGTCAGTCAACTGCAAAATGTTCCCTGTAAATAGCATTGCTGGGAAATGAAGGGAGAGCTTTTGTAAAGCCCTTAAGCTGCAGAGTCTACTTTTTCAAGGACAAACAAAAGAGCACAGCAGATGTTGCACCTACAAAGCTTAAGCAAGGATCTGGAAGTTGAGCTATGGCAACTGGACTTTTCTTTTCTTTTTTGTTTCTTTTTTGATTTTAGAAGCTACTCAGATAAGCACCAGAGCATTTCAAACCAAATAAGAAAAGAAGTCCAGTTGCCATGACTCATCTACACCAGGGGTCTGCAACCTTGACAACTTTAAGACTTGTGGACTTCAGTTCCCAGAATTCCTCAGCCAGCATAGCTGGAGCTGAAGCCCACAAGTCTTAAAGTTGTCAAGGTTGCAGACCCCTGGTCTAGACAACTCTACCTGGATAACTGAGAATCTTCATGATTTAAGCAACCATCAATCTTCACTAGAAAGACAAAATTACTCAGATGGAAGAGCCAGGTCAGAAGGTGACCAGGACTGGTCATTGGGACTAGCACTGTTTTTCTCAATAATGGCAGCTTGTTGATATATGGCTGTGGTGGCGAACCTATAGCATGCGTGCCACAGGTGGCACCTAGACCCCGCTCTGTGGGCACAAAAGCGTGCCGTCACCCTAGTTCTAGGCCTTCAGCTGGGTTTTATAAAACCTTTTCGCTTTAGGCCTCCGCCGCTGTGTGCAAAATAAAAAAAAGGTTCAATCAACCAGTCAATTTCAACTTCTCGCAGGCAAAAAAAAATCTCACAAAGTTGGAATTGATTGATTGAACTTTTTAGTTCCACCCAGTCTTCTGTTACCACCGCAGTCACGCCCACCCAATGGGCCACATCCACCCAATGGGCCACGCCCACCAGGCACACTAGGATACATAAGTGGATTTGGGGTTGCAGTTTGGGCACTCAGTCTCTAAAAGATTCACCATCACTAATATATGGTCTTCAATTCCTAGACTTCCTCAGCCAGGATGGCTGGAAGTTGAAGTCCACACATCTTTAAGTTGCCAAGGTAGAGAAACAGTGCCCTAAAATCAACTGATAGAATGTTTGGGCAAGCTTATATGGCAGCCAATGTCAGTCAGAATAGAGCTGGAAGGACTTTGGAGGTCTTCCAGTCCAACCTCCTGCTCAAGTAGGAGACCATATACAATGTGAGTCAAGTGGCTGTCCAGTCTCTTCTTAAAACCCTCCAGTGATGAAGCACCCACAACTTCTGGAGGCAAGCTGTTCCACTGGTTAATTGTTCTCAGTGTTAGGAAGTTTCTCCTTAATTCCAGGATGCTTCTCTCCATGATTAGTTTCCATCCGTTGTTTCTTGTTCTGCCTTCAGCTGCTTTGGGGAATAGCTTGACTCCCTCTTCTTTGGGGCAGCCCCTCAAATATTGGAATACTGCTATCATGTCACCCCTCGTCCTTCCTTTCTCTAGACCAGGGGTGTCAAACTCGCAACGTCACGTGATGTGTTGTGACGTATCGCGACTTTTTTCCCATTGCCAGCAATGGGGTGGGCGCGGTTTCGCCATGACGCATCCAGCCCATGGGCCGGCAGTTTGACACCGCTGCTCTAGACTAACCATACGCGGTTCCTGCAATTGTTCTTCTTATGTTTTAGCCTCCAGGCCTTTAATATAAAAGCCTAGAACTTTCCAGACTTTTCTGCAGATGGAACTATACTGATGGAATTAAGAGAGACAGCGCCAGTCAGACTGAGCCTCAGGGCCCTCAGTTCAGGCAACATTCGTTTAGAAGAGCATGTTTGGTCCATCTGATATTAATAAGGTCTCCCATAAAAGGAACAGGCAAATAATAACTGTGCGGTTTGGGTAGAATGTAGTTTTCAGGAATGTGTAGAATCTTCCATTCCTCCTCTGATCTGGTTGTTTCAGCTGGAATGCCGTATCCACAATATGGTTCAAGGATCCATTCCCAGAAATCCACAAGGCCACCACACCAGGCTGCCAAGGTCTGAAGGAGGAATAGAAGTTTTTCCACATGTCTGATCATTTATGTCTTGATATGATGGGGGGAGAGGGCACAATGGCTCAGAGGTTAAAGACGCTGAGCTTGTCAACTAGTAAGCAAACTAAAGCAAGCTGACAGCCCGGGTTCAAGTCCCAATGCCGCATGACAGCGTTCCTGCCTCAGCTCCTACTCATCTAGCCATTCAAAATAATGCAAATGCGAGTAGATAAATAGGTACCACTTTGATGGGAAGGTAACCACATTCATACAGTCCTAGCCAGTGTATGTTCGAGGAATGATTGGTTTTTTGTTTTTTTAACTTAAGGGTTTTTTATATGTATGTAATTTCTATTATGCTGTGAGCCGCCCTGAGTTCTCCGGAATAGGGCGGCATAGAAATTAAATTAATAATAATAATAATAATAATAATAATAATAATAATACAGTCATGCTGGCCACATGACCATGGAAGCATCTTTGGACAAAGTTAGCTCCCTCCGCTAAGAAAACGAGATGAGCACCACTCTCTAGAGCAGTCGTTCTCAACCTTTTTAATGCCACAACCCCCAACCAGTCGTAAGTTGAGGACTACCTGTATTTCCCTGCCCGGGAGCACCGCGCATGCGTGGTGCCGCCCCCTGCGCCAGTCAAGGCATAGCTGGCAAGGGGCAGCGACGGCGCAGGGCGACCACCGGCTGGGCCACCAGCTGGCCCAGCCCAAGGGAGCTAAGGCACCCGCCAGGCCCCACGTGTGCCAACAACCCTCCCTGCGCCCGCTGCTGTCCCGCTAGCCTTACCTTGGCCACTGCCCGTTCGGGGCGGCGGCAGGCAAGCCCAGGCACTCCTGGGCGGCCATGGCAAGCTGGCCCAGCCCAAGGGAGCTAAACACAGTAACTGAATAACTGCAGTTAACAACTATGGTAAGAAAGGTCGTACAATGGGGCAAAACTCACTTAACAAATGTTTCACTTAGCAACAGAAATGTCGGGTTCAACTGTGGTTGTAAGTTGAGGGCTTCCAGCTGGTTCTTAAGGCAACATCAGAAAATCTAGTCTGGATTGTAGATAGTAGACTAAGGCTGGGTTGGACAATAGCCACTGCAAGACCTAACTGGTCTTTCTCCTGCTCCCTGTCCTTCCCAACCATGCAGAGAAGGCTTCTACCAGTGCCTGCCTCTTTCTTTTTATGTCCTCTGTGCCTTTCCTTCGCTTTCCCAGATTTTTATACACATGGATGTCTTCACCCTCCCTTCCCTCCCATTATCTCCTTTGACATTTACATAATCCTTTCCCTCCCCTCCCCCTTTGATCTACTGCTGCAAGATTCAAAGCAAAAAGAACAGGTTGTTACTTTCACTTCTAAGTAGATTGCTCTGAACATCTATGGAAACTTTCTAGTAAGGAAAAACTGATCATTCAGCATCATAAAGGAGCTGCATTTCTCCCGAGGCTGCTTAAAGCTATTTTTAAAAACACAAAGGGAAGAGAAGCTGCACAATGCTGTGGGAAAGCAAGGGAAGGTTGACTTCATCCAGCTGGGGCAGAAACTACATTGGGAGAGGGAAGGAAGGGTTGAGTGAATGGGGCATGAGCATCTGTAGAATTGAGGATGGCTTATTGGCTTTCAGCTCAAATTAACCTTTTTTTTTTATAGAGATCGTGCAAAGATCCAGCTTTCTGGAAAAGGTTCTAATGCTGGGAAAGGCAGAACAAAGGAGAAAAGGAGGAGAACCAGGAGTAAGGTGGGTGGACTCGGTTACAGTGGCAATGGATGCATAATTGGGAGACTTGAAAGAACAGGTTAAGGACAGATCACCATGGAGAACATCTCTCTATCTATCCATATCTCTATATCTATCTATCTATATCAGGGGTGTCAAACTCGCAACGCCATGTGACGTGTTGCGACGTATTGCGACTTTTTTTCCATTGCTGGCAATGGGGTGGGTGCGGTTTTGGCATGACGTGGCAGTTTGAGACCCCTATCTATCTATCTATCTATCTATCTATCTATCTATCTATCTATCTATCTATCTATCTATCTATCTATCTATCTATCTATCTATCTATCTCAATATCTCTATCTATCCATCTCCATCTCTCTCTTCCCCTCTCTTTATCTCTCTCTCTCTTTCTCTCTCTCCCCCTCTCCCTCTTTCTATCTCTCTCTCTTTATCTCTCTCTATATATATATCTCCATCTCCATCTCTATCTCTCTTTCTCTAGATGCATACGGATGTTTTGGGCATCCCTACAGTTGGAGAAATCAATGCAGAATTCTCATCAAGCCATAACTGAAGCCAGAATTATCACCCTATATAGCTCCAATTATCCCACTTCAGACATATTATGTGAAGACCTAAACCTCTGGAGAAGGCTCTGATGCTGGGAAAGATGGAGGAAAAGAGAAGAAGAGGACGACTAAGAGCAAGATGGGTGAATTCAATTATGATGGTGATAAGTGCATCCTTGGAAGACCTGAAAGACAAGGTTAGCAACAGATCATCCTGAAGAAAATCTATCTGTATGGTTGCTAAGAATCAACAACAATTTGATGGCACCTAGTCAGTCAATCAGTAGAGTAGAGTAGAGTAGAGCTGGAAGGGGTCTTGGAGGTGTTCTTCCACTCAAGCAGGAGAACCTATACCATCTCAGACAAGCGACTGTCCAGTCTCTTCTTAAAAACCTCCAGCAGTTGGTATCAGATATTGTTTATTTTGTTTGGGGAAAATTTGTTTATCATTGTATGTCACCCAGTTGGGCAGCCATGTAAATGCAATAAATAAAACAGGTTAGATTTTGTTAGATTCTACATCCATTTCCCCATTCAAGCAACATACTTGAGGACTCTATACATGGTCACCATCAGATAACACAATATTGGAATCAAACTAACTCCTTAACAGGAAACTGAAGATGGAACAATTCCAGTCCAGTCAGACTCGAAATGGTACAAACAGTGAAGTGGACCATGAATTACTATTCTGAACTATATACATTTATTGAAAAGGTTATTCAGTTCCCAGGATGTACTAACGCCTTCGCTAGGTGACACATTGGTGAAGGAATAACTTCTATTTATTTAAAAAAAGAAAAGAAATCCCACTGTTATTGTTTTTATATGTAACTCAAGGTGATGAACATGCCTAACGCAGATAGTTCTCAACTAACAATCACAACGGAGCCCAACATTTCTGTTGCTAAGTGAGACATTTGTTACATCAGTTTTGCCCCATTCTAAGACATTTCTTGCCACAGTTGTTAAGCGAATCACTGAGGTTGTTAAGTTAGTAACTCAGTTCTTAAGTGAATCTGGCTTTCCCATTGATTTTGCTTATCAGAAGGTCGCAAAAGGGTATCACGTGACCCCGAGACGCTGCAACCTGTCATAAACATGGGTCAGTTGCCAAGCCTCTGAATTTTGATCACGTGACCATGGGGAATGCTGCAACGGTTGTAACTGTGAAAAAATGGTCATAAGTCACTTTATTCAGTGCTGATTAAATTTGAATGGCCACTAAATGAACTGTTGTAAGTAGAGGACTACCTGTACTCCTTCCTCCTCCTATTTTCCCCACAATAACAACCCTGTGAGGTGAACTGAGTTGAGAGGGAATGACTGGCCCAAAGCCATCCAGCCGGCTTCCACACCCAAGGCAGGACTAGAACTTAAAGAGTTTTCTTCTTGTTTTACTTATTGTACCAAAATCTTTGTGCAGATTTTGTTGCCCAAATGAGGGAGGGAGGGAGGGAAGGAAAGAAGGAAGGAAGGGGTTAATATTAAATATTCAGAAGAAGGGGGTAATGTCAGCCATCATCTTTTGTGGATGCACAGTTGACAATAAAGAAATGGATGTGACACCGTAGACCAGTGGTTCTCAACCTTGGGGTCGCGACCCCATTTGGGGTCGCGCGACCATTTCGCGGGGGTCGCCGAGCACCGCCGGCCGCCATTTTGTTTTTTTTATTTTTTTTATTTTTAATTTTTTTTAATTTTTTTAATTTTTTTTGGTGCGTGCACGCCGCGCACGCGCAGATCCGCCCGTCGCGCCGAAAAATAAAATAAAATAAATAAATAAATAAAACACAAAATGGCGGACTGCGACGGGCGGATGCGCGCATGCGTGGCGCGTGCGACGGGCCGATCCACGCATGCGCAGATCCGCCCGTCATGGCCGCCATTTTGTTTTTTTGTTTTTGATTTTTTTTTAAATTTTTAAAAAAAAAAAAATAAAAAAAAATGGCGGCCCGCAACGGGCAGATGCGCGCATGCGCGGCGTGTGCGACGGCCGATCCACGCATGCGCGGATCCGCCCATCGCGGCCGCCATTTTGTTTTTTTGTTTTTGTTTTTTTTTATTTTTTTTTAAAAAAAAATTTCGGCGCGCGTGCACGGACACGCACCCGGGTCGGGGTCGTGGCGCGCATGGGTGGGGCAAGTGGGGTCTCAACCTGAGAAAGGTTGAGAACCACTGCCGTAGACAATGCTATTTTTCTGGGTTCCAAAGTACGTAAAGAGGAAGCACCTATTGTAGGAATATTTTATGTTTTGAAATTTAAATTGTCCAATTACGGAAACTCTCTGAGAGATTTTCAATAAAAGTCAATTAAGAAACGATCTGAATATATATGTATTCATTCAAATAAAATACAAAATAGAAACAGCATGCAGATTAAGTAGCAGCAAAGGGCCCATTGAAAATCTAAAACATTACCAATTGGAATACAATTGAAATTGACTTAAAAGCAATTAAAACACCTGAGAAAAACAGATATTCGCCTGGCATAAAAATGATGCCGATGTGGGCACCAGGCAAGTCTCTTAGGTAGGGTATTCCAGAGATGAAGAACTGTAAAGAAGGTCGATCCTTTCTAAAAGTAGAGAAAAGGTTAATCCTATGGGGGAATGACAAACTTAGGCAAGATTATGAAGGACAAGAATCTTTCTAGGACTGCAAGACTCAGATTAATCAACGCAGGGTTTTGTTCAGTGGTGAGGAGGGGATAAAGACTAGAGGCTAGAGTGGCCCACAAAATAGGGCTATTCCACCAGTGCGATCTCTATGCCAACTAGAAACGATAATAAAACAGGAGCTGTCACTACTGTCAGCCCTTCAGGGTAGACTAGAGAAGGAAAACAGAATTATGAATGCTAATATAGTCCTCAACCTACGACCACATCTGAGCCCAAAAGTTCTGCTGCTAAGCATGACAGTTGTTAAGTGAGTTTTGCCCCATTTTTTGCGGCCTTTCTTGCCAGTTGTTGAGTGAATCACTGCAGTTCTTAAATTAGCAACATGGTTGTTAAGTGAATCTGGCTTCCCCTTTAACTTGACTTATTGGAAGAATACAAAAGGTGATCACGTGAATGAACTGATGAGGTTACCTATTTTGGTAGTGAAACTTCTGCAGGAAAACCAAGCTGAGAAAAAAGCATTCAGACCGTTGAAATGTTCTGCTTTGTCGAGATTCTACTTCAAAACAAAGTCTCCTCTGAAGTGTGTTTGACCATCTTTGTTTGATCCATCCACGTCTACAGTATAATCCTGGGATCATAGAACTATAAAGTTGGAAGAGAACACTTCTAATCCAGGGTTTCTTAACCTCGGCAACTTTATGAGGTGTGGACTTCAACTAGCAGAATTCCCCAGCCAGCACGCTGAAATCCACAGCTCATAAAGTTGCTAAGGTTGAGAAACACTGATTTAATCCACTGTTTCTCAAGCTCAGCTGGCTGGGGAAATCTGGGATTTGAAGTCTCTGTATCTTAAAGGCTTTGCTTGTTTGCATGGACCGGTTTCTGGCATGCCGTGGCTCGGTGCCGATCCACGGACCGGGGGTTAGGGACCCCTGCTGTAAGGTATGCCTGGTTTCCTAAAAAAACCTACTAATATTCAATTTCACGTACTAGACCAGCGTTTCCCAAGCTTAGCCATTTTAAGACATGTGGATTTAACTCCCAAAATGCTGGCTGAGGCATTCTGGGAGTTGAAGTCCACACATTTTAAAATAGTTAAGATTGGGAAACATTGGGTTACAGAATCTGGTACCTCCTGATGTTTTGCCAGTTTCTTGCCACTGGCTACAATGGTTATTGCCAAAAATCTAAAATCCAAAACACCTGTAAGGTGCCAGGTAATCTAATTATTGGTCTAGGATGATGACTCTCCAGGTTTTAGGCAGTACCCCAGCTGTACCTGGAAAAACTGGAATTGAAACAAAGATTAAGGAGAGACATACCTCTGACTAAACTTCCTCTTTTCTTTATTTCTGGTTAATACTATGGATGTATTCACACAACATGCTTTATCAGGTCAGTTAAACGGTAGTGTCAAATGTACATTTTAATTCTGGTAAGGATTAGGCTTGCTTTTTGTAACTGCAGTATGGAATTAGTTTTGGATTAATGCTCTTTATTAAACCAGGAAATTGTTTAAATCAGAAACTAGCTCTATATCAGGACAGCGTTTTGTCTTAATGTAATGTAATGTAAGTTGTTGTTATTATTATTGCCAGGAATGAACTAAACAGTATGTCTCAACCTAGGCAGTTTAAAACTGTGTGGACTTCAACTCCCACAATTCCCCAGCAAGCATGCATCTGGAGCAGTGTTTCTCAACCTTGACAATTTTAAGGCATGTGGACTTCAACTCCCAGAATTCCACAGCCAGGGAGTTGAAGTCCACATGCCTTAAAATTGTCAAGGTTGAGAAACACTGATCTGGAGGAACTAGAAAAAGGGCCTTCTCTGTAGTGGCTCCCTCCCTTTGGAACACCATTTCTCAGAAATAAGATTGATGACACACACACTCCCTTGTTGCTTTTCCACAAGGCCTTGAAGATATGGTTTTGTCAATGGGCCTGGGGAACCCATTCAGAGCTAATCAAGTGGCTTGTTTGATTCTGTTGCCACAACCCCAGGTGAGATAAGGTTTAAATTGTGGATTTTTAACGGTGGATTTTTAATGTTACAGCCTCAGAGTCACTGTGTAGAATAGAGATGGGCAACTATGGCCTCCTTATGACCTGTGGACTTCAATTCCCAGGATTCCCGAGCCAGCCATGCTGGCTCAGGAATTCTGGGAGTTGAAGTCCAGGTGTCATAAAGCGCCATAGTTTCCTACCCCTGGTGTAGAGGTTGGGCAGCTATATAAATTTAATAAACAAATATAGACACTCCCGATGTAGACAGTGGCACACCACTTCTGTATTATTGCCAAGGTGGTAACATAAGCAGGTTCCCACAGCTGAACTCAAGGGAGACTTTACTTTTTACTAATATCATAAATGTTGCCTTGCTTTTAACATTAGATGTCACAGCCTAATCACTGTGTAATATATTATTATGCTGCAATTACAGTAATTATCCAACCTGTTGATGACTCTCTTTTCCTGTAAGTGCTCTAAAAGGAGCACCAGCCCTTTATTTGACAACACCAACCCTCTTAACCAAGAACAAGATCTGGTTACAAAGACTGGCTCTTTCAAGACCTGAATGTGTCAGCTGGTTCACCATTTTGGACAGACTTCAGGTTGGCTGGGCTGGGGCCAAAGAAACCTGAGAACTTGTAAACTGAGTCAAACTATATATAGCCTTTCTTGGCTAGCAGCCAGCAATCTCAACTTTCCTCAGATAGAGCAGATCGCTCCTCAATTTACATTCTAGAATGAAGAGATGCTAGAAACTTATCTTAACAGGTTTCCTACCCTCCAAATAGAGCAGTGTTCCTCAACCTTGACAATTTTAAGGCATGTGGACTTCAACTCCCAGAATTCCACAGCCAGCAATGAAGTCCACATGCCTTAAAATTGTCAAGGTTGAGGAACACTGAAATAGAGGGATGACTACAACTGACTGAGGAACTCTGGGAGTTGAAGTCCGTGTTTCCCCGAAAATAACACCCAACCGGAAAATAAATCCTAGTATGATTTTTCAGGACACCCGTAATATAAGCCTCACCCCCAAATAAGCCCCAGTTAAGATCGTCAGCCAGACGGATGCATTTAGTAGCCTATTTTCCCAAAAATAAGCCCTAATACGTCTTTTGGAGCAAAAATTAATGGTATAGGGTTTCCTGCCTTGAGTAGGGGGTTGGACTAGATGACCTCCAAGGTCCTTTCCATCATCATCATCATCATCATCATCATTATTATTATACCAGGTCTTATTTTTGGAGAAAGTTAATCCTTGACTTACAATCATTTGTTCAACGTTACAACAGTACTGAAAAAAATGACTTATGACATATAAGTTTTTCACTCTTATGACCGTGGCAGCATCCCCATGGTCACGTGATCAAAATTCAGACACTTGGCAACTGGCATGTACTTATGATGGTTGCAGTGTCCCGGGGTCACATGATCCCCTTCTGCGACCTTCTGACAGGCAAAGCCAATGGGGAAGCCAGCTTCACATAACCACTTTGCTACTAACTTAACAAGTGTAGGGATTCACTTAACAACTGTGGCAAGAAAAGTTGTAAAATGGGGCAACGGTCACTTAACAACGGTCACTTAACAACGATCTCGCTTAGCAACAGAAATTTTGCGCATTTAATGGTGATTGTAAGTCGAGGACTACCCGTTATGTTAAAATAGCCAAGTTTGAGAAACATTGAGCTAAAGCCCCAGACCCAGCAGAAAATTTATTGTATCCTAAAGTGGAAATGTCTGGGGACAGAGACAGCCAAATGATAGAGAG
This sequence comes from Bothrops alternatus, assembly GCA_034064705.1. Lineage (NCBI taxonomy): Eukaryota > Metazoa > Chordata > Lepidosauria > Squamata > Viperidae > Bothrops > Bothrops alternatus. Next base: position 2,155,900 of record JARGCV010000082.1, on the reverse strand, counting down.
ATGAATTTTAAGAATGCAAAATATGCTGCATTGTTTTAGGAAGCAGATATCTGTAACCTGCAATTCATCCGGACACAACAGGAAACCAAGCTACATCCCAAAGGAAATTCACACCTGGCTATCACACTCAATCTGTTTTTTCCCTCCAGGCACTGGCATTCCTGGGCCAGATGCTTCACAGTTACACATCAGTCCTGTGGACGTTGACTCAAAAGGACACCAGCAAGTACTGGTAGTCCTTGATTTACAACCAATCCGTTTAGTGACCACTCCAAGTTACAACAGCACTCAAAAAGTGACTTATGACATTTTTCACATTAATGACCACTGCAGCATCCTCGTGTCATGTGGCATGTGTTTATGACCATTGCATTGTCCCTAGGTCATGTGATCCCCTTTTGTGACCTTCTGACAAGCAAAGTCAATGGGGAAGCCAAATTCACTTGTTACTAACAACTACAGTGATTCACTTAACAAATGTGGCAACAAAAGTCATAAAATGGGGCAAATTTAACTTAACAACTGTCTTGCTTAGCTCAATTGGGCTCAACTGTGGTCAAACATTGAAGACTACCTATACCAGGGGTCTTCAAACTTGGCCCTTTTATGACTTGTGGATTTCAACTCCCAGAGTGCCTGGCTGAGGAATTCTGGGAGTTGAAGTCCACAAGTCATAAAAGGGCCAAGTTTGAGGACCCCTGACCTATATTTATGGGTTTACAGCTCCAAAGAACAGGGCAGAATTTCAGTTTAGAATTCATAAACGAGTTAGCATTATGAACGAGGGGCTACATGGCTTGCAAAAAGCCTAAATTCCATTATTAAAAAATTAAAAAATAAAATGAGTGCACCTGTTTAATAATTGTCCTGCAAGACCATACTTGTTTGGAGAGGTTTTACAAATGGCAGCGTGCTCTCTTAAACATGCAGAAGCTGGGCAATATAATTTAGGATTTTAATAAAAACTTATTCCTAGAATAAAACATTAAAACTTGATGAGATTCTCCTCCCTCTCATATTAATTATTTATCTATGCATTTGTTTCCTGCTTTCTATCATTAAAATTGACTGAAGATGTACACAGCAAAAACAGCTATGCCCAATCAGCTATAAAAAGGATAGAAAAATAGCTGACATGAAAGGTACAGTATATTATGAGGTTATGTTATTATTCAAAGAACTAGCCTACTTTTTATTTTTGGCTAAAGTCATGCCAAGTTAATTAACAGATTAAGCATAGACTTAGGGTTGCACCTTCAGTAATTAGATTTTTATTTAATTAATTGAAGTGAGGCATCCTCCAGGAGTAAAAAAAAAAATCAGTATAGTTTCTAACCACACCACTGAAGTCCTGTCCCTCTTTTTTTTTTACATACTTTGCATGTGTAAAGCCCCGAATTAAATTCCTATTTCTCACTGAATTCATTTTTCCTGAAATAGTATCTTTATTCCAATTTATATTGCAGTTTCTGATATATAATAATGACATTATCTCTACCAAGATGTTACAAGGAAGAGGAAAACACATTGAACGTGCTGGAATATGTACGGTAAGAGTGTGTGGGTATGTTTTTGTGTTGTATCATATGACTTGCTTCTTTTCTAAGTTTCACCAAAACAAGCAGAAGGGCTACTCTAAGACAAAGAATGGATAAAGTAAACAACTGATCACTCAGGACTATGATTAACTTAACTATAGTTTAGTCTATTAACCTAGTTTTCAGCTTCGCCTGACACACTAAACTAGCTATGCTGTTTAATTGCCACTAAAATCTGTTTGCCCACTCTATGGTTGTGCAAAAAAAGCCGGTGTTTGAGGAGCTCATGTGGTCTTTGGTATAAGATTGATTGTCAAATCTTAGCAAGGATCATTCAGATGTTTATTGCAGGGGTCTTCAAACTTGGCCCTTTTATGACTTGTGGACTTCAACTCCCAGAATTCCTCAGCCAGCATGCCTGGCTGAGGAATTCTGGGAGTTGAAGTCCACAAGTCATAAAAGGGCCAAGTTTGAAGACCCCTGATTTATGGCCTATTCTCCAAAGCACCTGAAGGCAGGACAAGAAGCCATGAATGGAAACTAATCAAAGAGAGAAGCAACCTAGAACTGTGGAGAAACTTCCTGACAGTTAGAACAATTAACCAGTGCAACGAAGTTGTGGGTGCTCCAACACTGGAGATGTTTAAGAAGAGACTGGATAACCATTTGTCTGAAATGGTACAGGTAGTCCTCAACCTACAACAGTTCGTTTAGTGACTGTTCAAATTTACAACGGCGCTGAAAAAAAAGTGGCATATGACTGTTTTTCACACTTAACGACCATTGTAGCATCCCCATAATCATGTGATCAAAATTTGGATGCTTGGCAACTGGTTCGTATTTATGACGGTTGCAGTGTCCCAGGGTCACGTGATCACCTTTTGCGACCTTCTGACAAGCAAAGTTAATGGGGAAGCCAGATTCACTTAGCCAGGTGAATCTGACTATCAGCTGCAGTGATTCAATTAACAACTGAGGCAAGAAAGGTTGTAAAAATGGGGCAAAATTCATGTGGTCTCTCTTAACAACAGAAATCTTGGGCTCAATGGTGGTCGTACGTTGAGGACTACCTATATAGAGTTTTATGCCTGAGTAGTGGGTTGGACTATGAGACCTCCAAGATCCCTTCAACCCTGTTATTCTGTTGTTCTGATCAATCCACCAAGCTTATTTTTATGCCTGAAAAGTTTCTTAAGTTTCAAGTCCAACATGACTGCAGGATATGGTCCAAAAGGTCAAGATGGCAACTATGGCAGTCTGATAGAAGCTCCGCCCATTTCTATGGGGGTTATGATCACATCACCACAGCTGCCATCTTGATTTTTTTTTTAGATGTTGCAGAAACCCTGATTCCTACAAGCAGGTCACTGACAGATCCTGCCCCCAAAGTTTGTAAACTCCTAGTCAGCCTACCAAAGCAGCCAATGACAAATGAAACAGAAATAAGATGTCAAGTTACTAGATTGAATCTGGGTTGGTCACCAGGACCAGAGTTTTACTCTTCCAAGCTTTCAAACTCTGCTGGAGCCCATCCTCAGAGAACTTCTCTCTACTGGAATGTGTGGGGTATTCAAGTTACTCCCTGGAAAGATTAGCCATGCTACCTTGGACACCAAAGTGAACTGCAACTCCGATGCAATATCCCAGCTGAAAGAAACATTTTTGAGCAGTAAAAAAAATAAACTTTCAAATATTTTCCAGTATAGCTACGAAATTAGCTGATCCTACTAGCACTATTACACCCACAAACATCTCTGGAATCTAAATAGCTTCCATCCAGCAAGATTTCATCTGGAGGATGTTATCCCTTCATTTAATAGTGTAGAGCTAATGAAATTTTACAGCAGGGGTCCTCAAACTTGGCCCTTTTATGACTTGTGGACTTCAACCCCCAGAATTCCTCAGCCAGCCTGCCTGGCTGAGGAATTCTGGGAGTTGAAGTCCACAAGTCATAAAAGAGCCAAGTTTGAAGATCCCTGCTTTAGAGAGAGGCTAATTCTGTCCCTTTTTTTTGGAGGGGGGGGGGAACCTTCTGATTTAACCCACTTCAGCCAATTTGACTGAGCTAAAGTGGACAAGAGTTCAGACAGTGCATTTCCAAAATGAAACTAGAAACCACTTGTAACTTAGATCTGTATTTGTTCCATATTATTATTCTTTAGAATTCAACCGTTCCAGGTCACAACAGCAACCTTAGGCAAGATCCTAAGAGAGAAGGATATCTGAACAACAACAAAGATTGGAGTTGTGTAAACTGACTTTCCGGTGGTAGCTGGACATTGAGAAAGAGGGATTAAAAAAAACATCAATGCTTATGAGTTTATGGGTGCCATGGACTGCAAGAAGCTTTCTAGATAAGTTCAGGACCAAATACCAATAGTCCTCAACTTACGACGTTTTGAGACCAGAATTTTCACTACTGAGCAAGGCATTTATTAAGTGAGTTATGCCTGATTTTACGACCTTTTTTGCTATGGTAGTTAAATGAATCACTGCAGTTGTTAAGTAAATCACACTCTCATTAAGCAAATCCAGCTTTCCCCATTGACTCTGCTTGGTGCAGCGGTTAGAATGCAGCATGGCAGGCTGACTCTGCCCACTGCCAGGAGTTCGATCCTGACCGGCTCAAGATTGACTCAGCCTTCCCATCCTTCCGAGGTTGGTAAAATGAGGACCCAGATTGTGGGGGGCAATAGGGTAATGTTGTAACCTTCTCAGAGAGGGCTGTAAAACTGCGTTCCCCAACGTTTTCAGCTTTGCGGACCAGCGGCAGGGGAGAGAGTGGATGGTTCCGTGCCGCGTAAGTGGCAGGCACACATGCTTGCAGCTCCATTTGTGTGAGTGGGAGGACGCTTGTGCTCAGGTGTGCAGCTCCATTTGCACACCCACCTGCACAAATGGAGCTGCACGCGCGAGCGCCTGCCACTCGTCCAAGTGACACTGCATGCATGAGCACGCTTGCCCACCGCTTTCATGGCCCTGGCTGCGGCCTGGGGGTTGAGGACCCTTGCTGTAAAGCACTGTAGAGCAATATATAAGTGCTATTGCTATTGTTGGAAGCTGGCTGGGAAGATCACACGACCCCAGGATGCGGCAACCATTATAAATACATGCTGGTTGCCAAGAGTTGAATTTTGATCATATGACCATAAGGATGTTGCAATGGTCATAATGGGAGGATCAGTTGTAAGTCACTTTTTTCAGTGCTGTTAGAACTTCGAACAGTGGCTAGAAGGATGATTGTAAGTCAAGGACTACCTCTAAAGGCATTGAGGCAATGATCAGCAGCAGATGCTCACATACTTTGGGCATGTACTACAAGTGGATTCTGAACTTGAAAAAACAACTGGGATTGACGATATTGAAGGATTTGGAAGGGAAGACAAACGGGATCGGATAGGCAGATGGGATTGAGAAGATCCCTGGAACATCCTGCAAGACCTGCTTCATATTACTAGTCCTGGGTGGGGATCCTGTTTGAAGGAGAAACATTGACCTGGAGCATGTATGGACAGGCATATCACACCTGTCGGCCTTCTCCGAACACGTTTTCCTGCAGGAGCTCACAAACAGATGAGCTTCGTTAACAACAGATGCTACACGGATACCCACAAACACTGAATCACCTATGAATCTGGATCTCAGCACAGGGCTACAAAAGGTTGTATTGACTTCATCAGAGGTGGCAGTGACAGATCGTTGCCAAGAAACAAAACCCAACTTGCCAGCACTTAATTGACAAATCAGAGATCTCAATCCCGTCAGCTTTCCAGAAAGCCTTGAAGACTTGGCTTCTTTTTTCTGGCACATGGGCTGAGATGTTGGCAGAATCTCACCTGTATGGTTTGATGGGATTCTGCTTTTCAGAGCCCTCAGCTTTTGTTGCACAGGTAGTTTTCAACTTATAACCATTTATGACAGCATTAAAAAACTGATTTATGATTGGTCCTCCTCACACTTACAATCACTGCAGTGTTCCTGTGGTCACATGATCAAAATTAGGGTGCTCTCATGTATTTACCATAGTTATGGTGTTCTGGTGTCACCACATGACCTTCCCAGCTGGCTTCTGACAAGTCAAGTCAATGGGGGGGAAGGCAGATTTGCTTAACTATCATGCCAGGGTGGCAAAAAAAGGTAATAAAATTGGGTGCGACTTACTTAACAGGCAGCTCACTTAGCAACATAAATTCCGAACTCACTTGTCATAAGTTGAGGACTACCTGTAGTGTTCTATTATATTATATTATTTCATGTTTAGCTTTTGTCCTGTGAGCAGTCACAAGATCAGAATGGGCAGCTATTTAAATTCTATAAACAAAAAAACAAACAAATGTTGCCACCTGATTAACAAGGACTTGAACTGTTATTTACTGCCCTCAATTGAGCCTTCGGTGATCTAGGAACAATCCCACAGGCCTACTTTGCAGGGGTGTTGTATTGGATGAGGTAACACTTCAACACTGTTGAAAAGAAGATGATGTGGCAGGGAGCAAGAGAAGGACTTATGGTTGCTGCTGAATTTCTTCCACATCCTCCTGAACTACAGATAGTCCTCAACTTACAGCAGTTCATTTAGTGACCGTTCGAAGTTACAATGGCACTGAAAAAAGTGCCTTATGACAGGATTTCACACTTAACGGCCACCGCAGCCTCCCCACCGTCACCTAATCAAAATTCAGACACTTGGCAATTGAATCATATTTACAACACGTGAATCCCTTTTGCGACCTTCTGACAAGCAAAGCCACAGGGGGGGAAAGCCAGATCCACTTCACTGCAGCGGTTCGCTTAAGAACAGTGGCAAGAAAGGTTGAAAAATGGGGCGAGGGTCAGTTAACAACCGTCTGGGGGAAATTTTGGGCTGAACTGCCGTCCTAAGTCAAGGACGTTACCTATATAACGAAGGGAAGCCCTGTCCCCTTCCCCACGGTTGCTTTCCAGAGCCAGGAGCCGGAACCGGAGCAGCCCCCCCCCCCGCCCCAACGAAACCTCCGGAACCCCAGCCTGTCTTCCCGGTTGCCCGTTCCGAGCCTCCACCCATTTCACCCTTCCGCCCACTCGCCGCGCCTGCCGGCCTCGCTTGCTTCCCGGCTCTGCTTGAGCGGGGGGGGGGTCGGACTAGAAGACCTCCAAGATCCCTCTCAATTCTGCTACTCTTGTTATTCTTCTGCTCCCAGCAAAGCCCCCACACGCGTCAGGTGCGCTCGCCCACCCCGGCTTCCTCCTGGAGCTTCGCCTTCCCGCGGACGTTCCCTCCGTCCGGGCAACGGGCCGGGGGAAGCGGTCCCAGCCCCCCGCCGCCCGGACCTTTCCTTTCCCAAGCGCGAGGAGCGGAGAGGCCAGCGGCTGCTCCGGCCGAGCCCGGCCGAGGGATGCCTGGCTCCGAAAGGCCGCTCCGGAGCCTCCGTGTGGGCTCGGCGGGGCACAGCAGGCGACCCAGGGGGCGGGCGCGCCGCGATCGGCGGAGCCACGGCTCTCCGGCACGCTGGGGAGCGCACAAAGGCAAAAGCGGCGGGGGCTGAGCCCGCTCCACTCCGTTCTCGCAGCCCGGTGCCGGGGAGGCCCTCTCGGCCAGGTGGCCGGCCGGAAAAGGCAGCCAGCGGGAAGGGGAGGACGGCGCTCGGGGTGCCAGGCTGGAGGAACCGTCCGCCTCCGCCCCCGCCAAATAGCCACCTACGTTAGTTTGCTCAAGTTGGCCCCCTCCTCCTGCTCCGTCCTCCGTCCGAAAGGCTTCCCGCGAGTGCCGGACTGGCGATCCGCTCCTTAAGGGCGGGATTAAGGCGAAGGCGAAGGCGGCGGCGGGGACTACGCGCTCGGCTGCTCAAGCCCCGTTGCAATCACACCGGAGCGGAACGTAAGGCCCGGCTGGCTGGGTCTCCCCCTCGCCTTTCCCCTCCCTTCTTTTCTCCCAGCCTAGCGGCCGATGGCTTGAACTGCAGCTCCAGCACACCCCACCCCACCCCACCCCACGGGAAGGCTGCCTTGGCCGCAAGTGACACGGATTTAGGGAGGAAGGGACGGGGAGGGGGGGGATTAGAGGCGGCCGAGACGATCGGGCGGGGGAAGGGGCTCGGGGACTCGGGCACAGGCCTTGGGCTGGACTCGGTCAACTCATCCTAGGGGACATAGAGGTCTTCTAGTCCCACCTCTTTCCCAGTGCAGGATCCATCAGAGCGTCTCCAACTTTGGACTTTTAAGACTTGTGGACTTCAACGCCCAGAATTCCCCAGCCAGACTGGCTGGCTGGGGAATTCTGGGAATTGAAGTCCACAAACCTGAAAAGTCGCCAAGATCTGACACCTCTGCACTAGAGCATCTCTTGACAGATGATCCTCCAGCTTCTCTGCAAAGACCTCTAGCATCCTGGGTCAGGTCACAACCTGAAAGCTGAATCCGAAACCAGATCTCATAATATCTTCCAGGTCATAATGAAGTTTCTTGGATGAGCTGCATTTATTTGAAAAGACGATTTGGCTCACTGAGGGCAAAGTCATTCTGCAGAGCTAGGGGAGCAGCATATAAATTTCATAAATGAAAATCTGAAGAAACAGATTAATGATGCTATATTATTAACATTTTCTCCAGAGCACGAAGTGGTAGTGGAATGACTACCCTCAATTTCCCCTCAGATTTCTTTCAGGTAAATTGGGCTGCGTGATTGGGTTTATTAGATTTTACCTTTATTACTTTGTAAGTAACTCATAGTGGCAAAGATATTTAGTGCTCCTTCCTCCTCCTATTTTCCCCACAACCCTGTGGAGTGGGTTAGGCTGAGAGCAACTGGCCCAAGATAATTTTTCATGCCTAAAGTGGGACTACAACTCACCGTCTCCTGGTGATTGGCCCAAAGTCACCTAGCTGGCTTTCATGCCTAAAGTGGGGCTAGAACTCGTCTCTTTTCTAGGCCAGCACTTTAGCCATGAAATCCCCCTTTTGAAAACTTTTTAAGATTTTTATTATTCATTTTATCAAGATGAGTGGGAAGAGGTGTCACTTTTTAAAGGTGTGAAATCTTTTGGATACAGCCCACATTATGGTGCTTCTGTTTCCTACCCCCACCTCCATCCCCATCCTCATTCCCAGAATTTGGCTGGGAACCACTGTCATGTATTTATTTCTTACTTCAGTGTTTAAGCTGTTATTCTGGGCAGTTCATAGAAGATTAAAACAAATACCACCATAATATATGAGTCAAGACACACTGTAAAATGTACATAGAATGAGTCTTTGCAGCATCTTGACCAGCATCTGTAGAAAGAGCCAGATCTTTCTAGCCCTGTCCCAAATACAAGCAGAGTGGGGCCATATGTATATAAAGGAGGCAGGATCTTCATAGGGAAGACACTGCAACAGCCAAGATGTATTTTCTGGATCCTATGGGATGTTATTGTTTTATTGTTGGGGCCAGGAGGATATCAAATTTGGTAGCAGGTGCACTACCACCTTCAAGGCAGGAAGCATTACCTGCTCCCTTCCTTACTATACCACCTCCTGAAGCCGACCACCCAGCCGTATTCCCCCCCCCACAAAGTAGCCAGTCATGAAATGGATCTAGTCCACAGGTGGTAGGTCTCATACTGCCGGAGACATGATCCAGTTCCACCAACTCAAAAGAATCCCAAAATGAAATACAAGAGGTCACCTCCGTTGGCTCTGCCCAAGTAGTATCTAAACCAGAGCAGACACAAGCAACTATGTGTAAAGAAACCCGTAAATTTGTCTAGTTCAGGGGTTTTTAAACTTGGCCCTTTTATGACTTGTGGACTTCCAACTCCCAGAATTCCTCAGTGTGGTGGGGGCGGGGCAGGGGGTGGAGCAGGGGTGGGGCCAGTTTTTGGGCACTCGGTCTCTAAAAAGTTCACCATCACTGTCATAAGTAGAAGACTACTTATATTTCTCAAGGAAAACCATCTTGAGTGTTGTCCCTAGAACTACCCTCGGAATCACTGTGAAATCTATATGCACCCTTCCTGTCCTCAAAGTAGCTTACACAAATTAAAAATACAAATGGAAGAGACCACTATAGTTTAAATGAAGGGCAACCTTAAGATTGAAGCAATTCAGGAATGGATTTTGAAAGTTATAAATTTGGCGGAAATGGCCAAAATATCTGCATATTTGAAAGACTATTCGAATGAAAAATACATGTTAGAATGGAAAAAGTGGATAGAGTATATTCAAAGGAAATATCAATCTAAGAAATTGTATTTAGCATATAGTTAAATTGTTATTAGCATTTATATAATAATTTTATTTAATTTAGGGGGTTTTTTTCTTTTTTTTCTTTACCCTGTATTCACTCTGGGAAGTGGGGGGGTGGGTAGGTTGGGAGGGGTTAATAACGTACTCAACTGTAATACTTGTAATATATAAGAAAGAAATATTTACTTATAGATGAGGGGTTGCTCGGACAGTACCTCTGTACTACATCTGGAGGGGGTCGTGAGGGAGGAGTGAAAGAGGGGAAGGAAGTAGGATGGTTGGAGGAGAGGAGGGTGGAGAGAGGTGAGGAGGAGGGAAGTAGGAGAGGGAGATAGGGAGAAAGGGGATTTATTTATTTATTTATTTGACTTCTATGCCGTCCTATTCCGGAGAACTCAGGGCGGCTCACAACATAATAGAAATCAACATTTAAAAATACATATATATAAAAACCCCTTAATTTAAAAAAAACCCAATCATTCAACATACACACAGACATACACTGGCTAGGGGCAAGATGTTAACTGCCCCAGGCCTGTCGGCAGAGGTGTGTTTTAAGTAGTTTACGAAAGGCGGAGAGGGTGGGGGCGACACGGATCTCTGGGGGAAGTTGGTTCCAGAGGGCCGGGGCCGCAACAGAGAAGGCTCTTCCCCTAGGCCCCGCCAGGTGACACTGTCTGGCTGACGGGACCTGGAGAAGGCCGACTCTGTGGGCCCTAACCGGCCGATGTGGTAGGGGGGGTGCTGCCGAGCAACACCCATAGTTACTTAAAGTATTGTATATATGCATTTAAAAGAATGTATGTTGGTTTTTTGTTTAGTGTGGGAGAAAGTTGAAAAAGAATGTATTAAGTTGAGTTGTCTTGTTTTTCTCTTTTTGTTGTTTAAAATTACAAAATCAATAAAAAAAATTTTTTTAAAAAAAGATTGAAGCAATTCAATTCAAAAATCAGTTCTAACTAAAGATGGGAGAAAGAGATGGGACTTGCCATTTTCTGACAAACTGGACAGAAAGTGTCAAATATTGCTTTTATTGCCCAGAAACGGCACCAGGGAAGTCTTGCTTCCACAGGTCAGATAGGAGAGATTGCGGTAATACAATAATCGAAAAGGCCTTGATGATCTGTATAACTTGCATTTTTTTTAGCGGGAAGAGATGGTTTCACAAGACACTATTTTTTAAATTTATTTATTAAACTTACATGCTGCCCATCTTGCTATCCAATAATTTTTTTTAAAAAAGTCTTCATTGTTGAACCTTTTGAATATTTTTAAGTGCCCCTTGATTTAGAAAGAAAACAAATTTATGTTCACTGATTATAGGGAAGATCAAAAACTTCTGGGGAGGTGCAGCCAAAGGATCCACCTCCCAGTTTTTCTTCTTCTCATGGGTGAGCAAGTGTGACTTCACGACTGCTGAGGAAGAATTGTTGGGGGAGTGGATTCCTTGAATGATATTGATAGCAAAGCTCAAAAGACACCCAGGTTTCTTACCACACAATGACTTGCATAAATTAAAGCACCAAGCCACGATTGCTTTACCAATTAGCTGAAATTACACAATAGGTCAGTCCAGAACAGGTTGTGCAAACACATCCTACAAGCATTAAATAGCCACTCAGGGCAAGAATGTTTTCATCATATGCTTCATTAATGGTGCCTAACCGTGTTCATACAAAGATTTATTGCCTTACAGGCCAAGGCCCAAACAGTAGTATAGCTTTCTGTGTGAACTCAGTTTGTGAAGTTAATTTATGCTTTATTGTGTTGCAAGAACCCAGGGAATAGGGTTGAATAAAGCCACAATATTGTTTGATGGCCTCTGCAGGATTAAAAAAAATGGAATCTAAGGAAATCGGTTAAGATATAAATAAGAACATAAGAACATAAGAGCCATGCTGAATCAGGCCAAAGCCCATCGAGTCCAGCATTGTGTCACACAGTGGCCCACCAATTGTACATGGGGATCTTGAGCAGAAAGAGAAGGCAAAACCCTCCCTTTCCCTTGACCCCCAACAAATGGTACTCAAGGGAATCCTGCCTGCCTCAACCAACATAGAGGTGGCACATGGACATCCGTTTTACCGATACACTTGGCCTCCATGAATCTGTCTGACCCTGCCTTGAAGCTATCAAGGCTGACAGCTGTCACGACCTCTTCTGGAAGTGAATTCCATAAACCAACGATCCTCTGGGTGAAGAAATATTTCCCTTTATTTGCCCTCACTTTACCTATGAACTTTAGGGAGTGTCCCCTTGTCCTAGTATTGTGTGATAAAGAATTTTTCTCTATCCATCTTTTCTATCCCATGCATGATTTTATACACTTCGATCAAGTCACCCCTTAAACGCCGTCTTTCAAGGCTGAAAAGACCAAGGCGTTGCAATCTGGTTTCATAAGGGAGGTGCTCCATTTCCTTGATCATTCTTGTTGCCCTTTTTTGCACCTTTTCCAGTTCCATTATATCCTTCTTGAGGTGCGGTGACCAGAACTGTACACAGTACTCCAAGTGTGGTCTCACCATCGATTTGTACAGAGGCAATACAACACTTGCTGACTTATTTTCGATTCCCTTCCTAATCATGCCAAGCATGGAATTTGCTTTTTTTACTGCTGCTGCGCATTGGGTTGACATCTTCATCGAGCTGTCCACCAAAACCCCAAGATCCCTTTCTTGGGTTGTCTCAGAAAGTTTGGTCCCCATCAGTTGGTAAGTATAATTGGGGTTCTTTGCCCCGATGTGCATAACTTTGCACTTGTTTAGGTTAAAATGCATTTGCCACTTTGTTGCCCACTCACACAATTTCGAGAGATCCTTCTGGAGCTCCCGACAATCAGTTTCACTTTTCACAACCCGGAACAATTTAGTGTCATCAGCAAACTTGGCTACCTCACTGTTTACTTCTACATCCAGATCATTGATGAATAAATTAAAAAGTAAAGGTCCCAAAACTGAACCTTGGGGTACGCCACTTCTCACTTCTTTCCATCCAGAGACTTGTCCATTTATTGCCACCCTTTGCTTCCTACAATTTAGCCAGTTACCAATCCAGGACAAGACCTGTCCTCTAATTCCGTGGCTGAGGAGCTTTTTTAGGAGCCTTTGGTGAGGGACTTTGTCAAAAACCTTTTGAAAGTCAAGATATACAATATCAACTCGGGCCCCTTTATCTATGTATTTATTTACACCCTCAAAGAATTCTAACAAGTTAGTAAGACATGAATTGCCTTTGCAGAAACCATGTTGATTTTCTTTCAGCAATGCCTGTTTTTCTATGTGCCCTGTAATTTTATCTTTAATAATGGTTTCCATCAGTTTGCCTGGAACTGAGGTTAAACTGACTGGTCTATAGTTTCCTGGATCACCTCTGGATCCTTTCTTGAAGATCGGGGTTATATTTGCCTCCCTCCAATCCTCCGGTAGTGCCTGATCTTAGAGAAAGATTATATATTTTAGCTAGAAGTTCAGCAATTTCACACTTGAGTTCCTTGAGAACTCTAGGGTGGATGCCATCTGGACCCGGCGATTTGTTGATAATGTCATTACATTTTACCAAAGGTTCATTTATCCCAATATTCTCAGGCCAATTCTGCATTGGTTTACCACCTGTGCTCAATGAAAAATAAGATTTGAGAAAAAAAGACTCAATTCGTTTTGCATTTTGTAGCCACGCGGGTAGCCTTTGCTTAGCGACCATTCAGTTATGACAGACCTCAACAGAGCTACTTATGATGCATTTCTAGGGTCTCAGTAATGCCCCCCCTTGAAGTCACATGGATGCATTATGGGTGCTTGACAACAAGCTCGCATTTACCACCCTTTGCAGTGAATGAGGTGGCTGGATGGAGTCACCGAAGCAGGAGGCATGAGCTTAAATGGACTCCAGAAGATGGTAGAGGACAGGAAGGCCTGGAGGAACGTTATCCATGGGGCTGCGATGGGTCGGACACGACTTCGCAACAAAGCAGTGTCCCATGGTCATGTGCCCACAATTTTTGGTGAGGTTTTTTTAGCAGTTTTTGGCATTTATTTCTGGTTTCCAACAAAAAACTCCCACTGAGTAAAAAAGGTTCACTTAATAAGATATAATGCAAAAAAGGTCATAAAATCCAGTAGTCACATGGTGACCCATTTAACCATCGTGACTTATGACTCTTAATTCCTAGCTCAATTTCAGTCATTAAGCTGAGAAGTACCTGTACAGATAATTCTCCCAATGGACAAGCCTCTTGGCATGTGGAAAGTACAGGATTCTAATCCTGAAGTTAGGGCCTGGCACTCCATGATTGATCTGCTCATCTTTATCAAGCAAATTCACTACACTTGGCATTTCGGGTCTGCCATTTGATTCAAGATCATCATGACAGGTAGGCAGATTCCCTTTTTTGGAGTTTCTGCAGCCTCCTTAGTGTAACTGGAAAAGCAACCACTCCTTTCAATGACACACCCGTCATTGTTTGAGCCATTTTGAAGAAGAGAGTATTTAATTCTTTTTAGTTTCCTAACATGCATGCATTATAAAATCTGCCTGACTTGTTCATATGATTTACTCCCAAGTATAACTGGAAGCGGTACAACCAGGGCAGCGGATGCTATTCAGTGAACATCTAAATTTGACCAGTGTTGTTGAACCAGTCTGTGAGGAAGGGGTCTGTTTACCTTATTGTTCAAGCCATTTGTAGGTGTAAGCTCCCAAAATGGGAGTTAATTCAGTAACCAGGTTTTTCACTCTGGACAGATAACAGAATAACAAAGAGTTGGAAGGGACCTTGGAGGTCTTCTAGTCCAACCCCCTGCTCAAGCACAGACTCTATCCCAGGGGTAGGCAACCTTGGCTCTTTTATGACTCGTGGACTTCAACTCCCAGAATTCCTGAGCCAGCACGGCTCAGCTTGGAAACCTCTCCCTTTCTCCTCAGCATGGCTGGCTCAGGAATTTTGGGAGTTGAAGTCCACGAGTCATAAAAGAGCCAAGATTGCTACCCCTGCTCTATACCATTTCAGATAAATGATTGTTCAGTCTCTTCTTGAAAACCTCCAGTGATGGAGCACCCACAGTTTCCGGAGGCAAGCCATTCCACTGAATAATTGTTCTCGCCATTAGGAAATTTCTCCTTCGTTCTAGGTCGCTTTTCTCCTTGTTTAGTTTCCATCCGTTGTTTACAATTAGATTTACAATTAATTTACGATTAGATCAATCTGTAAACAAGGCCAGGCTAACAATCTTAATGCTCGTCCGTCAATCGAGAAAGGTTGGAGACCTCTGCCTTACAATTTTTCATCAGTTACAATTTTTATTTTAGCATGCTTAGTCCTTACTGATCAGTTTTGGGAGGTTTGCAACCTTGCCCAATGAAGTAGTAAACAATGAAGTCATGAGAGGAATTCCTGGCTACAATTCTGAAAAAAAAATCATAGAAAGCTATAACAAATCTTTAAATAATAGACGCCTAAATGCCATGGATATCTAAATAAGAATTAAGTCATTAGGTAATCTTCTAGGAATAAAACTCCCAATGGTTGGAGAAAGCATCAAAGAAAAATCTTCTTCTGGCAAACACTGAAGCCCCCAAATCAGTGTTTCCCAATCTCAGCAACTTTAAAACATGTGAACTACAACTCCCAGAAATCCCCAGCCAGCATAAAGTTCAGAAACACTGTCCTAATTAATTACAGAATGTATATGTATGGCAAGCAGTCAAAAGAAAAGTCCCTCTTCAATAAGAATGTATTGCTCAGATAACTTTTTGAAGCAATATAAAGGCTATTGGATAATCAATTTTAATTCAGCATCAGCAAGCACAGGCTTGCTCTGTTCATTGTGGACTGGAAAAAAAAGAACAATTTCAGAAATTAAATATTTGTTAAGGATTAAAAAACACAGAAGCCTGTTATTCTGAGGTTTTAAACAAAAATAATGGGATATTTCCCAACAGTAGAATATGACTCTTTGCTGACAAATGCCTGTAGTACTTCCTTCAGATTTTAAGGGCCACTCACACCAATTATTTTAGCCTGTGATCCATTCCTGGGGAGGAAAGCTATGGCAAATCTAGACAGCATACTAAAAAGCAGAGACATCACCCTGCCAACAAAAGTACGTATAGTCAAGGCCATGGTTTTCCCAGTTGCAATGTATGGCTGTGAAAGTTGGACCATAAGAAAGGCTGAGCGCCAAAGAATGGAGGCCTTTGAACTCTGGTGCTGGAGAAGACTCCTGCGAGTCCCCTGGACTGAAAGGCGATCAAACCGGTCAGTCCTAGAGGAGATCAACCCCGACTGCTCTTTAGAAGGCCAGATCCTGAAGTTGAAACTCAAGTACTTTGGCACCTAATGAGAAGGAAGGACTCACTGGAGAAGAGCCTGATGCTGGGAGATTGAGGGCAATAGAAGAATGGGACGACAGAGAACGAGGTGGCTGGATGGAGTCACTGAAGCAGCAGGCGTGAGCTTCAATGGACTCCAGAAAATGGTAGAGGACAGGAAGGCCTGAAGGAACATTGTCCATGGGGTCACGATGGGTCGGTCGCAACTAATAACAACAACATGATCCATTTCCATTACTCTGAATTCTTTTTGCTAATTTGCTAATCAGTCATTTCTCTTTTGCATCTGTATCCTCATAATATCCAATTCCTTGAGTTTCAAACCTGCCCTTTTTGAGTTTTCATTCACTGTTTTTATTTAAAAGATGCAATTAAGAAAAGCTCAGGTGTTTCACTATTTGCTTAGTGCAGGCATGTCAAACTTGCTATGTCATGTGACGTTGCGTGATGTATCGTGACTTTTTCCCCATTTCTGGCAATGGGGTGGGCGCAGTTTCGGTGTGACGCATCCAGCCCGCAGGCCAGCAGTTTGATATGCCTGGCTTAGCGTTAATAATTTTTATCCTTATTTCAAACTGGCTTTGAAGCAGAGATAGTCAAGATTTACTCAGCTATTTATCAATCTTCCTTGGAAATAAGCTGTAGTCAAAAATAGATACAATCAATGTACAGTAATAAATGTTGAAAAAAGCATCCCAAAATATAAAATGCTAAAAAGCAAGGCTTGGTTATCACATAAAACTGTTTTAAAACTTGACCTGAAATAAAGTACTTAAATGTATTCTCACCAGCAGTACTTCTAAGTGCCTTAAGCTGTAGGTTCTCAAACAGATCCATTATAGCAGAGTCAATGTACATACTTACAAATTGTAGTTCCAAGTCATTTGCATTCCAAGTCATTTTCTCTATGGATTGGGATAGAAAGTATACATATTTAACACAATAATTATGCCCTCCACCGACAAAATATATCCTTAAGATATACTTCAGGAACAGATTTAAAACGTAGGAAGCTTTAACAGTCAACCAAGAAGCAGGGTAGCCATTTTAAAGACTGCACGGTAATGCACTCAACTCAACTACGAAGTCTCTACATTTCTGTTTATTGAGACAAACTAATTAAAAGGCACAAACATGGGGCGTATGTTTACATGACATTATAACAAACATATACATTAAAAGTGTAGGAATGTGTTCTTTTTGCTACACAGGAAGTTCCTAAGCTTTTATATATACAAAAGTTGTACAATTTGATGTCCTAAGGTACAAAAGTTCATTTATAAAATTATTTTACACTAAATTCTATTATTTTTCCCCATTTTTACTATGTAGTCCAAGCCCCTAGAACCATTTTCACATAATCTGGACATCAGTCTAACCCCAGACGTTTGCCTCAGAAATACGAAATATGTTGCTTTTACACTGACACGATGGGTATAAAACACAAAACAGTAGATTTCCACCCTCTCAGGCTTGCCAGCATCCCATTAAAAAAAAATATGAAAATATTGATTGGATTGGCATCCTTGCTCTGAGCAAAAGCCTCTCAGTTTTTCCCTTCCAATTATTTCTTATACTGTCTTGGCTATAGGGTACGTCTTTAAAAACAAAGATTAAAAAGTGACTGTGACATGATAGCCTAAAAGATTGCTTCCCTAGATTTCCCATCCTACTTTATGTACAGATAAAATAAAGGATGTATTCTTGGGTATTTTAATGGGACTGTTTGGCGGGGAGGGAGAGGACTTCCCTTCACTGGATAGGTCAGTTAATGGAAAACCTCCACAAATCAATAACTATTTGTTAACACAATTAACTAAAAGTACAAATGATGGTTGTTGCTTCTTCTGCAAATATTTACAAAGTTGAAGAAATCTGCACAACACTTGATTAAAAGGGGGGGAGGGGACAAAAAAGGTAAAAAAAAAATATGAAACACAAAATAATAAGATGCACTCTCTTGGCTTGTCCTGAAGGGGCATCCTAACTAGTTAGTGGTTAGAATAAAAACTGTATACCATTTTATAATATAAGACAAAAAAACTTTCAGCGAATACCACCTGCTCCCTTGTCACATCAGCAGGTTCTGCTTAAGAGAGTGAGAGCAGACACATGTTCTACCCAGCACTTCCACAGTCTTCAAGCTTAAAGCCATTTTTCCATGTTTCAAAACTCGCTGTTATGCTCTCCATAATAAAGAGTCCCAGCTGGATTTCGACTAGAGACCGCATTCACGTAGATTTCAAATCCTATTCTACCAGCCATAGCTGTTCTTCGCCAAACATGAAACAGTTCTTTTTTTTTTTTTAATATGCTGACTATTAAGGTTATACTCCCTTAGGGTAATATGTCACTTACTATTTACATTTCCAAAATACCAGGTCATAATCCCTATTGTTATTTAGAAGTTAGAATGATAAAAGTTACCATATGCTTTGCATATCAGAGTTGGTATCACTTTTCCCATAGGGAATTCTGCCTGAAATCATCATATTCCCAAAAGGTAAAATGCATAATTACTTGAATGCATTTTTTTAAAAAATAGGACCATGAAATGTATTTACTTTAAAAACAAAACAAAACGCTACAATACTTTCTCAGAGAGCCACAGAGCTGGCCAGTTAGTGATTCATCTCCACACTGTAGTTCTGGAAATCTCCGTATTTGGAGCCGTCTAGTGTTTAGATAAAGAGGGTTTTTTTTTTCCATTTACAATTTCCCCCGTTACCAATAATGATAACTTTTCAAAATGTTTAGGAACTGGGCTCAGTTCTCATCTGATCTTCAAACATCATTGCCAGTTTAAAGAAAGAGCCAGAAATAAGTCAACAGCCAGCCAACTGAACAGGGACTTGATTATGTTGTTTTTTCCCTTTAAACTGGAGCATGATTTTTTTTTTTGCATCAAATGAATTAGCCTGGTTTCATTACTATGAACTTAAAAAAAGGTTAATTGCTCTTAAGGACTTGTTTTCTATTCTTTTTAATACTGCATGAAGTTTTTGCTCTAGATATTTTTTTTTTTTACCAGGGGGGAGAGGTTGGCAATGCCTGGGGAAGGAAAGGCATGCTTTCCACGGGTCTCATGGCTATATTTAAAGGGCCAGCTAATGTCATTGGTGTCGGGAGATTCATTGGCGAGGTTATAGTAACTGGATGTGCGATGTTCACTGGAGCAGTGACTGAGGTTGGTAAATTGACAGGTGTAGTGAGTGTTAACGGAGAAGTCATGGACAAAGGGCTTGTTATGGTAACAGGGTGGCCTAAGCTCATTGGGCTGGAGATGTTAACTGCGCTCGAAACATTGGCTGGGTTTCTCATATTCATTGCAGCAGCCACAGTGACTGGGTTGGTGATCGTCCCGGATGCCACCGAGGAGGTTATGTTGAAGGGAGTAGAGAGGGTCACAGGCGTAGGGGCAGCAGTGGACGTTTGGCACAAGTTGGCAGCTTCTAGAAAACAAGAGAAGAGATGACACCAAAGTTGTTGCTTTACAAACGGACAGAGCAGAGCAGATTCTGAAACACCAACAGAACAGTCCTTAGAATAAAGTTTGATGCAAGCTATTGCAATGCCAGTCAGGCTTCTCTTATCCACAGACCCCTTTCCCACTGGACATTTTAGACCTTTCCAACTCTAGCCCATTTTGCTGACAGTTTATGCCACAATAGCAAAAACATACAAATCACAATGCAAGGAGCCTATCAGCAATTAAGGGCTTGCAGACAAGTTAATAAGCCTGGATCTCACATATTCTGGTAAACTGGCAAACTTTACATTTTTCTTTAATAGCAATGAATATATTATGTGCTTTAATAGTTTATTTCGTTATGCAGTAACAAATATTCTCAGGCAGAATACTCTGAAATGCAATTATTAAACACTAATTCTACAACCTATAATATCTTCAGTCATGCAATTCATCTGTGTTCAAGACATCTGGCAATTTTTAGTAATAAAAAAGGGGGGATTTGTTCATTAAAGCAGCACAGTATTAGCAGAAAGTCCTCTCAAGAGGAATATTGTAAGTAGAGAGAGTGTACATACCGAATGGTACGTACTCTATAGCCTTCTCAAAGTTGTACTGACATTCTGTGAAGGTTTTAAAAAGTCATTATTAGGGACCGATACACAAAGCTAGTTTTCACTATTACCTGTTTATTTCATTTTAAAATAAATTTAACCACAACTTGTGGAATCATTCAATCAGTGTAGTATTTTAGTTATTGTAAAACCCCAGTCAATGAGTGCATCAAACCCCACCAGTCAGGTAAGCTTTCGCCTCGATTTAAGAATGGATCCCCTCTGGAAACAGAAATAATTTGGCTCATACTGTCACACCAAGGGCACCTCTGCGACTATTCAAACTAGAGACAACTGGAAAGCTATAAAGTTAGCTATTTTTATATATCAGCACCACCTGCTGGCTATCAATAGAATACTCAGGTTCCCATGGAGTTGGAAAATAACTTCTGGTATTAGGAAAACCAGCGGCAATTGGGAATCTCACCTTAAACCAATAAACAGTCATAAAGCCATTCATGTCAATTTGGGGCACATCAGATTATATTTACCAGGTGGCAACAACATGGTTTTCATGAGAGGCCTAGGCTGTTGACTCCAGTGCATGTAAGAAAGCAGGACATATTTACAAAGACCAAGAGAACACTGCACAATGCAGGTGGTGCAATGGAAGGGAAGGACCTTGGGTGCTTCTATTTGTGCCAAACAATTATTATGTTTAGTATGGAAACTGCAACCTTGTACCCAAAATACTTCAAAGGGGGGGGGGAGCTGAAAGTCCAGCCTTACAATACAAGCTACATTAAATGTATCTGACCCTACCTTGCTTGACTGAAGTTGGCCTCAGAGTCTGTTGACTTTCTGTAATCAAAATTGGGAGGTGGAGGAAAGGTGTTGCAATTAAGCCATTCAATGATACATAATTCTAGCTTTTCCCTTTCCCATAACATTATACAAGTTATATTTGAGCATGTGCACAATTAAAAGGTCCAGCTCTACAATTCTGGCACAGTGTCAGGTGTTTATGTCTAGCATGATTTAAAGGCTATATTCACACAGCCAACTAAATCAAATTAACCCATTTTCTAAATTTGCTTAATAATGAATGAGCAACTAGCCAAACAGCCTGGGTTCACAGCACACACATACACGCACAGAACTTTTCAGAATAAACATTAACTAAGCTTAGCAAGTGTACATGCAACCAAGTTCTGAATTGGTTATGCATGCTATGAGCCTGATTATATGAGAAGACCAATACCATAGTTCTTTCAAGCCTGACCTGCAGTGCCTCTCCAATGGTTGTTCCAAAATCGAAATTATTTTTTGATCTCACGATGCCAAAGCAGGCTTTATTTTTCACTATCTACCATCTACGGCATGGGAAAATTTAAATGTCCTGATCATCATGTTCCTTAGAATACTGAGCATATACAATGATACGCTATATGGTAACTCAAAACCATGACCCCAAAAGTTCATTTCACATTACTGTACATGAGGAGAAAAAGACGTGCTGAAGGAACTTCTGGATTTTTATCTGAAAGCAAGAGGGAAAGCAACAACAGTAACATATACGAGCTTCAAGAGGCCAAACGTCTGCTTTGTGTGCCAGGAAGCCAGAGCAAGGACAGCGATTTGTTTTACTGCTTGGGTTTCAAGCAGTTCGTGCTGCAACTGGGGTCTCTGCCTTAGCCATTCAGTTCTACTTTTAGAGGTAACACAATTGTTGCATCTTGCTGTACAGCTATGTGGTGAAGCCATCAGGTTGCTGGACTAGGGTAGGGGTAGGCAACCTTGGCTCTTTTTTTTTGACTCGTGGACTTCAACTCCCAGAATTCCTGAGCCAGCCATGCTGAGGGGAAACGGAGAGGTTGCCATGCTGGCTCGGGAATTCTGGGAGTTGAAGTCCACGAGTCATAAAAGAGCCAAGGTTGCCTACCCCTGGACTAGGGCCTTGTCCAAGGCATCCACAACTATGTTAGCTCACTAGGTGACTTTGTACCAGCTCTTATCTCTCAGTCTGATATACCCCACAGGTTGGTGGTTGGAGGATAGAGTGCTGTATTTGCTGTCCTGATCCCCTGGAGAAAAGGTGCAATGTCAATTCAACAGGTAAGACTGCTGAGTTTTCCACGCAAGAAAATCAGAATCCACCAAAATTAGTAACGCCCCCTTCTGCTTTGCAACTGCCCTTCCTGCTCTATTCATGCACCCTCCATTAGGATTCCTTCAGTGAATACCTGTCTCTCATTTTCAGAAATTACACAAATGCTTATTCAGCAATTACATAAAACAGGGGTTCTCAACCTTGGCAAGTTTAAGACTTGTGGACTTCAACTCCCAGCAAAGCTGGCTGAGGAATTCTGGGAGTTGAAGTCCACAAGTCTTAAACTTGCCAAGGTTGAGAACCCCTGACATAAAAGATCATTTCTCATACATAGCTGGGTTTAAATCTATCTTGAGGAATGATCACTGCCAATCATCTGCAGGATCCCAGGCTCTCTTCCACCACCACCACTTTTCTCCTAAAAAAGAATTTTTGTAGCTCAGGGTTGAACTGGGGGGGGGGGCTTGGTGCTTTCTGAGCTCAGTTAAGAGTCCAACACTGATGTTACCTAGTTTAGTAATTAAACATCTGCAAGAAAGATGTCTATGGAGATTCTCAGTCATGCAGGTCATGGTTGTCCCAAAGGTACCTTTTCAAGAGGCAACTGGACTTCCTTTTTTTCTGAAGACCTTTTGCTTCTCATCCAAAAAGCTTCTTCAGCCCTGACTCTGTTCCATTCCCCACCATTCAATCAGAGCTGAAGAAACTTCTTGGATGAGAAGAGAAGCGTCTTCAAAGAAAAACAAGAAAGTCCAGTTGCCTCTTGAAAATGCACCTTTGGGTCTGCAAGAAAGCAACCAAGCTCAGAGAGCACCAAGGACCCCACATTCCCCCCCCCTTTTTAAGTTGAAGATATGCTCTGCTCCTTGGGGAGCTTAGTGTTCTGTAGGTCAGCTCTACCTTGTGTTCGAATAACAGCTCCCTGAAAACGGCTGTTCTGTGCATGCAGAGTTCTATATAAAACAGGCACCAAGCTGCTAAAACTCATCACAGGCATCAGCAGTAGGATGAAAACACACATTTAGAGGAATTAAGATTTATAGCTAGTTTGAAAAATGAATGGAAACTCTTGCAGTTCAGCCTGGTGCATCGTATATATTTAAGCAAACTGGATGTGAACTGTAAAAACCCAGGACACAGAGCTCAACAGATGGCTGTGGTAACTGTGGTCCAGTTACATTCTCAGTTTAAAGGTGTAGCAAAAATAAGTCATAAGGCAGGGGTTCTCAACCTTGGCAACTTTAAGACTTGTGGACTTCAACTCCCAGAATTCCTCAGCCAGCAAAGCTGGCTGAGGAATTCTGGGAGTTGAAGTCCACAAGTCTTAAAGTTGTCAAGGTTGAGAACCCCTGTCATAAAGTAAGAGCAAGATTGTATGTCTGTGGATGCTCTAAAGATTGCCACACGGATGGAATTCATTCACTGATGCTGGATTCAGCATACTAAGGAATCTCAACATTTTTACAAAGCATTCTGGGAAGACTAAGCAAGGAATATACTCAAATCTATTCATAAAAAGTTTCTTATTGTAGGCTTTTTCGAAACTCTACATTTCAAGGGATGGAGCTACTTGTGCAGGGAAGAAAAACCAGACGGTTCATTCTGAATTCCTATTTCCTCATCATATTTAACACAAACATGTTGAGCTCAGTAATATCCTTCTATACAACTCCTAAAGCAGTATAGTTTATTAAGACTGGTAAAACAGTAAGTCCATCGACTTGTAAAGAAATAAAAAATAAAAACAAGGCACCAAATTCAAAGGGTGGAAAATGCTTCAAATCTCTATTTTGCATGGTAGGCATTGGGTACATACTACTACACTTGCTTTGCGATTCTTTGCAATGAAAAGTGGTATAAATAGATTGAACACAATACAATAAAGATAACTGCTATTTTAAGCACTGAATTAGATGCCTTGGTAAAAATGGCTGTAGTAACAAAAACTGCTTATTTATTTTATGTAAGCCATCAAAACACATATAACTCTTTCCCTTTCTTTGATGAGAGAACAAATAAACATATACATACACAATTCCATATGAAATTATAGTTCTTTCACATTCTAATTGCTATTGAATATCTTCCTGTCTCACTAGTTTATACACAATTAAAAGTGAATGGGCCATAAAAAGACAACAAAATGCCACCAAAAGAAGTCACTATGATAAAGGAGAACCAGAGCATATTGTATTTGTAAAAATAAACAATAAGAATAAATATTTAAAGCTACTTTATAAAACTGGAAGACAGGATGCAATGCCAATAAGATTGGCATCAAGGTCAAGAATCATTGAGGTTGGACGTTTTCTAGCCAAATTAAAGTGTTTTAGAAAAACTGGATTTTTCCACCGTATGAAGAATTATAAACCAATTTAAGTTTTCAGGCTTCCTCCAAGTTGTAAAGCAGTGTTTCTCAACCTTGACAATTTTAAGGCATGTGGACTTCAATTCCCAGAATTCCACAGCCAGCAATGCTGGCTGTGGAATTCTGGGAGTTGAAGTCCACATGCCTTAAAATTGTCAAGATTGAGAAACACTGTTGTAGAGAATTTCCTCTACAGAAGTCTGGAAACCAATGTGGTAAAGTGGCCCTATCTGTATCAGACTGAAGCACCAATGAGCAACTTAAAATGACAGCTAGGATTTTGATGACAGCTAGGGTTTTGAGTATCTGTTATGCACAAAACGATTAAGTAACAGAAAACTCAGATCGTCTCAGAAATCATGCCCCCAACTTGAAAATAGGGCAAGAGATCAACATTTTGACATAAACAACCAATAGGCAACCTGGTAAGCCACAAGTCTCCTAGCCTGGCTTTGATAAAGCAACTGCTTGACATAATCAAGAAGTAAGAATCTATGACAAGCAGACCCATCCCCATAATCACCTGAGATGATCAAGTAGCTCTTACTCCTGCATATTTTCAGAGCGTGAATTTATTCCATGTTTCCTGCCTACTATACCAGTCATTTATACATGTGCACGATTAACTCCAACAATCTGCTGCCATCAATTTTTACCTTTCTTTCTTGCTTTAACTGCTTCTTCCCATAGTCTCAAAGTCTCAACTTGTTTTCCAGGCCAGTTTGTGACATGTTGTTGCTGCGATTGCTGCTGCTGCTGCTGCTGCTTCTGGTTGTTGCTCTCTTCATTCATACAAGCTATTCCAGTCACATTATATTTTTTTTTTAAGAAAGATGCAAAAATACACATGGGCACAAATTAGAATTTTCTCAATTAGAAGGAAACACGTGAAATTAAAAGAACACATTTTACAGACTCTGAACACCGTATTACTATTTCCTTATTTTTTCCCCCCCACAATAAACAAAAAAACAAGTGATTTTGTTACTTTGATACAGGGTGTCAAACTCGCAATGTCACCTGATGTATGGCGACTTTTTTTGCCATTGCCGGCAATGGGATGGGCCCAGTTTTGCTATGATGCATCCGGCCCACGGCCAGCAGTTTGGCACTCCTGCTTTAGTACAAGAACAGTAAGCTTTTGGATGCTTGTTTGCCACCATAATGCAATTGTTAAGATATAATCCCTACTGAAGTTTCAACCAAATCTACAAAGTTTAGAATCTGTCACGACTGAAAAATCTGATAATTAAATGGAGCCACAGAAATGGAATAATGAATATCTTATTCAACTCAAGCTATAAAAGGAGGTGTTTTAAATATTCTAGCATTGTTGTGTATGCTGAAAGAAAGTTTTAATATCTTTGCCTCTTATCTAAATTGTACAATTTTTAAGGCAGAGTAAATTTTGCCATCTGCTGAGACACATCCTAGTTTCAGCCACATCAGACCAACTGCATTTTAAGCACATTTAAGAAGAGAAGGGAAACTCTTCTTAAATGTTTAAATCATAAAATCTACTGCTGGTGTTCCTTGAGAAATGTAGCTTAACCCTTTCTACCCACGAAGAGTTTTAAGATGACTTCTATTAGAAGGGAGACATAGGCAGTCCTTAAGACCACAACTGGGACCAGAATGTCCATGGTTAAGCAAAGTCGTTGTTAAGACATGCCCAATTTTATTATCTTTTTTTGCCATAGCTGTTAAAAAATCACTGCAGTTGTTAAGTGAGTCATGTGGTTATTAATCAAATCCAGCTTCCCCCACTGTCTTTGTCGGAAGCCAGTTGGGAAGGTCACAAATGGTGATCATGTGACCCAACTGTGGTAAGTACATGCCAATTGCCAAGTCCTGGAATTTAAATCAGGTGACCGTAGGGCTGGTGTGATGGTCGTAAATATGAGGACTAGTTGTAAGTAAGTTTTTTCAATGGCATTGTAATTTTGAATGGTTGCTAAATGAACAGTTGTAAGTTGAGGACTACCAGTAACGGCTTGCCTTCATTTAATCGTATACTGGAACTACAAAATTTCTATAATATGGATTTGCCAAAATGAAGCACATTAGGGCTAAGACAAATAGAGTGTGTGCACAGAGGACAAGAGGGTGTAGTTGTTTCTTCCTTAGTGATCACAGCTGTTGCTACAACAAATAATGAGAAGTAATAAGAAGTTTCCACTGTAACGGCTAACACAATATTTAATATCATTCAATAGAAAATGGAATGCAATCAATCTTTAAAGTAAACTACAAATTATCAATCTTGCAACAAGCATTTTTTGATCAGCATACTAAAACATATCAGATTTATATCATGGCTACTCACAAGCAGGAAGATGTAGATTTTCTTGCTTGAAAAACCCAAATTCTGCAATGTAAATGAAACAGCTCTGTATAATTTATTGTACTGAGTTTGAGTAATAGATAACAACTTATATTTTAGATATGGAGAGACTGAATGAAATTCCTGTCAGAGCCATGAAGCTCATCAAATTGATTTAGTCTAACTTACCTTGCCTGGATTGTTGCAGGAACAAAAGATATTCTGAATAAACCAAGATCTGAAAAACTTAGATAGGAATGGCACACAAACTTTTGAAACATTACATACATTCCCATGATTTAATATTTAAACATAGTCACATTTTTCTTTAGCATAAATTTATATTATTTCATCTATGATTGGGCAACCATGATAATAGGGACCAGAGAAAATTATGAGCCAAAAAAGATCCATTTACACAGATGCTTTCATCAAAGGTGATCTGCATGAGCACAAGAAAGGGATGACACAGCTGGCAGACAAGTCTTGTACACAAGACTTAGGCAACAGATGGCAGATGTCTATAACTGGAAAAAAGTTAGCACACAAGAAAGAATATTCTATTATAGGTGGATTCCTGTGCCATACTTGTAACTGCAGAACTGCTAAAAAAAAACTATGTTCCTTTAGGTACGCAGACTATTGTACTGCCTATCACTTTCCTGTCTCATTCTACTACATTCAGCAACCAGAACTCATTGTAACAGAGAAAAAACTAACCTTCATAGAATTCCTGCCTATACATTAAGCAAAATCATTACACAACCTGGTAACACAACCTAGTTAACTGTTTACAAACACAGTTAGAGTTTTGTAAATTTGCAGAGTTCTGCAAATTTTGAGTGTAACCCTAATCTACTCTTAGAGGAATCCATGGTAAATGCATCCATAGATCTTCCTATTTTATTTGCCACCACTGGTGAGCTTTCTATTTTGTTTGCTTATACAGGTAGTTCTCAACTTATGACCACAGTTGGGATAGGAATTTTGGTTGTTAATTGATGTGGTCATTAAGCAAGTCATTACATGTCTGGATCCGAATTTACAACCATGTGGTCATTCAGCAAATCATGTGGTCTTTAAGCAAATCTGGCTTTTCTGATTGGTTTTTTTTTTGTCAGAAGCCATATGGGAAGCTTGAAAATTGTGATCACTGCAACCATTGTAAATGTGAGCCAGTTGCCAAGCACCCAAATGGTATTCACGTGACTGAGGGACAGGTGCAACAGTCATAACACTTTTTTCTAAGATTATTGTAACTTCAAATCATTATTAAATAAATGGGTGTAAGTCAAGGACTACCTGTACTATGATCACATTTGGGCTTCTAGTTTAGGGATGGAAGGAAATGGAAGGCTTCAGAGAGGAAGTGAATTATTGGGCTGACAGAGTCACTAGTAATCTCCAGATCTTCACCGATTGAACTCGTTACAAATTTCCTGCTGTTTGACATGACTCGGCATTTTTTGCTGAAACAGCTGAAGATTTTGCCTTCAGTAATTTTCCAAGTAATTGTTTAGTCACCAGTCCCAGCATGCCAAAAACAGAG
Source organism: Bothrops alternatus (assembly GCA_034064705.1). Taxonomy (NCBI): domain Eukaryota; kingdom Metazoa; phylum Chordata; class Lepidosauria; order Squamata; family Viperidae; genus Bothrops; species Bothrops alternatus. The sequence goes on along the minus strand of JARGCV010000082.1, from coordinate 2,127,457 downwards.
GCAGCCAAGACTACTGAAACCAATCCTTACCCAGATTTCAAAGTCTTTGGAGAGACACTGCAATCAAAGTTTTAAACCTGGCAGTTTTCAGACTGTTTCTTCTAACAGGGAAAAAAAAGTTTCCAAAAACCTCTCCCATCGACATAAAATCCCATTTTCACAGATCTAATCTATAAGATACCAATCCCATCTTATATGATCTAAATCAGGGGTTCTCAACCTTGGCAACTTTAAGACCTGTGGACTTCAACTCCCAGAATTCCTCAGCCAGCTTTGCTGGGAATTGAAGTCCACAAGTCTGGGAATTGAAGTCCACAAGTCTTAAAGTTGCCAAAGTTGAGAACCCCTGATCTAAATCATCACGTTTTTCTCTCTCTCAACAATTGTATGCACTACATTAGTGGGCAAAATAAAGTCCTTTTTAAAAAAGTAGCCACTTACTTTTATTGATGCCTTGTTTGCAGGTATTACAATTGATGCTTTGGCTCTGCCCATGGGTCTTTAAGTGGCTGGTAATATATGCTGCACTCAGAAGTTTACCACAGATATTACATGACACTTTTCCTTCGTGGCGCACCATGTGAGTCCGCAGCCTGTCTTTGGTAGCAAAGGCAGCTGTGCAGGTCTACACAGAAAGAAAAAGGTCTAAAGCAGAATACTCATTTACTTGAACACTATAACTTTAATAGTTAACTGATAAATACCTTGAATTCCCCACAAGAAATCTCTGCAGAGAAATTTTATGTGATTCTGTTCAAAATTCTCCATCCTATGCACCCCAAAAAGTACATGAATATGACATAAATAAACAAGTGGGTATATTGCTCCCACTATAATAATGCCTCACTGCATACAACTTTTACAAACAATAAACTAGTAAACCTAAATTTGGACTGTAGTAGTACACAGAAAAGATACTTTGCATAAGTATAGAGGGCCAGGAAGAATCATGATTAAGTGCTCTTAGCAGAACAAAGTTTTCTATCTGGAAGTACTGGTCTATAACATTTCATGAAGCTAATTGAATTAAAATAAATGCAAAAATGCTTTAACTCTCATACTGCAAATAATAATTATTATAAATTGATGTATCACAGCAACTCTGGGTGATTTACAAATTGTTAAAAACATTTAAAAATAAGTAACAGTACAAGAAACAAAAAACAAAGATGGCAGAGAAAACAAACCCAGATGGGAACAAGGGAGTGGGAGAAAAGGGACGTCAACTGTCCTTACCTAAGGCCCGGATGAAGAGCCATTAGCAATACTATTTAAACTATTTTGACTACCTTCCATGCACATATAGCCAGATAAAGTTAAACTGACCATACTAAGACACAGCAGTATATTTCTAGATGTTGGGATTAAATAAACTATATGTAAGAGCTGAATATTACTCAAGTATAAAGATAACCTTCATTCCTTAAAGCAAAGACAACTGCACTAATCAGGTTGACACAGTGTTTTTATATATCCTAGCAGATCAAGATAATCCCCCATAACAATCTCCTGATAATACCCATGAACATGATTTTTTTCCATTAGTCAGTTACATTTTTAAAAAGTCAAAAACAGATTGAAAAGTATGAATCATACTTTCTTTTAAATCAAATCATTTAATGGCCAAAATGAGTCAAATCATTTAATGGCCATAATAAGTCATCAGGAACCAGCTTAGAAACACAATGATAAAGCTAAACAGAAGAACAGAGAAATTCTAAAAAAAAAAAAACTTTGCACATTATTAGCCCACATTAAAAAATACTAGCCTGCCTAAACAAATGCAGTCTAACATTAGAGGCAAAGGGACAAGCCGAACAAAGGGAAAGTAACAAAGCAACAAAGATGGGCAATCTTTTGGTAATCAGAAAACACTTTATTTTTTAAAAGAGAAGCCACAGTGGATCAGATGGTAAAAGTAAGATGGGTAGAAAGGCCCTGGATTTATCATGTTCCCAGGCTTAGGGATTTGCTTTTTAAACTCAATGTTAGATTATTTTAAAGCTCACACTACACTCCTTTTGTGCATTTTTGCCTTCAAAATTGCTGGAAAGTGTACTAGCTCTCAGGCATTGAAGGGGAAACTTTAAGGGCCACTGGTTGCCCACCCCTGCTGTACAGTCATCTGAAAACAATTCTGGCCTCCAGTCAATAGTTATGAACTCTTCTTTAGGTTCTACCGGTAGTAAGACTCCATAACTAAAATAGTTTGTCACTATTAAGTCCAGAATTGTTTGGCTTGATGCAAAAGCTCCTGAAAGTATTTGGTAGCAGCCACAGTATGGTATTTGAAATGAAACTTCATCGAAACACTTTGTATTTTTCTGAAACTTCTGCTGCTGTCATTATTTTCATTTGTATTATATTTATTTATTTATTTATTATTTGGACTTATATGCCGCTCCTCTCTGAAGACTCGGAGCGGCTTACAACATATATAAAACATATATATGGGTTTACATATCTTTGGGGGGGTTGTTTTTAACTGGTTTCTGATTGTTAGTTGTTCAGAAGCTTTGGGAATGGGTGGCCTATTCTAAAGTTAAATAAAAATAAAACCCTGTTTCAAGTTTTCACTGGAACATGCATGGGTTTGAAACAGTTAGGAACATAGAACGCCTTCCACGATACATCCCTATATGCCACCAGCTTTCCTCATTGCAAGCTATAAAGAGAAACTGTGTTCATCCTCTTTTGTGTGAAGCTCTGAGGCCCTTCTCCTGGGATCCCACTGAATGAAGTGTAGCAGTGGCTGCAAGGAAGGCGGTATTCCTCAATGTGGCATAGGCTTACTGTGCACCCCCAGAGTTCTATTTCTATATGAAGACTTTATTCTTTACTTAGTTATTTTAGATGTCATTACTATAGCTCATTATTCACAAATACTCTATATACTGTAATGCAACAACAGCAGATTTTAGACACTCGGTTAGTGTTGCATTTTACTTTGTGTATTAATCATTCTTGTGCTTCAGCGTTCTCCAATCTGGTGCCTTTCAAAATGTGCTGATAAGACAACTCCCATTATTATAACCAAAATATATGCGTGCCGAATAGGATAAAAATAGTCCTGACATTATCACCTAGATTTTGTATTTCCAAGAATAGGGAGTAATCAATTCCCTGCGTATTTCTTTTTTTGGTGCACAGAATCATAGGCCTTGGAGGTCTTCTAGTTCAACCCCTAGCTCAAGGCAGGAGACCTTATACCATCCCAGACAAACGGATGTCCAATCTCTTCTTGAAAACTTCCAGGATGGAGCACCAATAATTCTGGAAGGATATGGCCTGACATAACCCAATTTGCAAGCTTTGGAGGTTCTTTCACTCCATTTTGGAATGGAATCTACCACATTTACCATCATTCTTTGGGGGGGGGGGTTGTTGGATTTTAATAACTTACTAATGAAGAGTTTTTTGAAAACTCTAAAGCTTGCAATTATTTTGTAAAGCTTCAGTATCAGTCCAAGTTAGTTTTTTCTCATGTGTGACTTCCTCTGCTCCCATGACTTTTTCAACTTATTCCGAAGTAACTCTTTCTGATTCTTACTTAATCATGTTCATGGGCATATTGCCCAGGCTGAGATCTTTATTAACTTCTAATGTATTTTTCAAAGGATAGTCCTCTGAACCAAGCTCATCTACTGTAATTTCCTTATCAGCAGAAGCATTTGACACCATCTTTCTTTCAGGACTTTTATTGGCTTTCCACAGTTACCTACGATTCTGGTATTTCCTGCTGGTGTCTGTCCATATTAACCAGGTTCAACCTCTTTACCTTTTAGAGTTTAGTTATGTGCTGTCCAAAGGTCTTAATGGGGGTTAATTTTAATACTTGGTTCTGAACCTCCCATTTAATTTAATGATGTCTAACTTCAGAGTCTACTAGAGCCCACTTGAGTGTCTTAATAAGCTAAGCACTACAGATCAATAAAAAATTCTTACTTGGCATTTGAAGGGTCTCTCTGTGGAGTGAACATGTTTGACGTGACAACTTAAGTGATCAGGTCTGTGGAAAAAGAAGAAAAGTAAAGGCACGAGAAAACAAATTGTTACACAAACACAGAATTAATCAATTATTCAATCCAACATCCTTCACAAGAGAAATTTCCTAGATACACAAACCTATGATCACAATTTTTCTGAGAAAATCTTCGTATCACAAAGCCTCAGCTACACAAGTGAGTTTCCTGTAATTATTGTATATCTCCCCAGAAAAATCTAAAATGATAAAAATTATCTTAAGGTCCATTAGCCATTTAAAATGGGAGATTATCTAAGCAAGATGGAAGCTGTGTGATTCCACAATACTGCTAAATTAATGCCTTACATAGTAATACTTACAAAAGGTGCTAAAAAAAATGCCTATGCCTTCACTACAGGCCAAAGGCTGGCTAATTAATTCTGGATTTTAAACAAGCAAGTTATTTCCTACCATTAGCAAAGGCTGACTGCAGATTTAAATTCAAAGATACTTCTCCGGGTGTCCCTCTTCCCCAGCTCCATCCTATCCCAGCTTCTTACTTTCCTATCCCAATTCCTCCCATCCTCCCACCCACCGCGAACGCAGAATGAAAATCCAATACTTGAGCTCGCCTGGGATTTTCTACATGGTACCTCGAAAAGCCTTTTCCACAAACACCACAGGTGTAAGGTTTGGTGATGCCACCCTCATGAGACCTCACGTGATAGGTCATGCGGTCCTTCCTTTTGAAGCGCTGATTGCAAATTGGGCACTCAAAAGGCTTCTCATCCGAGTGGGACAGCTTGTGTCTGTTTAGGTGATAGACATCCCGGAATGCCTTGCCGCACATCTCACAGGCATGGTTCTTTTTGACAGGCTTGCTGGGCTTCTTCACAGTCTGTGTCCCTGGCATGGCTGTGGCCCCGGCACTACTGCTCGGGTTGGTAGCAGAGGAAGACGTTGTGACTGTTGACAAGATGCCTGCAATGGTGGAAACCAGCGATGTCCGGCTGTTGTCCCCTGCAATGGTGGAGATTAGGGGCACCATTGTAGCAGGGGCTTTCTTTGGCCGTGACACCAGCTTTATCCCAGTATGGCAGGATTCGTGGCGCCGCAAATGGTAGCTGTCCCTGAAGGCCTTGCTGCAGTACGTACATACAAAGGAGGTTTTCGGCTTCTCCTTTTTAATCCCAACAATGGCATCTTTTAGTGTTTCAGGTGGGGGTTGAGGTTTCTGTGTTATCGGCAAGGGTAAAATGGGCTTCTGGTCAGGAGGTTCGACAGCTGAGCTCAGGAGAGGCAGCAAACTATTTTGTGCTGCTTGCTGCTGGTGATGCGATGCTTCGTGTGCCTGAAACCAAACATGCACACTTTCAGAAGTGAGGGATGCAATGTGCAATTGATCAGCAAAAAAAAAAAAAAACCACACAACTTAGCAATCTACTAATAAAGACTCAACACATAACTCTGACTTTAAAAGAAACTGAAGGCACTTAACTGCTAAAATTCTTACATTCAAATGATTACCATACAAATTACACCTTTGTTTTTAAAAAGTTGCTAACTAGAAACCAAAAATGGTGAGAGTACACTTTTGGAGATATTAGCGCTCCACTTGATCCATCCATCCACCAACCCATCCATCATCTACCCCATCCATCCATCATCTACCCCATCACAATCAAACAATTTTCAGTAGCCTTTAGGCTACATGAACCAAAGTTAAAATATTCATGGTGAGGTTAAATGCAATCAAAATAATGATAGCAATAACAAGATCAGAAACAAAAAAATAACACAAAAAGCAGGTAGGGCTTCTGAAACAACTCAAATTTTTAAGTTTCCAGAAAGCCAACAAAGAGATGGCCTGCCTGTCCTGCCCTGGGATGTTGTTCCAAAGCTCCAGTGTTGCCACAGAAAAGCAGTGTCACTAATCTCAACCCCACCAGGTAGGATTACAAAATGTTTCTTCCCAGTTTTCTCTTTGGAGCTGAAGTAATCAGGTGGTAAGTCATAAAGGTTTGATAGAACAATATCAGCACCTTGAATTGTACCTAGAAAACTATTCAGTAGCCAATGCAGGACCCACAAAATGACTGCTAATAGTAGTGAGCACCAGTAAACATGAGGACTGCTGTATTCTGGGCTAGCAGGACTTTCCAAGTACTCTTTAAAGACGGCCTCATGAAAAGTGCACTGTAATAGTCAAGGTGGGTAGTGATGAAAGTGTGAACTGTTGTGGCCAGATCCTCTTGCCCAGTTGGCACACCAGATGAACCTAGATATAGGCTTCTCTGGCAACAACTCCACTTGATGAATCAGAAACCATAAGTCCAGAAGGACCCCTGAATTGCAGCAACAGAGAACCCCAATGGATAAACAAACCTATCTTACCCACGATCAGCTTCAACCTTTCCTAACTTCCAGGCACCATCACGACAGCATCTGCCTTATAGCTTAGGACAGGGGTAGGCAACCTTGGCTCTTTTATGACTCATGGACTTCAGCTCCCAGAATTCCTGAGCCAGCATGGCTCAGCTTGGAAATCTCTCCCTTCCCATCAGCATGGCTGGCTCAGGAATTCTGGGAGTTGAAGTCCACGAGTCATAAAAGAGCCAAGGTTGCCTACCCCTGGCTTAGGATAACAACATATTGTTGAGTATCACAAGTATACTGATATTATCATACCTTCAATTGCCGGATGTTTTCACCCAGTAGCTTCTTGTTAAAAAGCAAAGAGTAGAGAACTGATTCCTGCAGCATCCCCAAAATTAGGACCACTCAGCTGACCTCTCATCCCTTTCTTTCACATACTGAAACCACCCACTAAGGAGAGAATAGAACCAATGCAAGACAAGAATCTATTTCCCTACCCCCCCCCCGTAGGCAGTCCTGTAAGACACTAGAGCTGGCTGTGTCAAAAGCCACAAAAAGAACTAGCAGGATCATGAAGGACACATTTCCTCCTTCTAGAACCCAACTTATCAAAATAAATAAAAACAGCACTCAGCAGAATCACTAAGCAACTCTTTAAATGCCACAATTTACCAGAGCCACATTTTCTGAAAACCCTGTACACATCTTCAAGCTCAGCTAATGTGCTTTCAGATTTATTTCAATTACGAATACTGTTTAACAAATGAAACTTGTTCTAATATACACAACCTTTAGTACAGACAGCCAACAGTTTGTGCACACCCTTTTATAAAATTATTTCCCTTGGGAAGTCTAGCAGAATCCAACCCAGAGGGGCCTTTTCAGGTAACTGGACGTCTTTGTTTTTCTTTGAAAACCAAGAAGCTTCTTCAGCTCTGACTGGATAGTGGGGAATGGAAGGATTTATACTCCTTGCAGACAGCTGGTCATTTGCCTTCTTTTAGAGCAGCGGTTCTCAACCTTGGCAACTTTAAGACTTGTGGACTTCAACTCCCAGAATTCCTCAGCCAGCAAAGCTGGCTGAGGAATTCTGGGAGTTGAAGTCCACAAGTCTTAAAGTTGCCAAGGTTGAGAACCCCTGTTTTAGAGAGTTTTTGAGGCCATTTGGAGGTTTACCTGTGTTCTCAGGGTCACCTGAGTAATGCAAATGTGTATGGAACCTTCAGCAGAATCCAACCTTTTCTATTTTTAGGAAAAATGTGAATATAACTTTTCAGAAGCCTATTTTCCACTGATTTAATGAAGACAAATTGCTTCATACCCAACAGAACTATGTAGTGAATATGGATTACGGGGAAATCTAAAGTGAGTTTTTTTAAATATATGACATTTGCTAAACGTTATGAATGCCAAGATATTCTGGTGCTCCACAACTCCTACACTCAAAACAGTTAGAATTCATTGTTGACCATCAACAATGTAGGCCAGAAATATAAAAGTCCAAGGGGAAAAAAATCTCATGATCTTATTTCTTCTCACAAAATACCGAAGAAAGAAAAAATATGACTCACTTGCTAATGATTTCATTTTAAATAATGTAGAAAATTGATAAAATGTGAACTATGTTTTTAGAATTCATACCAAGATTAACACATGAGATGGTAGAGAAACTTGCCTCAAAGAGTCAAATCATCAATTTTCAGGAGTCCACAATAAAGTAGAAACTGCTTGCAATGACAGTACTTCAGAGTCAGAAAATGAGACTGCTTAGACAAAATCTGTATTCTGAATTTTGACTCCTGAATTTTTTTCTCATCTTCTGAAAAATCAGTGCTTTTTGTACTTGTTATTTATTATTATTATTATTATTAAATTTCTATACCGCCCCTCTCCCGAAGGACTCGGGGTGGTGTACAGCCTTAAAATTTAAAAAAACATATAAATATACAAAATTAAAATAATTAAAAACAAATTAAACAAATTAGGCCATAAAATCCCATATAAAACCCAATATGTGCGAATCCTTTGTTGGGGATACAAAGTTTAGAGTACATAGCCTTCTTTGTTTTACCACAGCTGGGTTCTTTTGTCTTCAATGTTAACTTTTTTGACTGCCTGCTTCTCCTTAGCGAAGCAAAAATAAAAATCTGTTGCTAGAGTTCAGCAGCTCTAATTAAATTACTTTAAAGTCAATAAACACATATAATTATTGTATTTCAACACCAAACGTATGTTTATAAACATATCAAGTTATGGGTAGTACTACACATTTTTCACTTCCTCTCAAACATATTTTCCCCATAAAATTTAGAAATTCTTTCTGCTTCATCAAAATTTTATGTAGTTAGGTAGGCAATTATTGATCTGAGGGCAACATGATGTTTTTGAGAAGGCTGAACATGGCAGAACCTTGCTACATAGGTAGAGGCAAAGCTAGATTTTTAATTCCCCCCCCCCCAGATTTTGGAAAAATAATATTTTTTAAAAAACATTCTAATAAACCTATTTTGAGGATTACATTACAGTATTTGTTACTTGATAGGAATCTGTACCACAATGTTTTTTTAATAAAATGTGTTTAAAAGCTATTTTGAAGATCCTGGAAAGCAGTTGGGTGGTCATACCCAGGGACTTCAAAACTGAACCTTCCAGGCGTATGTTATTCTTACCTTATGTCTTAACCCAAGTATACTCATCCCAGTACAATTTTTCTTTCTATTTAGTTGGAAGCAATGAGTTGTGGTACAAATCTGCACCTTGTGGGGGAAGAGGCATAGATAGACATTCTTAATAAGCTTATTTCATACCTATTATATACTGAACTTCTGACTGGGAAAACTAAAAATTTCCCAGGTAATTGGAGTTTTTGCAGTAATACACTCTGAAAACTAACATCTGCTTTCATAAATGAGAGCATTTATAAATTACACTCTTGACAACTCAAAAATTAACAGTTTTCACTTATAAACAAAACCATGGAGGAATCTCCCTTATTATTATTTTTATATAAAATAAAAACCAATTCTCAGCCAACGAACCCTCGTTGATACTACAGTTACATAATTTTACCCGCAGTGATTTCCCCAATAAGCCATTTATTTTCCAAACACAGGCACTCATCACAAAGGGATATGATAAGGTGCTCATTACAGCAACCCATCTTTTGATTCCCCGAGGGGAGCAATTTTTGAGGTAATGACTGGGTGTATTTCATGATATTCAACATATTACATGATCTCTATCTTAATGACAGACTATTTGGTTAACTACAAGTTACAAAAATAATTATGAATACTCAGTATACTTTATTATATTGTGAATACATATGAAAGAATAGCACAATGATAGGCTTTAGCTTCTAAAACAAAGCCATGAAACAGCCTGGTTGTAATCACAGCTAGCTAAACAAGGAACTACCGGTAGTTGATTCAGTTACTTGCAATCGGATTATCTCTGCTGGAAAGAAATCTACAGAATATGAATTTGAAGTTCACATTTTCTGAAACAATACAGTATAATAGAATGACTATGACATTTCAAGCAATTGAAAACAGGTAAAAATAAGAATTATTCTTTTTGGTCAGCTACTGCTTAAAAAAACCAGAAGGAAATTAGCTCATAATTCCAAAATATTGATTTCTAAAACTAATCTGAGTTTGAAGCCTGGAGATCTTATCACTATGTTTGGGAACAGACACAACCGAGTTACAGAATGAAGTATGGTCCAGTAACTTATTTTATAGAGGGTCCTACCACCCGAGATATACAGCAGATATATATTGTGGAAACATTCAATGTATTTTGAATGTTTCTATTACCATATTAAAAATGTAGAGTTCAAACAGAGAGAATAGGAACAAGAGGGACAATTTTCACAGAAGCATAGGTACTTTTAAATCTATACTCTCTTAAGAATAATTTCAGTTTTCAAGCAGTTTCCCTTCCCCTTATGCCATATACCTTTAAAAAGTCATCTATATTAAACAGAACATTGAGAAAGCAATATAAATAGATTTGATCTTACAGGCCAGGATAGAATCTCCATGAAATTTTCTTAATTCGAAATACTTAGTTTCAAAGACAAAATATACTACAGAGTATATGGTACTTAGCTCCTGTCTGCAACTCCTTAAACCAAACACTTATTTTCTCAGGGCAGTGCTGCAACTGCAACAGACAGCTTTGCATTGCAACAAAAATGCACTGCATTAAAGGAACTGCAGAGAGGTGCTGTATGAGCACTGCCACTCCAATTGCTACACAACTGTTAAACATGCCAGAGTGCAAGATGACTCGGAATAAACCTTACAGAGCGTGCCATTACTCAGCAATGAACAGTTTAGGTGCATCTTGATTTTCTTCTACAGACTACAGATAGTCCTCAACTTACGACCACAACTCAGACCAAAATTTCTGTTGCTAAGCAAGATGGTTGTTCAGTGAGTTTAACCCCATTTTACGACCTTTGTTGCCACAGCTGTTAAATGAACCATCACAGTTAAGTTAGTAACACAGCTGTTAAGTGAATCCATTTTCCCCATTGACTTTGTTTGTTAGAAAGTCACAAAAGGTGATCACATGACTCAAGGACACTGCAACCATCATAAATATGAGTCAGTTGCCAAGCATCTGAATTTTGATCACATGACCACTGGGGTGATGCAATGGTCGTAAGTGTGAAAAATGGTCATAAGTCACTTTTTCAGTGCCATTGTAACTTCGGCCACTAAATAAACTATTGTAAGTCAAAAACTATCTGTACAGTACTGGCCTTAGATCCTAGAACTTTCCTTAATTCAAGTTTTTAAATACTCCAAATAAACTGCTACCTAAAGAAATAAACTTAGTTTGATCTATTAATTCAACTGACATCATCAAATTTCCTTTGTTATAGGTTAGTCCCTGAAAAATTGGGATAAAAAGATAAAAAAATGCTGCTTTTCCTTACTTAAGCTTAAACAGAATTTCTCATAGGCAGAACTGTTCTTATTCTGAATCAGAATTTATTCACCCATTACAGTAGTGGTTGAAATAGATTTGATTTGACAACACTGAAAATACTTTGGTAGAAAGAGTTCTTTTAAAATAACATTTCCAAAGAACCATTCTTTGTACACCACCACTACCAACGATTACATAACTTTCTATTCTATAAATCCACATCTAAGAGCAACAATAACGATATCACCAAAAACAAGTATCCACGAAGATTTTCAAAAACGTTTACAGCTGGAAATAGCTTATAGGCTTCCTTGAAGTTAAAAAGTTACAGTACTGTATGCTTAATGCAGAAAAACAGGCTAAAGCTCTCACAAAGTTTTACACTATATGCATCATCACAAGTTAGTTTTGAAACACTCCATTTCAAAAGCAGTTTATCATGAAACACAGAAGGCTTTTGTCTGACAAGAACTGATTGAATGCTCCACCCCCAAGCTACTTAAGAGTTTTTTGGATCCCAGCCCCAGTCTACAACGTGCAACCCTCTCATGAGTTGCATTTCAACAGGATTTTTTCCACTTGAATAGTCTGATCTAAGTCAAATAGCTCATACTTTTTAGGCAGGAAAAGAACAGCTGGTGATCCATAACGTGATTTGCCAAGCTTCCACAATCTATTACCCATACTACATAAGACAGGAAATGGCAATTGAGTGATTTTGCTCTTCAGCTTTGCTGACTACTCTTCTGTCTTTGTCTACTGCATTTGTACATGAGAACAGAGATGTGGAAATGAGAAAGCATTTCTAGCCAGGACCTGGGACAGCTGAAAACAGGTTTGTCTATTCCAGGGGTAGGCAACCTTGGCTCTTTTATGACTCGTGGACTTCAACTCCCAGAATTCCTGAGCCAGCTTGGCTGGCTCAGGAATTCTGGGAGTTGAAGTCCACGAGTCATAAAAGAGCCAAGGTTGCCTACCCCTGGTCTATACAAAGATAATTTCCCTGTATTCCAATCTGAAAAATTGGGATAAAAATATGACCAGATGTTTTTAATTTGGCTATTGTTGCTATATATTAACTAACTTTACAGTTCTGTAAAAATTAATCACTTACTGGAGATGGGAGAGATGCCTGCACCTGTTTTATTCTTTAAGTGCAAGTAGATTTCAGAATAGGCTCTATGCTGAGTTCCCAAATCTATTCTCACTGAACAGATCATTGTTGCCTAAGAAAAATAACAAGGTCTGCAAGCATAGCTTGCATTTCAAAAAACTAGCATATTTGATAGCATGAATGGAGAATGGTGACCAGAGAATGACCCCAACACAATATTCCACTTTCCATCAGGATTTCACCTAAATGATTCCGCAACTAGCTTTTTGAACAATGAAACAAATACAACCAAACAATGCTGAAAAGTAAACTAGGACTGTATACCACTTTACTATATTTGGTATATATATATATTGGAAGCTGAAGACCATATATCTGAAGGGCATCTGAACAAAATTTACGGAATATATTGTGGCAGGGCAGAATCCATTCCACTTTCTTTCAGCGACACCCAATTCTGATCAGTCTAGACCAGGGGTCCCCAACACCCGGGCCATGGACCAGTACTGGGCCGTGGCATGCCAGCAACCGGGCCGCATAAACAAGCAAAGCCCCATCCGCGAGATGCCAGCAGCACACAAAACCACCCACCCTCCGGCCTGCGGAAAAACCTCTCGCCACAGAGCCGGTCCCTGGTGCCCTCTGGTCTAGACAGCAAAAAACCAGTTTTGTTTCTCTGTGCAGCTGAAAAATAACTTGAGATACAGTTCTAGCCCAAGTTCTCCAGCAGCCGATTCCTGACCTAAGAGCATAGGATACAGAATCTGAAGACAGAAGAGTGCAATTCTGTAAAAGACCAAATCCTCTGGCCAAGGTTCAAGCAGCCATAATTTGTAGGCTCTTTTATGTGTTGTATGTTTGTCTCAAATCTTTTACTAATGTCATCTCATATTGATACCTTCCATGATAAAGGTCTTATGCACACTGACCCAACCCCAAATTGACTGTGTTGCTGATTAGTTTGTTTGAGTCACAGTCAACGATGCCACCCTTTTACTCCAATGCATTCAGTATGCTAAGAACTGGATAAATTATTTTGCACACGAGATGAAAAAATTACAATAAAAGTAAAGTTGTCGCCATTCATGTAGTACAACTCTATTGCCTGAAGTCGCCACTTTATTTTGCCTATGGTAGACAGGCTCTATTTGGACAGCTCTTGCTTCCTAAAATGGAAAATTGTTAACATGTAACCAATTCTAGAAATCTTGTGCCCTTTGTTATGCCCTATAAGGGGATCTTAAGAATTAATTTGTAAATGAAGGCACATACAACAAAAGTATTTAATATGTTTAAAGTTATTTTTAAATAAATATTCCTTTGTGTCCTGCCTTCTCCTGTAGAGCCAAACCAAGGATCTAAATGAAAAAGCATGGTTTATTTGGTATATCTTATATATATTCAATACTTCTTGGATTTCTATTTTATGAATGGGATTTTTATAATAGAACAAAATCCTGTTTCATGACCTAGGGTGGAAAAATTTGGTACTACAAACTTCTGTAGCTAGAGGCAAAGTTTTTGCATTGTACTTTGATGTTAGAGTTGCTAATTAGCATCAGTGAATCATACCTTGAATGAGCTATTAAATGCGTGATGTCTTTATTAACATGCAGCCTGAACTTTCTAGGTAACTTAAAGACCGTTTTAAAACACATGTTAATTCTGATATAAGCCAGAAATATATTTTTTAATTACCCAAAACCATATTAAGTATAAGGAGGTATAACAGTCATAGTTTGTAATTTTAAATTCAATGATCTGAAGATGACTTTTAAGAACTGATTCTAAATTACCTATTTACTAAAAGTGGAGAACGAAAAAAAATGCAACATTTCTATTAATTACAGCTTTCCAAAACAAGGATTGTCAATATTTTCCAGAAAAGCACCACTGTAGCTTACCACAATCCACATTCTGTCAATGAGGTGGTTATTTAAAAAAAAGATTCCACAAGGATTCAGAGAGGAAGGCCATACCTTCTTAACTTAACGCAATATTCTCTATAGAGATGAACAAACTTCAGAATTACCAAATAATACTTTTAAATGACCTATAGATATTTTATAATTGTTAATAATAGAACACTTCGTGCCTACTGTATGTAGTTAAGACACACAACCTTTGTGTGAGTTACAGGATCAAACAAATTTTGTTTTCAAGATCATGTTCTAAGCCTGTTTCCAGAGACTGGGCACCTAAGCAAATGACTCATCTTGTACTTGGAAGACTTTTGCTTTTAGAAAAGAAAGACTGCAATGCATTCACTTCAGATTTATTCCTCCAATTCATGTTGTTAAACTGGAGTCATGCTTTGCATTTTAAAAAGAACAGAAAACTAAGAGGGCAGATGACGCAAACTCATAATTTGTAGGGTATTATTTTACCTTCGGGGAAAGAAAGAGGTATTGTAATTAGTATACAGTTTCAAGCTAAAAAAGGAAAATGTATTATAACCTAGGTTCTCATCTGGCTTGTAGATTTAAAGACAAAGTAATCTGGTATACAGCATTCCTTAGAGAAGATTGATGCTTCCAAATGACTCAACTTGCAAGTTATGTGCCATCATTTTAGTGCATTATTTTCTAGAATCCTTAATAGTTCTTAACAGTCCTTTTTTAAAGAAATCACAACTTAACTTGAAGACATGCTTTATCACTTAGTAAGTCCAAATTTGATGAGAACAATCTCTGGAATTTTCTCTTGAACAAGTTTTTTTTTTTTAGCTCAAGCAAAAAAAGCTGAATATATTTTCTTTCCAAACTACCCTATCCATCATCTCCACCATCATAAAATCACTTGTCCAATATTAATTTTAATTCAGTTTCAGTAAATAGCGTCATTTCTCTGAATTGTCAAAGCAGACTATAATATAATCTGTACCTAAGGAATAACAAGCTATATTTCCTAAACTGACTGCCTCTGAATATTAATTCTGTTCTTAAGTTTAAGATGTTGTCAAGTAGACAATCACATAAAATAATTTAAAATAGACATGTAGCATTTCCCAGAGTTGCAGCAAAAAGAAACAGGACAACAAATGCTTTAATGTCGCAGATTAGCAGAGGAAAAATAGGTTAAAGGCTAAAGAGGATAACATAGGAGAGCAGAACAAAAGACAACTGAGTAGATAAAGTGACTGTTTTTTTAAAAGAAAGGATAAGAAGATACAATGAAGCATCTTGATACATGTTTATGAAAAAGGGAAAGGAAGACAAGTAGTAAAGCTAGAACTGCAAGGCAGAAAGTGGTAAATGATCATCTGTAAGAGATGAGAATGAAGGAAAAAGAAAAATAGCAAAATTAAAAGGCAGATGGAATGAAATACAACACTGTGGGGATCAAAAAAAAGTAATGGTGACAATGACATCCTAGGAGGAGCTGCAGAAATAAAAAAAGGGGGGGGCAAAGTACAAAAGCAGAGAACATAGCAGGAAAAAATTGGAGGACCAAGTTGTAAGCAGTGGAAGAGTCTAAATTTGTCATGCATAGAGATAAGTAGCGCACTTCAAAAATGGAAGACAACAGGAGGTAGCAATGGAGACAAAAGTAGAATACTGCATACAAAATTAAAGAACCCATCACTCTCAAGAACAAAGATGATGCAAAGAAAATAAACCACCAAGAACAGATTTAAAAAGTGACAATCAAGGGTAACATTATGTGCAGAAGGTAGAAAATGTAGCAGCCAGAAATTAATTCCAGACTGACTAAGTCTAATACAGATCACCTGCTACAAGCTCATGTGGCACCTTAAAAGCTAATGGAAGTGCCAATGATACTAATATGATGAGGAAACTGCAATTAAAAAATAAGGAAGCATGCAAAGTAAACCGTAAAAGTTAAGAAAAAGAAAAAAGGGGGTGATGCGTTAATATGAGGTAATAGAAGCATCTGATAACAAGGAAATAATTCAAAGCAAACATTACCGGAGACTGAAGCAAAATGGATAGAGAATCTCACAGTGTACGCAAGGGAGGGAATCAGGAATCCCAGAGAAACAAGAAAAGACAATGATAAAGCTGCTGAAGTGCTGGAAGCTGCTTGAAAACACAAGATGGAGAGAGACTCAAGCAAGCAAAGTAGGCACAGAATCCCATTTTGCAGTACATGGGGTAAGAAAATAATTTGAGTATTTCAATGAAAGGTTGAGAGGGAAGAAGAAAACAGAATGGATGTAGGAGCAGGAAAGTAATACTGCAATCTATTCGTTAACCACCACCACCCATGAACAGAGACAGAAGAAACAAGGAATGCAGCAAAATTTCCGAGTAGAGGAAAGAGTAGGAAGAAAAGCTCACACAGTGGCAATTGAATGAAATCGCTCTAAAGAACTGGAGTGAAGAAAAAGATAAAGGAAAAAATGGTAGGGGATGGAGAGAGCAGGGATGTATCGTTGCAATCTTTAAACAAAAATGAAAGCCCAGAGGAGAAAGAAACTGATCTTTTTTTTCCTCGTTTTTTTTTTTTAAATGCAACAAGGACAGGACTGGTCCAAAGCGAGAAGTATCCAAAACCTTGCACCCCATAATCCCAACCACAATGAGAGCATTATCCTTTTTTTCTTGAACACCAAACGAAACAAACAAACAAACAAAAAACCCCGGGGAAATAGTTTGGCGGGGAACGGCCAACACTATTCGGAGCAAAGCTTAAAAAAGTAGAAAAATAAACCCACCCACCCCCCGCACACACACACACACACACACACACAGCCCCCTTCCCCAACCATACGGCTTAGCATTCCCCTCTTTTCTTCTGCCCCCTCCCGGGGGGGGAATTAAACGGGGAGAGGAGGGCGCTCTTTAGTTTTGCGCGCGTGCAAAGGCTGCGCGCAGGGGGGGGGCTCCTCCCGCCTGGGCTGAAGAGGAAAGCAGCTATTTATGGGGGGGGACAGAGGGAGGGGGAGAAAAAGAGGGAGAAAACGCGCTCCCGTTGGCCTCCCACGGCGCTGGCGAGCGCAGCCAGATTCTCCTCCTCTTCCTCCTCCCGCTATTTCCCCCCCCCCCGTCTGCGCTGAGGGCGGGGGGGGCGGTAGAGAAAAGCGAGGGTGCCGCTGCCGGGAGCCAGCCGGCCGAATTCCTCCTCTGGCGAGGCCTAAACGGGGAAGGGGGGGCGCGCTGGCCGCCTGGGGGGGGCGGTGATCGGTTGGTGTTGATGTTGTTCTAAGGAGCGGAAAATAAACCGAAAATATATATATATATTTAACGATCGGGCGTTGTTCTCCCCCTCACCTGAAAAAGGAACGCGGTCCAATTGGCCTCCATGGTTTTGCGGCCGGGAGAAAGGAGGGGGGGAAGAAGAGGAGGAGCCGTTCGTAGAAGGAGGGGGGGTAAAAAAATAAATGTCTTCTCGCCGCTCTATATAAATGGTTTCTCCTCAGGCCCGGCGGCCTGGTCCTGGTGGTGGCGGCGGCGGCGGCTCCTCGCCGCACTCGCTCTTCCTGCCTGGCTGGCTGGCTGGCTGGCTGGCCCTGGGCCGCGCTCTCCCCCGCCCGCCCCCCTCCCCGCCTCCCTCCCCCGGGCCCCCAGCTACATGGAGCCGACAACAAAGCACAAGCGGCGGCTGCCTCTGCTGCTGCGGCGGCGGCGAAGGAGGCGGAGGCGGCTCAACATGGCAGCGCCTCAGCGGCCGGGCTTCCGCTAACCCTCGGGCCGTACCATCGTCGCCAACAGGGGGGAGGGAGAGAGAGAGAAGCGAGGAGAGCCGGACAAGCCGAGTTGGGTGGGGGGGAACAGGGGGCGCGCGCACTCCCGCCTCTCCCCTGCCTTCTCGGCGGCGCGAGGCGGTGGGCGCGCGCGGGCTCAGGGTAGGGCGGGGGGGGCCGCGAGAGGCGGGCGCCCCCGCCGAGGCTGAGAATGGGACGGCCCGCTCGCCTCAAGCGGCTGAGGGGGATTATAAAAAAAAAAAAAGGGGGGGGGGAGAACCGCGCTTGAGCCTCTTTTGAGCGCTGGGAAGATGGAGGAGAGGGTGAAGGCCGGGGCTGGTCCCTCAACCCTTCCACCCCACCCCCTGCCCCCCTCGCTGTAGCTTTGAAACGGAGCGTGCTCTCTGGTGGGGAAAGGGCAGAAAGGCCTCTCCAGGCAGCCCGAGAAGCGGGAATTCCCTAACTGCCCCCGTAATTGTAATCGGCATTTCTTTTTTTAAAAATAATAATAATAGAAATATCGTCTAATTTTGGACACTCAGATTTGTTTCAAAGTACGAGGAGGTCATCCTCAAATCAGAGCTTTCCTCTTGGGGTGGGGGAATCGCCTCAGGAAACCTCAAGAGGTTTTCAAAAGGGCACATTTCCCCTCAGAATTTGGCCTTTTCCTCAGTGGTTTCCAGTTAGTGATGTGCCAATCATGGTGGGTGTAATATCAACTCCCAAAGGCTTGCAGAGGTTATAAATCAGCCCAGACCACATGGCCTTGTGAGCATTTACTCAGGAGTAAGTCACCCTGAAAGATCAGACTGCCAAATCCCAAGCTAAGCACACCCAAAAGATTCAATTCAAAGCACACTGAAGATGTCCCCCCAAATGGAGATGAAACGTTTGCAGCTAAATTGCCAAGTTTGGAGATCAAACCAACAGCCCAACTACCAACCTGAGCTACTAACATTCAAACACATCTCAAATAGCCAAAAGAGCTGGAGAAGAAGTTGAATGCTTCTCTCCTTCCAGAGTTTCTTGGAGGCAAAAGCAAAACCTTATCCATTTCACTAGGAAGCAAGTTGCATTTAGTAGTTAAAGATTATATACACCATCCTTTGCAGTATGGCTGTGAAGAGGATAGAAATAACCATTAAAAGCGTACTCCCTGGTGTGCAAAAGACAGTCCAATCCTAATTGAACCTGGAAGTAATTCCAATTAACATTAAACAGGCTTACTGCAGACTCTAAGCTCTATTTTTAGGATAGGACTATATTAGAAAGTTATTCAAGATCGATGGCATTCAGTTATAACAATTTTCCATCTGGCAATGTTGTGCATTTCAAAATAAAACACGTTGCTAAAATTATGTTGCCCAATACCTATTTTCCAACTGAAACAAAGAATGGATACTTTTATATTGTTGGAATCTCTCTCTTATTCAATTTTGATTGAATCTTATTCCCGTATTCATTGTAACTCATAGAATCCAATCTGTTGCCAATCAAAAATTACAACACATTGCAGCTTTAATAATTTTAGGCCATTAGACTGGATTCAGAGATCTCACTTAACTAACATGCCAATTATCATTTTAACATGAACCTAGACAACATGGCCAGTAAATCACAATTTATGACTTAAGGTGTAAATCCAGCTTTTATATCTCCTTGAACGCCATGATTAAAACAAATCTTGATTTGTGAACTTAGCATTAATATCCAATAAATATTTCTCTCCCCATTTTAATTTCTGGAACTGAGAGTGTGTCAATTAAAAATAGTGATGGCCTTTTTCTCAAAGAAGTTGTTTCTGACCACACAATTAAATTCAACTTTAGTAGCTGTTATACAGTAGTCCAGAAATACAGGTAAGTCCAGTGGTAACACTGAATTTCTTTGGCATTAAGAATCCACAAGTTTTACTCAACCGTATAAGGCTAACTCCTTTGATTTAATTACCTAGCTCAAAGACACAGATTACCTCTTTCTTATCCAATCCTAAAATCACAGGTAATGTGGCTAAAGGAGTTAAAATCCTATTGCATTTGTAACCTCTCACCCAAGTGGTTTGTGGATTGAACAATTAAGAGTCCAAGCACCAGATGAAATGTGTACTTACAAAAAACACTTGACCCTCCTCTTGGAAGTGGTCCATGCACACCTTCTGCTTCCTCACCACTAACCTGAATTTCATTTATTTCTAGCCCTTTCAATCCCATAGGCTCTTGGCAGGTTACGTATAATTCTTGTCCTCCTGGAAGGCTTCATGTAAGTCTTCATATAAGTCTACAGACAGCAAAGGCAAAGAAATGAAATTTAACAACTAATACCAGGATTACTAAAAAAATACAGCATTTAATGCAACAGGTTTGGAAGGTTTTAAGTCTTCAAAACACTTTATATTGATATAATCCCTATAGTCACTTTGTGAGCATTATCTACTCCATATTACAGAGTGAAAAGGGGGGCATCCAAAGCTGAGAATGTAGTTTTCTTTAAACAACTTGGGAAACATTCAAACAGAAGACTTTCTCAGCTGGCAGATCTCGTTATATTCAGAAAAGTAGTGGGAAAAAAATACAAATCCACTTATTTGAATTATTCAGTACCAACATGCTTCTCCATGCTAAATTCATTTTTCTTTGAATTGGATTTTAGCCCATTAAGATCGTAAATGATTCTATCTCTTATATTCCCCTGCCACAGTAGAGTTGGTTGTCATCCCAGTAAATTTTAGGTGATTTTATTAAACAGTTTGTCAGTTGATATATCTATCCATCTTAATATCCGAGTAACTGCCCCTTTAGAGATAGAAGCAAATCACATACTCAATATCCACACAACAGTAAAAGAGAACCACTTTTCTCTGTTAGATACTTTCCTTGACACCTCTAGGTTCTTCCCCCCCCCCTTCACATATACACCGTTTAACCATTTGGAACAGTAGCATGCTGCAAAACAAAGCACTCTCTAATATTATGATGATCCTGGGCCCCAGAAGCTTTCTTAAAAAAACTGGGTAGGCTGCATCTACTTGACCAGAAAAGCAGCAAAGATAATCATATTACATAAAATAATGAGGTTGTAAGGGACCTTGGAGGTCTTCTAGTCAGGGAACAGGCAGCTTCCTGTATGCATGTTAGAGAGCAGAGAGTTAGAGAAGATACAGGTAGTCTTCAACTTACAACAGTTCATTTAGTGACCATTTGAAGTTACAACAGCACCCAAAAAGTGACTTATAAACATCTTCCACACTTAAGACTGTTGCAGCATCCCCATGGTCACATGATTTACATTCAGATGCTTGACAATTGATTCATATTTATGACGGTTGCAGTATCCCGGAGTCATGTGACCATCTTTTGCGACCTTCTGACAAGCAAAGTCAATGCGGAAGCCAGATTCATTTAACAACCGCGTTTCTAACTTAAGAACTGCAGTGATTCACTTAACAAATGTGGCAAGAAAGGTCATAAAATGGGACAAAACTCACCTAACAAATTTCTCACTTAGCAACATAAATTCTGGGCTCAGTTGTGGTCATAAGTTGAGGAACCAGCTGTACTTATAAATTGGTGTTTTGAAAGGATTATTCCCCAATAGCCATCATTCTGCAAAATACAATACAGGTAATCCTTGACTTACAACGACAATTGGGACCAGAATTTCTCTTATTGAGCAAGTGAGTCATGTTCAATTCTATGATTTTTGTTTGCTGTGTTTTTTAAGCAAATTACTGCAGTTAAGTGAATCACACGATCATGAAGTGAATCCAGCGAATCCCCACTGACTTTGCTTATGAGAAGCTTGCTGGGAAAGTCACAAATGACGATCACCTGACTCCAGAATTCTGCATTTGTCATAAATACATGCCAGTTGCTAAGTGCCCAAATTTTGATCACATGACACTATGCTGCAAGGGTTGCAAGTATGAGGATCAGTCATAAACCACTTTTTTCAGTGCTATTGTAACTTTGATCACTAAACAGATGGTTGTAAGTTGAGGACCACCTGTACTTCATCATGATCTACTTTGTGACAGTATCTCCTACATCAGTGATGGCAAACCTTTTAGAGACTGAGTGCCCAAACTGCAACCCAAAACCTACTTATTTATCACCAGGTTCCAGGTGGGCGTGGCCCACTGGGTGGGCGTGGCTGTGATGGTCATGGCAGACTGGGTGGATGTGGCCAAGGTGGGCGTGGTCACCTCGATGTTGCTTGTGGGGAGGGACTCCTGTGGGGGCCGGGCAGAGTTGGAGGAGATCCAGGGGATCTCTGGCAGGTGGGGCAGTGGGCAGGAGACTCGTGCTGCGGGGTGAGGTGAGGCAGGGCAGGGTAGCCATTGTTGCAGGGCAAGGCGAGACAGGGGCCGGGATGCCTGACACCATTGGCCCATGCACACAGAGGCCAGCGAGCGCATGGGGGCCGCAGCCGGCCACCAGCATTTCAGAGAAGCCGCCTCTGAGCTGGATGGCCGGCCGACATCTGAGGAGGCGATGCAGTGGGTCGTGCCCGGGAAAAGGAAAGCACGCGAGCCCAGGAGGGATGGGACGGGGGAGGGAGGGAAACCAGTCATGCCGGGATGCATCTGGCTACGTGGGATCTCGGTGAGTTAGTGAGCAGCTGGTTGAAGAAGGATGGTTGCCATCTCCGGGGCATGGTGTGTGTGCCCACAGAGAGGGCTCTGAGTGCCGCCTCTGGCACGTGTGCCATAGGTTTGCCACCACTGTCCTACATGTTTTCAAAGTCTCCAATGTGACCAGCAATCCTCAAAGGTCTCCAATTTTAATTAGATATGTTAAATAAATGGGAGCTGCTACAAAGTGCTGTCATACATCATCCTTTCTGTACTGGTCTATTCTTAATCAGGGATCCAACCACTTATTCCAAGCAGGGCATTTTATCACTTTTTTATTTAGGTACTTACCATTTCATTACATTTACAGTCAATCATTTTACCAGTAGAAGCAGGGTGGGCAAGGAGACCATTCTAATACATTAAAATGTAAAAAAAATACCTTTTAAAATACCTTCTCCAAAATCTCCCATCCAAAGTCCAAATGTTAGTTTTTAAGCAATGATTAGTTATCAAAGTATAATATACAACCAAGAACATAAATAGGATGCAGGTAGTTTTTCCACTAAAGCCAACTAAAAACAAAATTAATGAACTTGGATTACTAAATATGAATGGACCCACAATTTATTCTTACAATTATGTACCACTTGGGCAAAATATTATTAGTGCAGTGTTTTCTAGTTTCTTGGCCACACATTCAATGAACCAAAAGAATGAGAACTGCTGAACAGTTTCCTTACCTGTCGAAGTAAATCTATCACCAAAATAGTGATAGCTAAGATAAGACATAGTTTTCTTTAATTACAGTTTCCACTGTGGCTGGATTCCCACAGTTAGGTTAGGCTTATAAAGTCAAAATTAAACAAATTAAGATTTAGCATATCTGTTCAAATTTAAACTGCTTCTCACATAGCTCCAAGTAAAAAAGTTATACAACTACTTAAGCATATTCTTCCATAGCTTGTAAAGAATGTCAGCATTAAACATAACATTTATGTGCACTTTAAAAAAATAAAGCTGATGAAATTAAAACAATAAGTTTTAAAGCATTTTGCTCCTACTTGCAGCTGGCAGAATAGATTATGCAAAAAAAATTGTAGCAAAAATATAGCAATTTTAACATGAGAATCCTGCAAAAATCACTCATAAAATAATCCGTGTAAACATTTTGTTTTCCAGAATTATTTGAAGAAGCAAATAGAAACAGAAAATACAACCCATGGCTCTCTGTTTCTCTGTTTCCAACTGAAGCTGGAAATTCTGTTTAGCCAAACTTTATTATATGGCCAACCCATCCCAGTTGTAATTCCCTTGTACAGATTATGCAGTAAATTATCTTTAGCAGAATTCTTACAGCAGCTGTTAACCTTTTTCTTCCCATTGCAGACAAGAAAATTTACCTGACTCATGTAAAAAACAAAACAAAACCCCTCATCCAGCACACCAGTAAGGAAATAAAAATAAAAAAACAATCTCACCACTTGTACATCTAGTTTTAGACTCTGTAACATGAAGAAATAGAGATTAACTACTTAAAAATACCTCCCAGGCTCCAATAGGTTTATCTATTGGGTTCCTTAGGATTTATCTTTAGGAGGTAGTGAATCCTTTAATCATCTGATTTTTTTTTTCCACAGAAGTCTCTCTGATGTAACACTTTTCAAACTTTCTGCAGCTGTAGAACTCTTAATGAAGAGTTCCAGTGATACGTTGGTACTAAACTGCTTTGAAATTCATTGATGCAAAAATTTTATCCCAGTACTAATCATGTTTGGTACTCAATGCACAAGCTAGAACTTGTCCATGTCGGCTGACTTGTAACTCACTACATTATTCCTTATGGGAAAAATTTGTCTGGTACTCATAGTTTTTGGTACTCATTGCACCCCCTGGAACCAATTAACGATGAGTACCTAGGTACCACTGTATATAAAATTGTGAGGACCACTCAGTGGTGGTATCAAAAAAGTCAACATCTTGGCTATAATTACACAATCAAAATCCCACCCACTTTAATGTGGAACCCTCTCCCCACCTTGCCATCCAATTTAACAACAATCTGTATGTTTTTATTGTTAAATCATGCATGGAAGTTCATGTTTTTGACACACAGATGCACTGGTGCCTGCCTTCCCCTTCCTTCCTTTGATAAAGGCTTTTTAAATTAACCAAGACAATCCAAAATTAATTTTTTTCTACCATTTGAACTATTATACATCATGCCATCTTAAGAACAACTCTTAACAGAACTTGCTAGTCAGGAACATTCTAAAGCAGACATGTCAAACTCATGACGTCACATGACGTCGCGAGACGTATCAGGACTATTTTGCCACTGCCAGGGTGGGCATGGCTTCTGGATGATGCGTCCGGTCCATGGGCTGGCAGTTTGACACCCTGTTTTAAAGGAACACTCTGCAGGAATGCCCTTGGAGTATGTTCAGAAAAGTCAATATGGCCACAATACTACCGGTATGAATGAAACTCCACACATTTTTATATTCATCACATACACACTGCACATAAAAAAACAAGTTGAGCTTCAATTATGCTCAAATATTTTGTCATTTTAATTGACAATTTCAACTATGCCGACAGGCTTGGGGCATATGAGCTGTGCTCTGCCCCTCGGCCCTAAGAGTGTCCCGCCATCAACGATTGTGAGTTGAATGTGTTTGTATGTTGTGTGAATGATATTAATTTTTAAAATTTTAAATTAATTGTGTTTTTTAATTGTGTTGTTGTGAGCCCCCCCCGAGTCTTGTGAGAGGGGCGGCATATAAATTAAATAAAACAAACAAACAAATAAATAAATAAATAAACTTCTTCGGGGTTACATGAGCAAGATCGAAGTTCTGCTTAGCACAGAACATTTAAACTTATAACTACATTCTTCACTGTTTTTTTCCAAATAGTGGTATTCCCATTGCTACTTGCATTATGAATTCAATGTTTTCAGCTACTGATCCACTTTTGTAACCCAGCTGACTGGTAGTGAACATGAGGCTGTGCAGCTGACTGAAGTTCAGCCTAATTGAGGAAACGTTAACTTCTCAGATTTGGTTAGCACTTGGATGGGAGACCAAAAAGGAATTCCAAATTTTGGAAGATACAGTGACAACTCTTTTTGTAAAATGATGGAAAAAATTGCATGGATGAAGTCATCAGGAATCATATTTGATGTGCCAATATCTTTATCTTTAATTGATAAAAAAATACAGGAGCAGAGAAAGCTTCTTAGAAATGCAGACAGAATTTTAACCTTCAAAACCACCCTAACTTTTAGAACTCTTAAGTCTAGAAGACCTTTTCAAAGGAGAGAAAGAAAGAAAAAAGCCAGCCACAGATCTGCAGAATTGGCTAAGCTCACTGTCCTATGTTTTCCCCACCCTGCTGTAATAACTGTACTTTCAACCACCTTGATTTGAAGGATTTTCCTCTAGACAAACCTGTGTATTCCAACGGCATTTTTCTTACTACCACAGGTAAGATGGAGAAGGTTTAAAAAAAAAAAGCTAATCAATGCATCGTTTGTGAAGCTGCTGAGCCAAAGTTTTGCAAGCTGTCATTTTTTTTTTTTATCTTGCAGTCCAGTTTGTTGTTTGGAAAATTTCTTTCTCCTTTCCCCCCACCTCCACCCCTGCCATACCATGCAGATGTATTTTCCTTTACCTCTACAAAAGAAGGAAAAGAGGATGGAAGATGCTGATACAGCTGCTTGGATAAAGAGATGCCCTGTTAAGCTGCAATCTGTAACTCACTAGGGATGTACTACTTTTTTTATGGGAAAAATGAGGAGGGAGGAAGGGAGGGAATTGACTGCAGTGATGATAAGCCGAAATTGAAGGTTGCACACTGCAGCTTGCAGAATGCCATACAGGAGGGATGAGAGTTATCGATTCCCTGGACCGTCTTTTTCTGCTTCAAAGTCACATCCCACCCCCGGCTTCCACAATTTCACAGCCAGATAAACCTTTCTGGTGTACTCATATGTGTGCACAGCAAAAGGGTTGGGGCATTTTGCATCTTATTCCAGACATTCCACACATGCTATAGCTAATAAATAAAAACAATCCTTGAAGAAACTCAGGCGAGATAGGAAGGCAGTTGTAAAAAAAAAAAAATCCATGACACCACCTGGCTGAAATTCAGAAATTGAAATATAATTGAAGCTACATACGCAGTGGGAAAGAAAAGGCCGTTT
Source organism: Bothrops alternatus (assembly GCA_034064705.1). Classification (NCBI taxonomy): domain Eukaryota; kingdom Metazoa; phylum Chordata; class Lepidosauria; order Squamata; family Viperidae; genus Bothrops; species Bothrops alternatus. The sequence goes on along the minus strand of JARGCV010000082.1, from coordinate 2,100,638 downwards.
ATTAGATAAGCCAGCATGTTCTAAAGGGGAATGCTTTAATTATACACTGGTAAAATTCTCACATTCTCCAGCAAATTAAGAACACTTTGGTGCTCCCACAGAAGTGTGCAATATGAAATAACCACACTTTGATCAACTGGCCCTTTTTTAACAGGGCATCTCTATGACTTTCCTATTGAGCCATTATCTTATGCTTTCCTCAGGTTTCTTAAATCCTTTTTCATCTTGTCAAAAATCTGGGTTTGTTTTCCCTTGGAGAGAAAAAGCTGATAGGTGTGAAAGTGGAATTGGCACAAAGAAAGTAAAGTTTTGGCAGCCAACATAGAGACACAATATAGAGGCAGACATCTAATTCTTATTTAAAATGAATGAAATTACAAAGCGTGGTAGATAATGATTCAATTAACAAAAATTGTTGCTGCATATACAGGCAGACAAATCTATCCTGCTTGATAAAAAAATGGATATTATGTTAAGCTATTTAAAATAAGGTTTCAGAAAGTACAGAACATATGCATTTGTGGTTAAAAGGGTAAACAGTCTCAATGCTGATTGTATGAATGTACATAGACCATATACAAGAGATGTATTTTCGGGTCTTATGAGGACAGCTTATTAATATGAACCCAGATTTAATGTTGATTGCTTTAATATTGGGAAAGCGTACTGAATTTCTACCTCAGGATACTGAATTTCTACCTCAGGATTTTTGGTTAGGGATCATAAAAGATTGTACTAATACTGAGATGAATAATATGTGATAGACTAGGAACTGTGGATAGACTATAGAAAAGAGAAACACCAAGCAAATAAATTGTAACAGGCGTTTAGTTGAGGCTTGATGTGCGGAGTGAAAAATGTTTACCAAACCAGACGTTTATAAAGATTAATACTTAGTGATGTATATCAGGTGCTATGATGATTGATGCATACTATGATTTTATGTTCAATGCTGATTGTTTTAATAAAAGAATTTTTTCATTTAAAAAAAAAGGGTAAACAGTCTTCATGAATCAGAGAAAAACAGGTTTACCAAGAATTAAAAGTCTTACTTGTCAATTTACAATTGCTCCTTTTTTTTTTAGTTTTTTTACCATCTCTGTTCAGGAAAGTGTCAGTTTTTCCAGGCTTCTCTTAAAAGCAGGGGAGTGAAAATCAATTACCCTATGAAAAGTTTTCCATTAGGTTAGCTTCAGAAGAAAGCTCTTGCATTGCACTCTGAGGTATTCTAGACATTTAAAAGTTGCTAAATTAACCCAACTTGATTATCCATGAGAACTTTAGGTTTAGGCCAGGCTGCCAGAAGTGATGTAAACTAAGGTGACCAACTTTTTTACAATGAAAAGGAGGACACAAATAAATTGAAGAAAAAAATATTGTAAATAAAAGAAACATTTTATTCATTGCAACAATAATACAGACAACTTGCATGTGCAAAGTTTGCCAGCCAGGTGTTTTGGCGTGCTCAGCAGCAATTCCTACTGGCTTTCAAAAGCCAATAGGGGGAGTAGCACAGCTCATGCAAAAGTTGAAAAAAAAACCATCAAAAAAAAGGTGCCAGAACACCGTTCTGAGCATTCTATGAGAAAAAAAAGCCCTGCAGATTAGTCTCCAAATATCGAAAAGGAGGACATGTAGGAGGACACTTTTCGAGGGAGGACAGAACTTACAAAAAGAGGACTGTCCTCCCTAAAGGAGGACAGTTGGTCACCTTATTTAAACTAGACCAGACAGATGTAGGCTCAAAGGTGAAAGCCAGGCGTGCCTGTGGGGAGGGGATGGCACTCCAAAAAGCAAATGACATGTGAAAACGATAGGGCTTGAGTCACATTATTGTGGCTGCCATATTGACTTTTTTGATCTTTCTCCTTGTAAATGTCCTGATTGTTCATTTTTCACATTGTCCTGCCAAGGAGGTTCCTTCCTTCCTTCCTTCCTTCCTTCCTTCCTTCCTTCCTTCCTTCCTTCCTTCCTTCCTTCCTTCCTTCCTTCCTTCCTTCCTTCCTTCCTCTCTCTCTCTTTCTCAACATCAATGACACAAAAATCAAAACCCTAATAATAAAGTAAATCAGAACAATGTCAAGCCAAAGAAATAATTACAAAAGCCAAAAATAAATTCCCAATAAAGCCCAATACCTACAGCAGTCAGCTGGAACCAAAACCATGTTAAAACAGTTTTAACTGTCTAGAAGTGCAGCATGGCAGATGTTGTGTACTTCGTTCGCGTGCGAATGATGAAGACACATGGCGATGCTGAACAAACACTTTATTCTCCTTCTACAACAACCAAGCAAAAGCAAAAGGCACGGAGTTCCGGTTCCGGTCACGCGGACCGGAGCAGCTTTTAGAGGGCTCCGAGACGGGGTCCGGTTTACCGTCGATTTTCCGGATCCCCTGGAGCGTGAGCCACTGGGAGAAGTGGCAAGCTGGAAGGGGGCCCCCGGACTTACCCAAGAAGCCGAAAAAAGCCGCGGGAAAGTCCGAGGGAGCCCAAGGCGGAGCCGAAGAAGCCGGCGGCTGCCGGCTGGTCAGCTGGCCCGAGGACAGGAAGAAAGGAAGTTGGTGAGAGTGGAGTCGAGCGGCGTGAGCAACGGAGGGGAGAAAAATACCCGAACGAGGAGAGAGGGCCGCCGGGAGGGCCTACCGGGTGGAAGAAGACCCCCCCCGACAAATCGTTTAAGGAGAAGAGGGCCGAGGGAAGATCTCAGGGAGCCTGGCACGCACTACAGAGACGCAGAGACGCAGGCAGAAGAAAGCCTGAAGAGCGGAAGAGAGGGCCAGGTCCGGAGAACAAAGGAGGAGGCAAGTACAGCTGGCGGAGAGCAGTATCGAAAAGAAGGAGGCAATTAAGAAGCAGACAGTGGGGGAAGACTCAAGCAGAGGGACTGGTGAGTGTTACCCCACGCGCTGCGCCCCAGACCCACCAGCAAGGGAGCCCCAGGGACCCAGAAAAGGGCAGAACTTACCAGGGAAGAAGGTGAGAGGAAGAAGAAAGCTGGAAGGCATCCTGGAGCGCTATAAAGGAAAGGCAGAAGGGATCTGTAAACACAGGCTGCCAGAAGACAGGAGAAAGCGACCTGGGCAAGAAAGCAGAAAAAGAGGGGCAAGAAAGAGCCAGAAAAGAACAAAGAGAAGGAACAGGCTGGCAGAGGGGAATGAAGAGGAAGCCAAGGCAAAGGCACTGAATAGGCTCCCTGAACACAGAACTGCCTGAATATAGGCTCTTACCCCTACACTGCCTAAACCCTGAAGCCTCCCCCCTTGAAAGGCTAGATTACTGGATCATCATCAGATCACAACCTAGTGTCCAATTTGGTCCAAATTGGAAACCAAAACAGTGCCAGGACAACAGGAGGACAACCTCAAGATGGCCTCCAAACAGACCAAACTGACAGAAACGATGGGAATTGTATCCTCCCATGCCCAGCCTACTAAACCACCAGGAAGCACCCTACCCACCCCCACACCCTCCCATCCAACGGCAGATCCCCAGACCCATCAATGCACACAAGCCAGCTCAACAGCACACATAATATAAGAATTAAAGGAAGTAATAGGGATGCTGGTAGTGAGGATGGATGGGATGGAAAAAAAGATGGAGGAAAATTGCACAGAATTAAAACAAATGCTGATGGACCAGGGTAGGGAGCTGGATAGAAAGTGGGAGGAGCAGCGCAGGGCGATGACCGCAGACCTGGTCCAAATGAAGGAGGAGATGCAAGCACACTACAAGGGCATAAGGGAGGAAATGGAGAAAAACTTCCAGGAGACCAGGGAGAAGGTGGACAAGCAGATGGACGAAAGGGAGAACCATGTAGAGGGACAGATAGCAGAACTGAAAAGGGTGGCTCAAGACCAATCCACCATGATGCAATACTGGCAGATGGCGTCTGCGATCAGGTTTAGAGGCTGGAAAGAGGAACCAAACGAAGCTCAAGGAGACCTGCTTGGAACCTTTGTAGAGGCCCTGGCAACATTTCTGGGAAAGAGCACCACAGAGATCGTTGGGCAATTCGACAGAATATACAGAGTGGGCGCATGGAAGGCAACAGACAGGCGTCGGCCAAGGGACGTGGTTATCCATTTTATGACGCAGGGATTCCGGAACCTCATCTCAGCCACATCTTACAACAAGAGATTATACATAGAGGGGCAGGAAGTGAAAGTACTGAAAGAGATTCCCCCAGCGATGCTGCGAGACAGAAAGGACTACCAATTTTTGGTCGATGAACTGAGATCACGCGCCATGAGATTTCGATGGGAAGCCCCAACGGGGATGTCACTTTTCTATAAGAATAGAAGATGCTACCTGACCTCGGTCCAGAAAGCCAGAGAATTTCTTGCAAAGGAATTGACGGCAGGTGGGCCTCAACACAACATGAGAGAAGCAGCAGAAGGGCCACGGGGACGCGGAAGGGACCGAGAACAACGAGCAAACCACCCAGAAATACAGACCGACGCAGCAGCAGGAGAAAGGAAAGGACCAACTCGAGACACGACGACACAGAGAACAGAAAGCAACAACAACAACAAGGAAACAGGACAGACGGCAGATAGCAGAATACTAAGATCCACTACCAAATGCATGGAGCAGCAAGGCACGACCCCTCTACACAACATGAGCACCAACCTGGATACCATGGGAACGAGACCAAAGAAGACCACAAGAGATGAAACAGAAACGGTCTTACAAGAGTATCCTGAAACCGACAATGGCAACTAATTACTTGACATGGAACGTTAACGGACTAAACTCCCCACAGAAAAGGAGAAAGATATTTCATTATCTGTTTCAAGGAAGAAGCGACATAATTTGCCTACAAGAAACACACATCAGAGCAGCGGACCAGAAATACTTAATCAACAACAGACTAGGGACACATTTTGTCGCAGCGGCGCCACGAAAGAAGAATGGGATTGTTATATACGTGAGGAAACATGTAATAGCCAAGCTAATAGAGTCAGACTCCCAGGGTAGATACCTAGCAATTGAAGTGACACAGGATGACAAGAAAATTCTAGTGATGGGCATATATGCACCAAATCAACAACAAGGAAAATTCTACAAAAAGATACACAAGAAGATAACACAACTCAACTACAAATCATGTATTATTCTGGGAGATTGGAACGGGGTCATAGAGATTGCCCTAGACAAGAAGAAAACAAAACCTAACCCACAGAAGCACTCCAAGTTCCCTAAATCTTTCTTCGACATGAAGGAAGACCTTGTACTGACAGACGTCTGGAGGGAACGGCACGGCAAAGAGCAAGAATTCACCTTTTTCTCCAACAGACATCAGTCATTCTCCAGAATTGACTTTATATTGACATCAAGCGACCTGTTAGTTTATCTAAACGCGGTGAAAATCCTGCCCAAAGTGCTAACAGATCACAATCCGGTGAAGATGGAACTAAGACATGGCATGAGACAGAAGAGATCCTGGAGAATTAATGAAAACCTGTTTAGACATGGAGAAAAGGTGGCAGAATGCAAAAATGCTATGAAGGAATTCTTCAGCATAAATATGAACAATGAAACACCGATAGAAATGATCTGGGACGCCAGCAAGGCGTACATGCGTGGGATTCTTATGGACATGAATAAAAGGCACCGCCGCCAACAAGAACGAAAAAGAAAAGAGCTAGAAGAGGAGATAAGCAAGAAAGAGAGGCTATTAATAAAAAGACCAGAAGACAAAATCACCAAAGAAGGAATTAAGATCTTAAGAAAGCAGTTTGACATGTTGATGGCAGACCAAGTTGCGAGGAACATACAATACGCAAAACACAAGTCATTCTGCAAGGCCAACAAACCGGGTCGATGGCTGGCCTACATCCTAAGAAAGAAACAGAAATCCCGCATAATTGAAAAGATAGAATATAAAGGCCAGGAGGAATTTCGACAAGTAACCATTAAGAAAGCCTTCACAGAATTCTACTCGAAGCTATACGCCGAGGAGAAGACACAGGACAAAGAGACAGAAACTTTTCTACAAAACGAAAAGATACAGGCAATCACCGATACACAGAGAGAGGCCCTGAATGCCGCAATCACAAAGGAGGAAATACACTCAGCGATCAAACAGCTGAAACCAGGAAAATCGCCAGGGATGGATGGGATAACAGCGACTTATTACAAGTGTCTCCAGGAAGAGATGTTAGAACCCCTTAGACAACTATTTGTCAATATACAAGAAGGAGGCCAAGTTCCACCATCCTGGAAAACAGCCTATATTTCATTAATCCCCAAGGAGGGGAAAGATACTACACAACCCGCAAACTACAGGCCCATCTCACTACTTAACACAGACTACAAAATATTCACAAAAATTCTGGCCGATAGACTAATGACTGTACTACGAAAAACAATACACCCGGACCAAAGGGGATTTATACAAGGACGCCAGATGAAAACCAATGTGAGACAGCTGTTGAACATAATAGAGTACTTGGACAGGCACAATCAGGTACCAGCCGCCCTTATGTTTGTGGACGCAGAAAAAGCCTTCGACAGACTGAATTGGCCATTCCTGACGAACCTGATCCAGAACATGAAAATGGGAGCACAGTTTCTCAACTCCATAAGGGCAATTTACCAGAAACAAACAGGCCAGATCATTGTGAACGGAGACCTAACAGACCCATTCAACATAGAGAGAGGCACGAGACAGGGGTGCCCATTGTCACCCCTGCTATTTGTCCTAACACTGGAAATTTTACTGAACAGGATAAGAGCGGCAGAGGACGTACAGGGCATACAGATCAAACAGCAAGACTACAAACTATGTGCCTTTGCGGATGACCTGCTGGTGACAATGTCGCAACCAGCACAGTCAGCAAGGAAATTGATGGAGATAATGGAAGACTATGGTAGGGTGTCAGGCTTCAAAGTAAATATATCAAAAACAAAGGTGCTAGTCAAAAACCTAGACAACAAAGCAAAACGGAACCTGGAAAGAATAACGGGTTGTGAAATAGTCAAGAAAGTCAAAGGAGTGGAAATAGAATCAACAAATGCGAAATTATACAAGAACAACTACGAGATCCTGTGGAATAAGATACAAACAGACCTGGAAAGGTGGAAATCACTACGTCTGTCCCTGCTGGGTAGGATAGCGGCAGTAAAGATGAACATCTTACCCAGATTTTTATTTCTCTTTCAAATGCTACCCATACTCAAGAAGGATGCGGACTTAGACAACTGGCAGAAGGGCATCAACAGATTTATTTGGGACGGCAAGAGACCGAGGGTGAAACTAAAAATCATCCAAGACGCAAGGGAGAGAGGGGGACTCAAAATGCCTAATCTAAAGCTGTACTACTATGCAGCGACGTTGGTGGTGGTGAGTGACTGGATCAACATGACAAATGATAGAATTCTGAATGTTGAGGGGCATGGTCTACTATTCAGCTGGCACGCATACTTAGTATACGACAAAAAGGCAGATAGGAACTTCAAGGAGAACCCACTACGAATCCCATTGTTATGGGTCTGGAAGAAATATAAGCACCTCCTACACGACAAGATTCCCATCTGGACGATCCCCGGACACGCAACAGGGGATATGAACACATCCCAAGGGCAAGAAGTGGTGCCCTACAGTGAACTTGTACTGGGAGAAGAAAATGGGTTCCTCTTGAAACCCCAAGCAACGCTAGCAAACAGAGGAATAGGAGGTACCTGGCTATCATATATAGAACTGCAATCAAGGTGGCATAAAGATAAGAAGAAGGGCTTCTCCCAGACCGACGAGAATCTAATTAAACAGATTAGAGAACAGGGGATCAGGCACATCAAACGAGTGTACAGCATTCTGATAGAAATGGACTCTGAAACCGAGCTAGTCAAGAACTGTATGATAAGGTGGGCACAAGACTTCGGACACTCTATCACCATGGACACGTGGGAGAAAATCTGGGTGAGGAATGTAGAATTCACGAAATCGCAACACTTAAGGGAAAACTTCTACAAGATGTTCTATAGATGGCACCTAGACCCAAAAAAAATATCACTCATCTACCCGGACTCCCAGCCCAAATGCTGGAGGTGCAGGGACGGGGAGGCTACTTACTTTCACATATGGTGGACATGCAGAAAAATCAAAGCATTCTGGAGGAAGATATGGTGGACACTCCAAACTATTTTCAAAAAGCGTATAGAATTTCTACCTCAGGCTTTTCTGTTAGGGATCACAAAGGATATCACTACCTCAGAGACAAATTTATTTTTGAACTTAATTACAGCAGCAAGATTGTTGGTGGGACAGTACTGGAAGAATCCGGAAATACCGCCTATTGAAGAATGGACTGTGAAAGTAACAAATTTGGCGGAAATGGCGAAAATATCAGCATACTTGAAAAATCGCTCCAACGAACAATTTTTGACGGACTGGAAACAGTGGATAGACTATATCCAAGAGAGACACCAATCAAACAGAATGCAGCTGGCGTTTAGCTGAGGCTCGATGGGAGGAGGGAAGAAGGGTTAACAAATCAAATGTTTACAAAAACTAACACCCAATGTTGAATGTATATGTTCTATTACTAATGCCTCTTAACATAACCTTATGACTAATGTTATTTGCTTTAATATTGTTAAAGCAGACTGAATCTCTACCTCAGGATATGAAACTTTTACCTCAGGATCTCTGGTTAGGGACTATAAAAGATTGCACTAGTAATGGGATGAAGTCAATTCAGAAGCGCAAACGAACAATATGCGATAGAGTGGATACAGTAGATAGACCATGTATAAGAGAAACACCAATCAAACAAAATGTATTCGGAGTATACTTGAAGATGGAAGGGAGGAGGGAAGAACGTTTACTAAAACAGATGTTTACAAAGATTAATACCTAATGTTGTATGCTATGTTCTAGGATGATTGCTTAGCAATAGGATCTTATGCTTAATGTTGATCACATTAATATTGAACCAGATAAGAGAAACACCAAACAAATAAAGTGTAACAGGAGTATAGTTGAGGCTAGATGCGAGGAGGGGAAAAAGGCCTACTAATTCAGACGTTTTCAAAGACTAATACTTAGTGTTGTATATCAGGTGCCATGATGATTGCTGCATAATATGTTTTTATGTTCAATGTTGATTGTTTTAATAAAAGAATTTTTATAGTGAAAGAAAAAAAAAAGCAAAAGGCACGCAGGCCTTTTTATATGGCCAGAAACCCGGACAGTGTCAACCGATAGGAACAGAGCATTTTCGCGCCTTGCGCATGCGCTCAAGGCCGGCGCAGCTCTGTCTGGTCCCCGGGCAGCTTTTGGAATGCCCAGGACCAATGCAACGTCCCGAGCCTGCTTTTGCAGGCTCAGGACACAACACCCCTCCCCGCTAGATGGAACATACTTCGCGTACACTCATGTACGTCATGCATTGGGAAGAGTGGCATAGAGTTGCATTATTCAAATGCAAGGAGTGTGGAATACTTGAGTCTGCCCTCAGGCAAACCCTCTTCAATATTGATTAATACAATAAATGTATCCGAAATCAAAAAAATAATACAAAATAATCTACCCACAAGTTACTCCTGTTATCCAGGGGCCTCATGAACAGGTCCCTCATGATTTGACAGCAACTTCACAAAGTCTCTCAGACGTTTGGGTGGGCACTTGGCCTGCTGCGACCTTCTAATGCCCAGAGAGATTGCCTGGCCCACCTGCTCGCCTACCAGGCTAGGCAGGCCAGGGCATTGCTGCCCTAAATCCCCAGGTGACCCTGGTGAGGGTTCCTGGCCTACCTGCTCGCCTACCAGGCTAGGCAGGCCAGGACTTTGCCGCCCCACATACCCGGTTGACCCGCCCAGCTGCTGGCTGGCTGGACCCTCTAAGTCCAAGCCATCATACCTTGGAGGGGTAGAAGTCCCCAAGTCCACAATGGACCCCTCTTGGGAACACTGTCCCTCGAGCCCAAGGCCAGCAGATGGAGAGGGCTGGGTAGCGGAAGTGCCCCAGTACTCTGTGGCCCTCAAGCACGTGCCCGAGGTGCCAGGGACAGGAGTCGCCTCCATGGCAACCCCCTTTGCTGGTGACCTCCTTTTGGGAGCAATTGCGGAATGAGGCAAGCGCCCCTGATGGAATTCGTTTTCTCTTGCTGCTTGTGATTTGTGTGGATACCCCCAGTCAGTCTCCCTGTCTGAAGCACTATCTGACATATGTGAATACCGTGGATACCCCCGGTGTGACTCCCTATCTGGAGTAATTATGGATGTGTGGGATGACCCTGTATCCAGTGAATTCCTGTTAGGAGCACTTGCGGAACCTTGGGATGAATCCCAAACAGCCTCAGTAGCAGCTAGTGAGGGCCTGTTAGTCCTGTGAAACGGTGACCCAGAATGCATATTATGATCCTCCTCCCCCTCCAAGAGCAGAGCCAGGAGCGGAAGGGTGTGAGTCCAGTCTCTAACACAGTTGGTCTATGTGTCTGTGAAGAACGCGGCCGTCACCCAAGGCAACTTTGTATGACAACGGCCCCGAGACCTTGCAGACCACAGCTGTGACCCAGAGATGTCCAGGCCCATAGTTTCTTGCCCAAACCAGATCGCCCACCTGGAGTCTCCTAGGTGCCCACGGTTGTGACATCTGTGAAGCCACCCGGTCAGGGTGCAGCCTGTCCAGTTTAATGATGAGGCGGCGACCCCAGCGGAGTTCAGCAGGGCTCTTCCCTGTGGCTGTGCATGGTCTGGTGTGGTGTGCAAGAAGGAAATCTGTTAACCTGTGATGCCAGTTACCGTAAGTCAGTTTCTTGAGGGCATCATTGGTGGTGTGCACCATTCTCTCTGCCATTCTGTTGGAGGATGGATGGAAGGGAGCTGATGGTGCATGCCGGATCAGGTTGGCCTGAAGAAAAGCCTGGAACTCAGAAGATGTAAATTGAGGGCCATTGTCTGAAACCAGCACATCTGGAAGACCATGTGATGCAAAAATTCCTCTCAACACCTGGATGATCCTGGCAGTAGTAGTGAAGGAAACAGGAACAACCTCTAGCCACTTGGAATGGCTATCGACAACAACCAGGAAGAATTGCCCCTGAAAGGGCCCAGCATAATCTATATGTACCCTAGACCATGGGGTTTGAGTTTCCTCCCATCTATATACTGGTGCCTGAGGCATTTCAAGCCGAGACTGTTGGCACACTTAAGAACATAAGAACATAAGAAGCGCCATGCTGAATCAGGCCAAAGCCCATCGAGTCCAGCATTCTGTGTCACACAATGGCCCACCAATTGTACATGGGGATCTTGAGCAGAAAGAAAAGGCAAAACCCTCCCTTTCCCTTGACCCCCAACAAATGGTACTCAAGGGAATCCTGCCTGCCTCAACCAACATAGAGGCGGCACATGGACATCCGCTTTAATAACCACCGATACACTTGGCATCCATGAATCTATCTAACCCTGCCTTGAAGCTGTCAAGGCTGACAGCTGTCACGACCCCTTCTGGAAGTGAATTCCATAAATCAACGACCCTCTGGGTGAAGAAATATTTCCCTTTATTTGTCCTCACTTTCTTAGCTATGAGCTTTAGGGAGTGCCCCCTTGTCCTGGTATTGTGTGATAGAGAAAAGAATTTTTCTCTATCCACCTTTTCTATCCCATGCATGATTTTATACACTTCGATCAAGTCACCCCTTAAACGCCGTCTTTCAAGGCTGAAGAGACCAAGGCGTTGCAATCTGGTTTCATAAGGGAGGCGCTCCATTTCCTTGATTATTCTTGTTGCCCATGCACCTGGGCACCCATGCACCTGGGCCTCAATGGCTTTATCGGGCCCAGGCCACCAAAGATGGCTGCGTGCAAGGCTTTCATCCTGACTATACCAGGATGTCCCTCATGCAGAGAGGTCAAGATTCTAGACCTCAATGAGACTGGAATCACTACCCTGCTACCCCATAACAGGCAACCCTTGAAAGTGGAAAACTCATGCTTCTTATGCCAGAAGCTTTGGAACTCAGTATCTGGGCACTTGTCAGGCCATCCTGACAACACCCATGTCAGCACGCGTGTAAGCAGTGATCAGTGTCAGCCACGTCCCTAGCATTGAGGGGAGACTCAGGCAATTCCTGAATGGAAAGAATATTAATGGCTGGAGCAGGATCTGGCTCTAATTGGTTCAGGGGTAATCTGCTCAGGCCATCTGCATGACCCATTTCTCTTACTGGTTTGTGAACTAATGTATAGTCATATGCTGACAAGAAAATGGACCATCTCAGCATACGAGGAGAAATGATATGTGGGGTCTGTTCGTTAGTGGTAAACAAACCCAGCAGAGGCTTATTGTCAGTATAGACCGTGAAATGGCAACCATATAAGAAATCATGAAATTTCTTAGTTCCAGTCACTATGGCCAAGGCTTCTCTGTCAATTTGAGCGTAATTTCACTCTGCAGAAGACAGAGTCCTTGAATAATAGGTCACAGGGACCTGTGTCCCATCAGCCCTCAGATGGCTAAGTACAGCTCCCACCCCATAAGGAGATGCATCGCATGCGATGCAAACAGGCAGTTGCTCATTGAAATGCGCTAAAACAGCATTAGAAGTGAGCAAAGCCTTAACCTCATTGAAACTCTTGTGGTGGACTTTAGTCCACTGCCAAGGAGCCTGCTTGTCTAAGAGCCTATGTAATGGCTCTGCCATTGCAGCTTTGTGTGGGAGAAATGGTAAAAATTTAATAGCCCCAAGAAGACTTGCAGCTCACTCTTAGACTTAGGGCTTGGGGCCTGCTGGATAGCTTGCAATTTAGTTTCAGAAGGGTGAATGCCTTGAGCATCAATCCTGAATCCTAAGAAGTCAGTAGAAGTGACTCTATCTTACATTTATCCTTCTTTAGTTTAAGGCCTGCTTTTCGAAAACGAAGCAAGACAGCCCTTAATCTTTCTGCTAAATTTTGAGATGATTCCCCAGCAATGAGAACGTCATCGAAGTAGGGACAGACCCCAGGAATACCTCAAAGTGTGCTCTCCATGACACTTTGGAATATGCCAGGGGCTACATTTACCCCAAATTGCAGTCTCTTGACCTTGAAGGCCCCCCTGTGAGTTACAATCGTCTGGGCCTCTGCAGCTGCCTCATCAACAGGTACCGGTAGCTGTTGATAGGCCTGTGCCAGGTCAAGCTTTGCAAAAATGCGCCCCCCCCTTGAGGGAGGCCAGAATGTGACTTACCACAGGCACTGGATAAACATGCTGTTGCAGCACCTTATTCAGTGTGCATTTATAGTCTGCACATATATGTATGTCCCCATTAGCCTTTAGAGGCGTTACTATGGGGGTTTCCCATGGACTTGAATCCACAGGTTCTAGAATGCCTTGCTGGAGCAATTTGTCCAGCTCAGCATCAATCTTACCTTTGAGGACAAAAGGTTCCCTCCTAGGCTTAATCCTGATGGGTGTGATGGTTGGATCTAACCGTAGCAAAATGGGAGGCCCCTTGTAGGATCCTAGCTCTGAACCAAACACATCTGCAAACTCCTTGCAAACCTCTGCAAGGCCCAGCATTTGCAAGCTGTGCAGCCCAGTTACCTGGATTCCCAGAGCCTTGAACCAATCAAGTCCAATAAGACTCGTATGTTCACCCCCAACAACCACCACATCTAGGGAACCTTCAAAATCCTTATACTGTACCCTAAGGGTGGCCTCCCCCTTAACACACACCATAGAATTTTGAAAATCAGTGAGTATTAGATTCGATGGCCTGAGTTTAACTCGAAGGCCACTACTGCTGCAAATCCTTTTAAAGGTATTAATTGAAATAATGGAAAGAGCGGACCCTGTGTCCAACTCCATCAGTAAGGGAACCCCTTGCAATCTTATGTTAATGGAAAGTTTCTTCTTAAGGGGCTTGTGTGTCCCTGTTCCTAGAATGCTCCTGCACGATGCGCAGAAACCCACCCTGGTTTGGCTGGGGACTCTGGTACCTTTCTGAAGCAATTCTTCCCGAAGTTGAACCTTCTGGCGACCCAAAGAGATGGATGCAATGTGGCCCTGCGTGCCACACACCCTGCAAATGGCAGAGCGAAACCTGCAGTCAGCTTGCTTGTGGCGTCCTCTGCACCCGAAGCATTGAAAAGATGCTGGGGCCTTGACCAGATGTCCCTTCTGCCTCCTCTCAGCTGGCTGGTGAAGTCTGTCGACCTCCTCTTCAGGATCCACTTCTGATCATTCTCTAGCGTCCTCTTGATGGATGGTAGCTGTGTTTGGAGGATTCCTGGCGAGGCGCAAGGCCTTCACAGCCCCTCCTGCTGCTTCCTCAGCTGCCACCTCTCGCAACGCATCTTGGAAGGAGACATCTTCTTTTGCAAAAATCTTTTATTGTAAGTCTCTGCTCCTTAAGCCACAGACAAAACGATCTCGCAGCCTCTCTTCCAGATCCTTGAACTCACAAGGTCTGGCTGCTTACCTTAAGGCTGCAATAAACTCTGCAGCAGATTCACCTGCCTCTGGTCTCTCTGCTCGAATGCGTGCCTCCAAGCAATGACAGATAACTTCGGCTGGAAATGTTCCTTCAACATTTTCTTCAAGTCAGCATATGTTACTGACTCCAGAGGTGCGGGGGTCACCAGATTTTCTGCGATAACAAAAGCTTCTTGTCCACAGGCACACAAAAGAGTTGCTGCCTTCAGGCCGTTTTCTCTAATCTGATTTACTCGGAAGTAATTCTCCACCCGTGCCTCGTAGGAATTCCATCTCTCTGGGTGGGAGACATCGAAATCAGTCAAGTGGCCAATCTTCAACATCATAAGCTTTACGACCTTCACCACTCGCTTCCTCTACAACAGCGGTTCTCAACCTGTGGGTCGCGACCCCATTTGGGGTTGAACGACCATTTCACGGGGGTCGCCAAGCACCGCAGTTCGCCATTTTTATTATTATTTTTTTGGTAAGCCATTTTTTCCCTATTGCGATGCGGGCCGTCGTGCCACACATGCGCGATGTGCCCCGTCGCGCCACGCATGCGCGGTGCAGGCCCGCCATTTTTTTTTATTTTGGTCGGCCATTTTTTTTTTTTGGTCAGCCATTTTTTCCCTATTGCAATGCGGGCCGTTGCACCACGCATGCGCGATGCGCCCCGTTGCACAGCACATGCGCGATGTGCCCCGTCGCACCACGCATGCGCGGTGCGGGCCGGGGTCGAGCCGCACTTGCGTGGCGCGGGCCAGGGTCGAGCCCCAGAAAAGGTCGAGAACCGCTGCTCTACAAGCTGCTGTTGGGGAAAGGATCCTTTAGCCGAGCTCAACCTCCAGCGACGCTGTACTGGCAGGCTGGGACGCTGATTCAGATGCCATCTTCCCCTCTTCAGGACTTCCTGGGTAAGTCCTCAAATCTTTTGTTCCAGCTTGCAAAGGATCCCACCTTCATTGCCATTGTTGTGTACTTGGTTCGCGTGCGAATGATGAAGACACATCGCGATGCTGAACAAACACTTTATTCTCCTTCTACAACAACCTAGCAAAAGCAAAAGGTATGCAGGCCTTTTTATATGGCCAGAAACCCGGACAGTGTCAACCAATAGGAACAGAGCGTTTTTGCGCCTTGCACATGCGCACAAGGCCGGTGCCGCTCTGTCTGGTCCACGGGCAGCTTTTGGAATGCCCGGGACCAATGCAACAGTAGATGTACAAACTTCTGGGGGGGAAGAGCATTCTGTAAGTATTCCATTAGTAAACTTTACTTAGTTAATGTATTTCTTAACTTTGCTACAAACTCCTTTAATCCTCCCAGTTAACACTAAGAATCCCTTTTCGGGGTTTTTCATAGTTGATTTAACTATAGCTTACTGAGTAAAATATCTGGGAATGCTCAGTATGTTAAACTATAGATTATGACTAATACATTACGGTAGCTAGATTGGTACTGCATGCTAAATCAGATGCCAACAAATTACTCTGACTGCATTGTTTCCCAAATCTTTAAGCAGAAGTTCCACATATGAAATTTTCCAGTTTTCAGGCAGAGTGATAAGTTATTCCAGGACTTCGAAGCAAAAGGAACTGGGTTTCTTTGTCGCTCACAAGTATATAAAACTATATTAAGATTCCTCCCTTCCTAGTGGTTTGGTCTCTTTCAGCTTTGTTGCTCTGGCTGGAACCAAGAAATGATGTTGCTGAATTAGGATTGAGGAAGCCCTAAGATATTCACTGAAGGACTTTAAATAGCTTCTATCTCTCAGGCTGGCCCACTCCACAGGTAGGTTGCTCTAAGGCAGCTCTAAGGCAACCTTTTTCAGGCCGAGACCCCACCTGCGCCACCCATGTGCAGTGCGACCCCGACCTGCGGCGTGCATGCGTGGCACGACGGGCCAAACCACGCATGCACGGAGCGTGTGCGACGGCCCAAACCATGCATGCGCGGCGCGACAGCCCAAACCGCGCATGCGTGACGCACTCTCGATGGCCCAAACCGCACATGCGCGGCATGACAGGCCAAACCGCGCATGCGCAGTGCACGTGCGGCATGACAGGCCAAACCGCGCATGCGCAGTGCACGCGCAATGGGCTGAACCGCGCATGCGCGGCGCGACAGGCCGAATCGCGCATTCACGGCACGACGGGCCGAATTGCGCATGCACGCCGCGCGCGCAACGGCCGAGGGGAAATGGGGAAAAAAATGACGGACTGCGGTGGTTGGCGACCCCCGTGAAACGGTCGTTCGACCCCGAATGGGGTCGCGACCCACAGGTTGAGAACCGCTGCTCTAAGGATAAAGCTTAAATATATGTACATCATCCTGAACTCCTAGAGCAATTTGTGGGTCCCATACTGGCTCATAATCTCTGCCTCCCCCAATTTCAGATCATACCAACACCATTTGATAGCAAGATGTCTAATTTTATTGGCATCCTATTTAAATTTTATTATAATTGTTGTTGATCTTTTGAATAGTGAAAATGTCATATTTTCATCCCTCTAAAGCAGGGATCTTCAAACTTGGCAATTTTTATGACTTGTGGACTTCAACTCCCAGAATTCCTCAGCAAGCGAGTCCAGAAGTCTTAAAATTGCCAAGTTTGAAGACCCCTGCTCTAAAGGACTAGAAATATGCATTTCCACCCACCTGGCAACATCATCCCAATACCTCTTCCCTTCCCGTGAATGCTAAGTTAGGCTGAGTTCATGCAGTACATTTCCTAATTAAACATTTCTTGTAAATATGCTTTGTGTTCAATTAACCTAAGCTACTAAAATTTTAACCAAGTTTAGTCTGTTGTGTAAATAGAATCACTGGGCTTTTAACTGACCGGATATGCTCCTTGAGTGAACTGATCTTAACCTAGGTCCTGGGCGGTAAAAATATTTCCTTAAAAGCCTTGGCCTCAGGCCAAAAAAAGTTTGCTTGTTGCTGTCTTAGAAGAAAAGTAGGTTACCAGTCAGACCAATGAATGGCTATTATTAACATCTTGATCACCTTGCTTGGAGTGTTTTGGGGGCCGCGAAGGGGGCAGGAAAGTAGTTTTGGAAAACGTACCCTTTCATTCACCTGTCATTTTCCTGCAAACCTTGAGGACACAATAGACTGCATAGAAACTGGATTTACTCATCTCACCTTGTCTTCCTGCCCCGTGTGGGTATTCACAGGGTCTTCCTTTTAATACCACAAATATTGAGAGCAACTTCCTGTCCATTCCTGTCCTTCCAGCTGGCATGCACAGCTTTTTGGAGTGTTAGAGGATTTTCTCTAATCCTGTATGGTGGCAGTGTTTCTCAACCTTGGCATTTTTAAGATGCGTGGACTCCAACTTTACTGGCTAGGGAATTCTGGGAGTTGAAGTCCACACATCTTTAAAATGCCAAGGTTGAGAAACAATGCTGTGTGGAAATAGTGAAGATTGAATTGGGGATCCTGAATTGGGCTTTTGAACCTCTGCAAGCACGACTGTTTGACTCCAAGTTTTGATGCCAAGTAAAAATCAAATGTTTAGCTCTCAGGTGGGAATAGAATTAAATACTACTTAAATATTTTTGCCAAGTCAGGCTACTCATCCAAGTTAACACAATTAAGTGCTGCTATATACTTGCTAGAATTGGCTCTCAATATTATCCTCTCCACACACACACCCAATCTGGAATTCTGTCTGTAAATATTGGGATTGAAGTTGAGCTTATTGTATACATGCCCTTTTGAGAAATGATAGCAGTGTTCCAATATTTGAGGGGCTGGCACAAGGAAGAGGGGGTCAACTTATTTTCCAAAGCCCCAAAAGGTAGAACAAGAAGCAATGAATGGAAACTAATCAAGGAGAGAAGCAACCTGGAATTAAGGAGAAACTTCCTAACAGTGAGAACTATTAACCAGTGGGACAGCTTGCCTCCAGAAGTTTGGGTGGTCCATCAGCTGTTTTAAGAAGAGACTGGAAAGCCACTTGCTTAAAATGGTATAGGGTCCATTGCTTGAGCAGGGGGTTGGACTAGAAGACCTCAAAGGTTCCTTCCAACTCTTGTTATTCTGTTAAATTCAGTTAAGTAGAATCACAGAAGATTTGCATGACCTAGAAAATGCACTTTCCCTACTGTCTGCTGCTTTCCTTCACTCCAAACTTAACCAATGCCATTCAGCTTTGAAAATAAATTTATTTTGGGCTTTTTACCTTTGTTGTGCTTTCCTCCATGAAGACCTTGGAGACAGAAAGAGACAGGAAATATTAGTAAGTGAACCAGAGGTGTGAGACTGCGCTGAAAAGGCGGAAACAAAGTGAGATGGTAATCTGATTTATGATTCAGCACCCAAGACTTCCCTGGTGTGCATTTTTATCTCCTACCAGGATGACTCAGCAGAATATGCTTGTTTCGTAAGTCACATTATGAGCATTTGCAGCTGATGAAGTGGTACTTTGCTTTCTTGACAAGTTGAGGCTTAAGCATGTTTTCTTTGCAACTTCTTTTGCAGGCATGCTTACATGAGGTTGCCACCTGTTCCCTATTGCAAAGAATTGTTTTTATTTACAGTTTTTTAAAAAGCTCCATTTAGGTTAATCAGGAACACACTGCTTTCTTTTCTTTCCTAAAAAAAAACACTGTTTTTTCTTTCTTTGGCCTTAGGGAGATGCCCCAAGCAAAAAAAAAAAAATGTGATTTGATTTTCATCCACCACCTGCTTCAGATGATGGAATGTTGTTTTGTTTTAATCCCATGCTTCAAAACTGGTATTTCTTGTGAGAAATTGATATATGAGAAGGGCCACTGGAATCAGTTAGTGATAGTGACCTGTTTAAGACCTATTAATTTACTTTTGATTAACTAGGTTTGAATGAATTCTACAAGCAGCTTACTAAGAAAGCTAGCCTATATAATAGCTGTATTAAATTATATTAAACATATCTAGGATTTTATTCAAAAGTACAGTTTCCTTTTTTTGCAGCTTTTAACATGGCAAGCCTATGTCAAGATTCAAATAACTTGCTAAACTCCAGGATGAACAAAGAACAAGTAATGTTTACATAATATGCTATACCCAAGGAAACAAACCATATTGCCGTAATATTATTACAGCTTAATGTGAGGCTTTCAAACTTGTAACCTGCAGGCCATGTGTGCTTTCCAAATAATTTCCTGCAACCCATAACAGTAGTTAGGAAAGTGAATGCAATGCATTAATTAATTAATTTATATGCCTCTCAGCAACTCAGGACATTTTAGAAACCGTTAAAGCATTAAAACAAAATAAAGGTGACCAAGATAACAAACCCAAATGGGAACAAAGAAAAAGAAGAAATGGGGGCTTCAATTATGCTGGCCAAAGGACTGGGCAAAGAGCCAAGTCTTGAGTCCCTTTGAAATAGCAGTAAGTTGGAGGCCTAGGAAAATGTACAATTTCCAGCCAGGAAATGCAATTTCTTGGGAAAGCAGGAAATTCTAAGGAAGAAACTCAAGATTGCATTGCCTTGATTCTCTTTAGTAGGAGTAAAATTCTGTCAGGCTTTCAAATTCTGCTACTACCGGTAGTGGTTCTCATAGTGCCTCTGGGACCCTTTCAGGGCGTCTTGGAAGATAGAGATAGATAGATAGATAGATAGATAGATAGATAGATAGATAGATAGATAGATAGATAGATAGATGGATGGATGGATGGATGGATGGATGGATGGATGGATGGATGGATGGATGGATGGATGGATGGATGGATGGATGGATGGATGGATGGATGGATGGATAAATAGATAGATAGATAGATAGATAGATAGATAGATAGATAGATAGATAGATAGATGGGTAGGTAGATAGGCAGATAGATAGGTAGGTAGATAGATAGATAGATAGATAGATAGATAGATAGATAGATAGATAGATAGATAGATAGGTGGGTGGGTGGGTGGGTGGGTGGGTGGGTGGGTGGGTGGGTGGATGGATGGATGGATGGATAGATAGATAGATAGATAGATAGATAGATAGATAGATAGATAGATAGATAGATAGGCAGATAGATAGGCAGATAGGTAGGTAGGTAGGTAGGTAGATAGATAGATAGATAGATAGATAGATAGATAGATAGATAGATAGATAGATAGATAGATAGATAGATAGATAGATTGATTGATTGATAGATAGATAGGCAGGTAGGTAGGTAGGTAGGTAGGTAGGTAGGTAGATAGATAGATAGATAGATAGATAGATAGATAGATAGATAGATAGATAGATAGATAGATAGATAGATAGATAGATAGATAGGTAGGTAGGTAGATAGGTAGATAGGTAGATAGATGTGTCGGTGTGTATTTTAAAAAACTTAGTTTTAATTTCTATTACAGTAAATTACAAAAGATAAAACAAACATAAACCAAAGCTATTTGAGGTCCTCAGTCATTTTTAAGAACATAAAAGAGTCCTGAGCCCAAAATATTTGAGAATTGCTGCATTGCTATATACTCTATAACAATAAAGTAGTGTTCCAGTTGTCCTTGTGGAGTGTTTCTTGACTTGGCCTACCATAAAGGGCTGAAATGAGCAGACTAAAGTTTGATGCCCTGCTGCATTACTGGGGCAGTTCCCAGCGGGAGTTCTGCAAAGCCAACATCATCACTGCTCATAGGTGTCCTCGCCATGAGAGCCATCCAGCACACCGCCAACTCCAAATGCAGCAGCAGCCCTAACATCCCCTGAAGAGCCAAAATGAGGTGGTTAAAAAAAAAGTTAATTTGCAGTAGCTTAAAAATTTAATGCCATGCCACAATACTCTTTTTTTCTTTATTTTTACTCATGAGAAATTTTTGTATCAATGTATGAGAACCAGTTTGGTCTAGTAGTTAAAGCACCAGGCTAGAAGCCAGGAGACGGTGAGTTCTAGTTCTGCCTTAAGCATGAAAGTCGCTGGGTTAGTTAGGGCCAGTCACTCTCTTTCAGCCCAACTCACCTCACAGGGTGGTTGTGGGGAAAATAGGAGGAAGGAGTGTTGTGTATGTTTGCTGCCTTGAGTTCCTTATAAAAAGTAATAGAAACAGGATTAAAAAAACCTAAAGAATTACATAAATAAATGTTCAATGTTGTTACGGCAATGGGTTCAAAAAAGGAAAGATGGCAGCACCAATTGTGCAGTCTCAAACTCCATCTTGATTTTTTTTTTTTTGCTCCTTCCACAGAAGAGGATGAACTGATCCAACTGAGGCACCTGAGTTGGCAATCCCTGGCTCCCATTTCACGTTGGCCTGGTTCATAAAACATGCTATGCTTGGATGTATTTATTTATTTGTATCCCATCTTCCTAAGGGAAAAATAAAAAAAATTAAATTGCAAAAACCAATTTAGAAATAGTACTTGGCTGTCAAATAGGAGCAAGAGGCTACAGCAGTGGTGGCGAACCTATGGCACGGGTGCCAGAGGTGGCACTCAGAGCCCTCTCTGTGGGCATGCGCGCCGTCGCCCCAGTCCTAGGCCTTCAGCTGGGTTTTATAAAACCTTTTCGCTTTAGGCTTCCGCCGCCGTGTGCAAAAAAAAAAGTTTCAATCAATCAATTTCATCTTCTCGTGGGAAAAAAAAAGATCTTGCAAAGTTGGAATTGATTGATTGAACATTTTAGTCCCACCCAGTCTGCCATTACCTCCACAGCCACGCCCAGCCAATGGGCCACACCCAGCCAATGGGCCACACCCACCCGGCAGGTTTTGGGTTGCAGTTTGGGCACTCGGTCTCTAAAAGGTTTGCCATCACTGGGCTACAGGGTTATGGACTTAGAAAAAGTAAACATGTGTGAAACAATATTCATTTTAAGTAAGAGAAAAATATGACCAGGCGGTACTTCAGTACTCACCTACCCCACTGGTACAGACCAGCCTAGTTTTACCATTGGCACCTGGATCAATCCAGGAATTCACAAAGAGGACCAGATAATAGTGTTGTGATGGTGTGGCTGCCGCTGCCGCCAATAGCATTAAAATTAGAAGGAGCTGCTGATATACAATCGGAGCCAGAAATGGAATTCAGATCTCAGATATCTACTAAAGGAATCTGTTGAGAGAATGCATTGTGCAGCTAGAGCAAGGGATATGCCTGATAGCAATTAATTGAAAATAATTGGGCCATAATTGGGCTTGCCTATTACAGTCATAATTTATGACAGTTGCAAATTGAGTCACCCATGTGAACGTCCTGGTATACGACCTATTTTGCAGTGGTTGTTAAGGAAACCAACGGTTTGCTATGGGTGCAGTTTTGACAAAAACTGGAAGTAAATGCCAATTTTTTGGCAAAATTATCAAAATGCAGTTAACAAGATGCTGTAAATGGCCACAAATGCAAGCTGGTTGCCAAGCACCTGAAGTGGAGTCATGTTACCACAGGGAGAGTAACCATCAGAACTTTGAATCTGGATGGTAAGTGCCTCTGGAAGGTCCACCATAACTTTAAATGGCTGCTAAGCAACCAGTCATAAGTCAAGGACTACCTTTATAGGGACTGCCATCAACTGAGGCACAGAAATGGATGGAAGTTGCATGGAAAGAAATAGAATCTTTGGAGACAAACCACAGACAGGATAGCCAAAGTGGGTTTTCAAAACAAAGTAGGATGTTCATGCAATGCCAAAGCTAAGTTAGTAGCAAAGGACTACACAAAAATATGGCAAACATTACAGCAACATTTTTGAAGCTATCGTTAAACATGGAAGCATCGGAATACTACCAAATGTAGCCACATTTAGAACGTTGCACGTGAAGCACTTAAATATTAAGGCAGCCTTTTTGCAGGGTGATTTGAAAGAGATTTACATCTACCAACTGCCAGAATTTGAAAAGACAGGGAAAGAAAAACTGATGTGCAAATTGCAAAAATCCATATATGGTCTAAAACAAGCAGCCAAAGAGGGGTCTGATAAACCAAAAGTTTCAAAACATGGAAAAACAGGGAAATGCTGAACTATGCTTATAAACATGAATTAAAAATAGAAGATGTATAATGTGTTGATAATTTATGTGCAGAAGATAAAAGAGTGAAGAATTTAAATAAAAAAGTGGAAGTAAATCTTTCTGGGGTTATTACCTACTCTCCTGGAACTGAAATAAAAAGGACCAAAGTAGACTTTATCTGCTTAATCAAAAACCAAAAGACAAAAGACTCAGTGAGGCAAAGGACTCAAGTATAGCTAGTCTTCACTTACTGACCTATTCCGTAATCATTCAAAGTTTCTACAGTGCTGAAAAAGGAGATTTACAATCAGCCTGAATTTGCTGCCATCATAGCATCCCCACAGTTACATGATCGCACTTCAGGCACTTGGCAACCAGCATACAATGGCAACAGTGTCCCATGGCAATGTGATCATCATTTGCGACCTTTCCAGTCAGCATTCGACAAACAAAGTCGATGGGGAAGCCGGCAAGAAGTAACAATTAGCGGTGATGGCAGAGGTTTGTTTAATAACCACAAGTGGAACTGATGTCATAAGTCAGGCGTGGTCATTTGACGTTTCATTTTGCAACTGCATCATTTAGGGATGTAGTTAATGGTCCCAATTGCAGCCAGTAAGTGAGCATTACCTGTATACCCATGAAAGCTGAATACTGACTGGAACAAAGCAGGAAACCAAGTTAGCAAGCAATGAGCAATATGGGGAAGCTGTGAGAAAAGCTACTATACATTTCATCTGTGAGCAGATATATAACTGGTGAAATTGGACTATGGGTAGACCTCAACTTGTTGTTGTTAGTTGCGAAGTCGTGTCTGACCCATCGCGATCCCATGGACAACTTTCCTCCAGGCCTTCCTGTCTACCATCTTCTGGAGTCCATTGAAGCTCACGCCTCCTGCTTCAGTGACTCCATCCAGCCACCTCATTCTCTGTCGTCTCCTTCTTCTATTGCCCTCAGACCTCAACTTACAACCGTTCATTTAACAACTGTTCAAAGTTACAATGACATTGAAAAAAGTTGCTTACACCCATCCTCATACTTATGACCATTGCAGCATTCCCATGGTCAAATGTTCAAAATTCAAGTGCTTGGCAATTGGCCCATATTTATTGGTGGTTGCAATGTCCCAGCATCATAGGATTGCCATTTGCAACCTTCCCAGCTGGCGTCTGACAAGCAAAGTCAACAGGGGAAGCCAGATTCACTTAACAGCCACATGACACATTTAATAACCGCAGTGATTTGCTTAACAACCGTAGCTAAAAAGGTTGTGAAATTGCCCATGACTCACTTAACAACCGCCTTCCTTAGCAATGGCAATTCTGGTCTGAATTGTGGTTGTAGGATAAGGTCTCCCTGTGGATAGGAGTAAAAAGATTAGGCAGATGTTTAAACAGAACTCTAAACTTTACTTGAAAATTTCCAACAGCAGATCATCCAGAATCTACTCAATATGCATATTTTGATTAGTTGGAGATAAATCTGATAGAAAAACTACCAGATAGATCTTCCTTTTGGAGGTATAGCATCCATTGCCAGGTACAGCAAGAAACGAGGCATCGTAGCCTCATCATTGGTGGAGGCTAAATATCAATCAGAATAGAGATGGAAGGAACTTGGAGGTCTTCTAGTCCAAGCAGGAGACCATATGCCATTTCAGGTAGGTGATTGTCCAGTCTTTTCTTAAAAACCTCCCGTTATGAAGCACCTAAAATTTCTGTTCTGTTAAGTGTTCTCACCAGTTGCTTCTCTCCTTGATTAGTTTCCGCCCATTGTTTCTTGTCTTGCCTTCTGATGCTTTAGTTTAGTTTAGTTTAGTTTATTCACACTTATATGCCGCCCTTCTCCGAAGACCCAGGGCGGCTCACAACAAGAATACAATAACAATTTTAAAATTAACCACATTCATACCACATACAAACTCAATCAATTTGCAGCCGCTGATGGCGGGACACTCTTAGGGACGAGGGGCAGAGCTCAGCTCATATGCCCCAAGCCTGTCGGCATAGATGTGTCTTCAGCACTTTCCGGAAAGCTAGGAGGGAGAAATAAGGGAAATAAGGGGGAAATAAGTCGACCCCCTCTTCTTTGTGGCAGCCCCTCAAATATTGGAACACTGCTATCATTTCTCAAAGGGCATGTATGCAATAACCTCAAGTTCAATCCCAATATTTACAGATAGACTTCCAGAAATACTGGAATACTGCTATCGTGTCCCCCGTAGTCCTTCTTTTTTCTAGCCTGGCCATACCTAATTCCTGCAAAGGTTCTTTATATCAGGGGTAGTCAACCTTGGCTCTTTTATGACTCGTGGACTTCAATTCCCAGAATTCCTGAGCCAGCTTAGCTCGCTCAGGAATTCTGGAAGTTAAAGTCCACGAGTCATAAAAGAGCCAAGGTTGACTACCCCTGCTTTATATGTTTTTGTCTCCAGGCCCTTGATCATGTCACAAGGGGGGATAGGATAGCAGTGTTCCAATATCTCAGGGGCTGCCACAAAGAAGAGGGAGTCAAGCTATTCTACAAAGCGCCGAAAGGCAGGACGAGAAGCAATGGATGGAAACTAATCAAGGAGAGAAGCAACCTAGAACTAAGGAGAAACTTCCTGACAGTTAGAACAATTAATCAGTGGAACAACCTGCCTCCAGAAGTTGTGAGCGCTCCAACACTGGAAGTTTTTAAGAAGAGACTGGATAGCCATTTGGCTGAAATGGTATAGGGTTTCCTGCCTGAGCAGGGGGTTGGACTAGATGACCTCCAAGGTCCCTTCCAACTTTACTGCTGCTGCTGCTGCTACTACTACTACTACTACTACTACTACTACTACTACTACTATTATTATTATTATTTGCACTTTTTCCAAAGTCTCAACATCTTTTTTGTAACATGGTGATCAGTACTGGATGCAATATTCCAGCAGTGGTCTTACTAAGGATTGATAAAGTGCTACAAATACTTCACATGATCTATTTATACAACCCAGGATTGTAAAAATCCTGTGCTGCTGAACCAGCATGCAGGAAACTTGGGCAGCACAGATTCTGCTACACTTCAGAACAGAAGAACTCATCCCAGGACATGGGAAGTATCAGAACTGCACACCCAAAGATAGACCTGGTATGAAATATGCAGACTTTGAACTGCACTGTTCAAAAGACATGAAAGAAAGAAAGCAAATAAAACGGAAGTGACCAATGAAGGACATGGTACAACATGTATTATTTTCTGAGGTTGTGAGAAGCATTGGGATTTACAGCATGAAATGATCCAGGTGACACAATTCATCATAGTGCATAATTTGGTGTACTGAGCTGATGAGAAGAGGAATATTGGACACATCATCCCATCCACAAATAATTTCCTTCATGCAGGATAGAGGAGGGATCACCTGGTGTCCTACTTTCCATCTCTGTTCGGCTGCCATTATGCATGAACAAAGGCCCCCTCCTTTGGAGGCTAATTTTGCTAATTACTCACAGGATTCTTTCCAATGACTAGAAAGCTCTGTGTCCTTTTGATATAGACGTTTAGAAAATAGAAATCCTTGCCTTCTGTTCATCTTTCTCTCTCTTTCTGGTTTTGCCTGCCCTTTATCCCTTCTTGCCAATTAACTGGTTTGGAGATTAATTATTTGGATCTGGATACAGCGATTGACTAGGAGGGTGCTGGGCGCAAACACAACTGGAAAAGACCCACAATAATTTTTTCCCCAACAAGGCTGCTTTTTCTTTCTCTTGCAACGCCTGTACACATCTGCCTCTGCATGCCAGCAAAAAAGAAGCAAGAAGAGAAGGTAACAAACAGGGGGGGGGACCCTCTGGCTTGGCGCTTTCTACAGAAAGGAATCTCTTGCCATAAAAGATTGGAAGCCCAGAAGGATCCATTGCGAGAAAGAGGCCCCTGGAAGAGGACAAAGGCGCAGATTCACAGGGACATCAAAGCCGCTCAAAAGATTAGTGCGGATGGCTAGAATTCCATTGGAAACAAGAAACCTTCCTCGGCAGCCACTGTTGGTGGCATGCGGGGAGCAAACAGCAGATGCTGCACCATGACGAGGCTCTCCAGTCCAAGCTGCCACATACCAGACAAACAGGCTGGGCTGGTCCACAAAAATTATCCATGGTTTTGTTAGCAGGCCAGACAAACTGCAGGGTAAAAATTTCAAACAATCTAAGGATTGTACCCGCACACCAACACCTACACGCCTCTCCCAACCACAGTGGACAGGAACTGATTTATTTGTTGTGCCGTGTCTTTTTCTGGTTGCAAAAGTCGTTGAGGTGGTTTTGCAGCAATAGAACGAAACACAAGTAGCCCTCAACTTACAGCCATTTGTTTAGCGACCATTGGAAGTTACCGTGGCACTGGAAAAAGTGACTTACATCCAGTTCTCACACTACTGTTACAGTATCTTCATGGCCATGTGATCAAAATTTTGGCTCTTGGCAAGCGGTATGAACAGGTAGTCCTCGGGTTACGACCACAGTTGAACCTAGAATTTATGTTGCTAAGTGAGAAATATGTGAAGTGAGTTTTGCCCCGTTTTACGACCTTTCTTTTTTTTATTAGTTTTTTTCCCCCATATATGCAAATTTCCCAATCAACAAGTTGTCTGAAATTTGCTAAACTAATACATATTCAATTCCTAATCCTTGCTTCTTTTCTCTAACCAAGTATAAAATAAGTTCCAAATTTGGTAATGGTCTGTATCTTTTTTATCTTTTAGCCTCATGGTTAATCTGTCCATTTCTGCACATTCCAAGATCTTCCTGATTATTTCTTCTTCTTGTGGCAAAGCTTCATTTTTCCAATATTGTGCAAAGATTATTCTTGCTGCTGTAGTAATATGTAAAATTAGATATAATTTCTGCTTATTAGTCTTTCCAGGTGTAATGCCTAATAAAAAGAGTTCACGTTTAAAATCCACCTGTTCATCCAATATTTTTTCTAACCACATGTGTATATTTTTCCAATAAACCTTTGCCTTCCCACATGTCCACCAAATATGATAATACGAGCCTATATTATGTTTACATTTCCAACATCTATCTGACATATTTTTAAACATTCTTGATAATCTTACTGGTGGAAAATGCCATCTATAAAACATTTTATACATATGAAGTAGACATTGTCAGTTTATAATTTCCCTCCCATAACATTTGCCATTTTTCTAGTTCTATGTTATAACCAAAAATTTTTGCCCATCTTGTCATTGTTTCTTTCACTTGTTCACTTTCCATATCTAAAATTAACAAAAAAATTATACATTTTCTTAATCAATTTCTCATCTGAGGTCAACAAAAGCTTATCAAACACATTTTGATCTTTATAAAATCCATACATTTTTACATCTTTTTCATATCTATTTAATATCTGTAAATGTGCCCACCAAGATAACTTAACTCCTAAGTTTTCCAATTCTTGTTTGGGTTTTAATTTTCCATGAGAATCTAAAATATCTTTATATGTCCATATTTTCTCAAAGTCCACTAGATTCGGATGTATAAATGCCTCCATCGTTGACAACCACCCTGGGATTTTAGTATATATTTTAGCTTTAATTTTTTCCCATACTGTTAGTAAAGCATTTCTAACAACATGATTTTGAAAATATTTATGGATTCTGTTTTTCCCATACCATAAAAAAGCATGCCACCCCAATTGTAGATCATGTCCTTCTAAGTACAATAACCTTTTGTTTCTAAGTGTTATCCACTCTTTCACCCAAGTTAACACCAAAGCTTGATAATACAATGTCCATTCTGGCAATCCAAAACCTCCATTCTACTTAGCGTCGTTTTACGACCTTTCTTGCCACAGTTGTTAATTTAATAATACGGCTGTTAAGTGAATCTTCCCATTGACTTTGCTTGTCAGAAGATTGCAAAAGATGATCACATGATCCTGAGACACTGGAACTGTTATACATATGAACCGGTTGTCCAGCATCCAAATGTAAATCAGGTGATCATGGGAATGCTGCAATGGTTATAAGTGTGGCAAATGGTCCTAACTCACTTTTTTCAGTGTCATTAAAACTTTGAACAGTCACTAAATGTGACAACTGTTGTAAGTCAAGGATTACCTATATTTATGATCAATTGCAGCATTCTTCATGTGACCTTCATAGCCATCTTCTCACAATCAATCAAAATCAACGGGGGAAGTCAGATTCGGTTAACAACTGCAAGGATTTGTTTAAAAACCATGGCAAAAAAACCCCCATAAAATTGGGCAAAATTAATCATCGCCTTGCTTAACCACAAAAATTCTAGTCCCAATTGTGGTCATAAGTCAGGGACTGCCTCTACAAATCTAGGATGCTAGAGGGGGTAAAAAGTGGGGCAGTGACAATGGTCACCAAGCAAAGTTTACCACTTTACAATGCCTGCATCCAGTTTTGGTCACCACGATGTAAAAAAGATGTTGAGACTCTAGAAAGAGTACAGAGAAGAGCAACAAAGATGATCAGGGGACTGGAGGCTAAAGCGTATAAGGAACGGCTGCTGGAATTGGGTATGTCTAGTTTAATGAAGAGAAGGACGAGGGGGGACATGATAGGGTAGCAGTGTTCCAGTATCTCAGGGACTGCCACAAAGAAGAGGGAGTCAAGCTATTCTCCAAAGCGCCCGAAGGCTGGAGATGGAAACTAATCAAGGAGAGAATCAACCTAGAACTAAGGAGAAACTTCCTGACAGTGAGAACAATTAACCAGTGGAACAACCTGCCTCCAGAAGCGGTGAATGCTCCAACACTGGAAGTTTTTAAGAAGAAACTGGACAGCCATTTGCCCGAAATGGTATAGGGTTACCTGCCTGAGCAGGCGGTTGGACTAGATGACCTCCAAGGTCCCTTCGAACTTTATTATTATTATTATTATTATTATTATTATTATTATTATTATTATTATTATTATTATTATTATTATTATTATTATTATTATTATTATTATTATTATTATTATTAAAGTCCCCTTCCATCCTTGTGTCACATTATAACATAAGTGCAAAAGGCTTTGTCATCATGTTGGCCACCTATGAATGCATAATAGAAAAACACAACCATTAAATCAATGCCATAAAAATGAAAAAACAAAGTTAACAGCTCTCTGATTAAAATCAATTCATGTAACACAGTAAGGAAAAACCAAAGTAAGCATGGGGAAGGGGGGGGGAAAGGCCACAATTCAGCAGCATTCAGAAATCCAGTATGTCCGAAGTAGTTCTGCCACCCTTTTCCTCAAGAACTTAAACATCAAAACTAAATGTTAAATCCTGAAGATTGGAACTTAAAAATTCTATGGGAAAGTATTTCCATACCAATGTATAGACACAATGCAGTAAGCTACATTTAGCGTAGTCTTTTGGATAAACCCAAAGTACTGGATTTGTTAGGGTGATTTAAGATGTTACGTGCATCCAGAATATTAAATTATTCAGAAAAAATGTAGATCAATTAACCATTTGGAAGCATGTTTGTTTATTTCATCAATTGATTGGCCTCCTCAACCATCCAAGCAGCTCTATACATAGAACCCACCACCATGAATTTTATTTTCTGACACTTCAAAGAAGATGGGCAGATTAAAAGAAGAGAAGAACTTCGGTGAGAAAGGTTGATGCTATCAAAGAAAGCTAGAATTCTTTGTCATGGCTTTCCTGGTTGAATTCTCAGTCAGCCACGTCATGCCAGAATCTGCATGTCTTGTTAAACTAGGACTTTGAGAGACAAAGTGCTTCCCTCTTTGACATAATGTTTTTTAGAACTACCAGATTTCCTAGTGTTTGAGGAAGAGAACTATGTTATTAGTATAATTATCAGGGACATAAAATTCTAGGGACAGAGAGAACCAGTGCTGCTAATAAGATTTGTGGATCCAGATTGACGATGCTGCTATCCATTCAACTGTGTCTGACTTTTAGCGATTCTGTGGGCCAGGTCTCTCCACATCTTCTGATCTTGCACTGTTTCTTTGAGTTTTTCTGTGCTCTGGCTGGTGTCAGTTTGGATGGTATTCAACCATTATGTTCCTTGGTGATCTGGTTTCCTTTTACCGCTAACTCTTCCCAACATTTCTTTGTCCAGTTGGATCCAGATTATATGTAAACAAATGTCTAGTTCATTCATACTAGTCCAAAAGGAAATATTTCCCCCCCAGTGAAGATATAACTCTCTAACCATTACATTATACTGCCCTTCAGATAAGATGCCAGCCAAAATCAACCACTAAGAAAGCTCTTGAGACTGTTTAAAGTTTCCTGCTAATTTTCCTGCTTCTTAATTAACAACAGCCACTCCATTTTAGCAATAAAATTGTTCCCCTGTTTAATTTTATAGCGATGGTGGTTTTAATTAATTTAGTTCATTTACTTAAAGTGCTTTAGACCTGCTCTTCAGGAAAAGCAGGCTTTCAGAATAACTAGATTGGAAACAAACCAGGCATGGCCTGTCCATAAGTGTACAAGCCAATGATGTTTTCTTCCCCTCTTGCACATTTTGACATCCTCTCTGGAGATGACTCTGGAACAGGGGTGGACAACTATAGCAACTTTATGACCTGTGGACTTCAACTCCCAGAATTCCTGAGTGGCATGGCTGGCTCAGAAATTCTGGGAGTCAAAGTCCACAAGTCATAAAGTTGCAATATGTCTATGGAGATTCTCAGTCATCCAGGTCACGCTT
The DNA here is from genome assembly GCA_034064705.1 of Bothrops alternatus. NCBI lineage: Eukaryota > Metazoa > Chordata > Lepidosauria > Squamata > Viperidae > Bothrops > Bothrops alternatus. The sequence continues at coordinate 2,068,607 of JARGCV010000082.1, read as the reverse complement.
GTCCCAAAGGTGCTTTTTCACGAGGCAACTGGACTTTCTTGTTTTTCTTTGAAGACGTTTCTCTTCTCATCCAAGAAGCTTCTTCAGCTCTGACTGGATTGTGGGGAAATGGGAGGATTTATACTCCTTGCAGACAGCTGGTCATTTGCCTTCTTTTAGAGCAGCAGTTCTCAACCTATGGGTCGTGACCCCCTTTGGGGTCGAACGACCATTTCACGGGGGTCGCCAAACACTGCAGTCCGCCATTTTTTTCCCCATTTCCCCTCGGCCGGTGCAGGGGGCAGCACCGCGCATGCACGGGGTAGCACCATGCATGCGCAATGCAGGCTGTCGCACGCGCACAACGCATGCGCGATGTGGGCCATCGCGTCGCGCATGCACAATGCGGGCCACCGCACATGCGCGATGCGGGCCATCGCTCCGCGCATGTGCAATGCGGGCCATCGCGCCACACATGCGCAATGTGGCCATCGCGCGCGCGCCACGCATGTGCAATGCGGCCATCGCGCGCGCGCCACGCAGGCGTGATGCGGACCGTTGCGCCGCACAGGCACAGGTCGGGATCGCGGCCTACAAAAGGTTGAGAACCGCTGTTTTAGAGAGTCATTGAAGCCCCTGGAGGCTTATTTGTGTCTTCAGGGTCACCTGAGTGGTGCAAATGGGTGTGGGGCCTTCTTGGAACTGTTGAAAGGACTGTGTTGTAGACTGGAGATGTCATATCCCCCCCTCTGGTTTGAAAGAGGGGTCAGAGAAGCCACCTATGTCAAAAAATTGAACAGCCCTCTCTCAACAGAGGGGGAGGGATATGACATCATCTATCTCCAGACTACAACACGGTCCTTTCAGCAGTTCCAAGAAAGCTCCACACCCATTTGCGCCACTCAGGTGACCCTGAGGACACAGATAAGCCTTCAGGTGGCCTCAACAACTCACTAAAAGGATGCAAATGACCAGCTGTCTGCAAGGAGTATAAATCCTTCCATTCCCCACCATCCAGTCAGAGTTGAAGAAGCTTCTTGGATGAGAAGCAAAATGTCTTCAAGAAAAACAAGAACGTGCAGTTGCCTCGTGAAAAAGGCACCTTTGGGATAAAGTTGTCATAGTTGCCACCCCTGTCCTGGAGGCCAGGTGGCTTGTTGGTGCTTTCCCTAGAACATTTCGTTCCCTTTTTCCATTCCCATTGTAGTTGGGGGACAGAGATGTAAACCAAGCTGGACATCAAGACAGGGTGCCTAGCAGGGCCCTGCACTAAAGAATCTTCTACTAAAAGCATAACATCTTACTTTGCGGTTACTACTATGAAATAAAATTCAACTTCCAGCAAAGCCATTTTCTACAAAAAACGGTCTTGCACACAAAGACACCCCAAGGAAGTTCCAGATCAGTACAGGATGACCCCTTTGACATAATTTCTTGGGGGGGGGGGAAGGAAGGAACAAAGTGATCCAGCAGAGTTGATGGAACACCTCTGTTGTTGTTGTTGTTTTTTTTTTGTCTTCCTGTCCTGGAGAGTATGGTAACTATTGCTGAATGAAGAGCTCTCCGTCCATCCTTGAATCAGGAGAAAACCCCAACATTGTCAAACCCTTGTCTGTCTTCAATCACTTGAATTCTTCCTCTCCCCCCCCCTTTGTCCTTTGGAGGACAAATCCTAACACATTTTACTGAACTGGAGGCCACCTTTGGAACTGGGATGTCCCAAGAAGTCAGAAAAGTCACAATGGCAGCCGTGATCCGACTTCCTTCCCACAAATGCAAGACACGTAAAAAAGATGATGGTGGAACTTTGTTCATGCAATCACAGCTGCTATTGTGACTTTTCTAATCCTCTCCCCTGGGCAGAATCCTGTCTTGGACAGAATGAGAATAAAAGAGAAGACGCTACTTTAAAAGTTACAGATGATTTAAGCCTAGCTAACTCATAAGCTGAGAATGAGATACAACAGTAATAATAATAATAATAATAATAATAATAATTTATTTATTTTATTTATTTATTAATCAAATTTCTATACCGCCCCTCTCCCGAAGGACTCGGGGCGGTGTACAGCCTAAAATTTAAAAAACATATAAATATACAAAATTTAAAATAATTAAAAATAAATTAAATAATTTGGCCGAAATCCCCATTTAAAACCCAAAACATACAAAGCTAAAATCTTAAAAAATACTCAGTCCCCCTAAAACATTTTGACCCTATTGGAACCGAAGCTTCTATGCCAGGCCGGCCTGTCGAAAAAGGAATGTTTTTAGTTCCCGACGGAAGGTGCGTAAATCTGTTATTATACGGAGTTCGGGGGGGAGCTCGTTCCATAACGTGGGAGCTCCCACAGAGAAGGCTCTCCCCCTGGGGGTCGCCAGCCGGCACTGTCTGGCCGACGGCTCCCTGAGGAGGCCCTCTCTGTGGGAGCGTACCGGACGGCGGGAGGTATTTGCTGGCAGTAGACGGTCCTGTAAGTATCCGGGTCCGATGCCATGGAGCGCTTTAAAAGTGGTCACTAACACCTTGAACCGCACCCGAAAGACCACCGGCAACCAGTGCAACTCACGCAGGAGCGGTGTTACGTGGGAGCGCCACGACGCTCCCATCACTACCCGCGCGGCCGCATTCTGGGCAAGTTAGAGCTTCTGGATGCACCTCAAGGGGAGCCCCATGTAGAGAGCATTACAGTAGTCTAGCCTGGACTAATAATAAAGTTGGAAAGGACCTTGGAGGTCATCGAGCCCAACCCCCTGCTCAGGCAGGAAATTCTACACCATTTCAGACAAATGGCTGTCCAGTCTCTTCTTAAAAACTTCCAGTGTTGGAGCATTCACCGCTTCTGGAGGCAGGTTGTTCCACTGGTTAATTGTTCTCACTGTCAGGAAATTTCTCCTTAGTTCTAGGTTGCTTCTCTTCTTGGTTAGTTTCCACCCGTTGCTTCTTGTCCTGCCTTCAGGCGCTTTGGAGAATAGCTTGACTCCCTCTTCTTTGGGGCAGCCCCTGAGATACTGGAACACTGCTATCATGTCCCCCCTCGTCCTTCTCTTCATTAAACTAGACATACCCAATTCCAGCAACCGTTCCTTATATGCTTTAGCCTCCAGTCCCCTAATCATCTTTGTTGCTCTTCTCTGTACTCTGTCTAGAGTCTCAACATCTTTTTTACATCGTGGTGACCAAAACTGGATGCAGAATTCCAAGTGTGGCCTTACCAAGGCATTGTAAAGTGGTGTTAATACTTCATGTGATCATAAAAATGGGAGTAGCACTACAAAAATAGCAGAAGGAATCTAGTAGCACCTTTTTTGAACACAAAATTTAATTAACCTGCATCCTGTATTTACTGCACCTGAGCAAAGATGCAGCATTCAATAGAATCCCAGCATCAATCAGCCTCCCCACCTCCCTCTATCACAGGGGTTCTCAACCTTGGAAACTTTAAGACTTGTGGGCTGAGGAATTCTGGGAGTTGAAGTCCACAAGTCTTAAAGTTGCCAAGGTTGAGAACCCCTGCTCTATCAGGACCCTCTGCCCCTGGATAAAATGACCACCAATTGCTCCCTTGAAGCTTTGGAAGTGAAGAAGGTAGTATAATTTTAACATAGAGTCACAGGGTTGGAAGGGACCTTAGAGGTCTTCTAGTCTACCTCCCCTGTTCAAAGGAGGAGTCTTTGTACTACCCTGGTCAAATGGTTGCCGTGTCATTCCCTACCTTTCCCCAATTTTATAAGAATATTCTTCTTGGGGGGGGAGTAAAGAGCACCTGGATGCAGACATGAAATTCAGATTTTTTTTTACTCTGCAATCTCTCCCTGCTAAATGTTCCCACTATCCATGCTTAAGAACTGTGTTGCACATCTGCAGGTCCATTCTTCACACCTGGGGAGGTTTCACCTGCCTGTCCCAGCTTACTTATACTTAGAATTATACTTAAGTATAGTTTTGATCAGGTGTTCATGATGGTTGAGCTTGTCTGAAACAAGGTTCCTTTCCATGTCCACAGATAAAGATTTCAGGAGTTCAGTGAATTTGGATGGGGAAAAAAAGTATTAGATCTAGTTTTTCTAATCAATAATCTATGCCAGCAACAAAGTAATTTGTGGTCTCTAGATCCCAAAGTATTTTTTTTATCTTTTAACTTAACTGTTACCTTGTTTGAAACATCTGCACCAGGCTCAGAGAGCACCAAGGACCCCCCCCCCCATAGTTCAACCCTGAGCTACAAATACTGAAATGTATCTAAAATTATTATACCCTAAAAAAGAGTATAGGTCTTTTAAATTATTATACCCTAAATTATTATACCCTAAATTACCCTAACCTTATAAATTATTATACCCTAAAAAAGAGTATAGGACCCCCAGAGGGTCGTTGATTTATGGAATTCACTTCCTGAAGGGGTCGTGACAGCTGTCAGCCTTGACAGCTTCAAGGCAGGGCTAGATAGATTCATGGATGCCAAGTGTATCGGTAGTTATTAAAACGGATGTCCATGTGCCGCCTCTATGTTGGTTGAGGCAGGCAGGATTCCCTTGGGTACCATTTGTTGGGGGTCAAGGGAAAGGGAGGGTTTTGCCTTCTCTTTCTGCTCAAGATCCCCATGTACAATTGGTGGGCCACTGTGTGACACAGAATGCTGGACTCGATGGGCTTTGGCCTGATTCAGCATGGCTCTTCTTATGTTCTTATGTTCTTATGTAGGTCTCACTTTAACAGATTAATGAAGAAGCATATGGAGACTCTGGAGTCTTTAATTCTATGTATCAATGGGAAGAGCTCATCCTGAACTTGCCAAAAAAAGAGAAAAAACTATAGGTGCACTGGAAAGGTGTTTGGCTCTCTGGCCAGCACAGCCTACACTTAGTTCAACCTGGTGCTTGGACGATTTCTACACGGATTAACACAACCTGCATTTTCCTTTTTTTCTCACTAGGTGGCTATAGCAGGCCACTGTTTCATTTCAGAAAGCAGATCACAGCAGAAAGGAGAAGATAATCAGGGATTCTCAACCTTGGCAACTTTAAGACTTGTGGACTTCAACTCCCAGAATTCCTCAGCCAGCTTTGCTGGCTGAGGAATTCTGGGAGTTGAAGTCCACAAGTCTTAAAGTTGCCAAGGTTGAGAACCCCTGAGATAGATAGATCTTTCCCAGAGGGGAGGGGCATATTCAAAATAATTGAAATATAATGTGAAAAGGCACCTTCATTTAGGTTCGACAGACCCAAACAGGCAAAGGAGAAAGTGGGACAGCTAGAAAGAACAAGTTGTCTGTTTGACTTGGCATTTGCAATAAAAATTGCAGCGAAAAACTGCAAAAAGAAATGTACTTAAGCCTAGGTGTATATAAAATGACTTTTCCCAGAATCAGGAAGTCTAGTTTTTCAATTGCAATATTTTTACAACAAATCTTCATTTTCAGGAATGTGTGTTAGTGATAATATAGAATTGACAACACCATAAATTTTCATCTTTTACCATAAAAGCATACCACACGATGAGTGAAATGTTCTGCACAATACAGTAGATGTGAGGGGGCTGGTTTGAAGCCAATTGCTGGAATCAGGAAATAACATAAATCAAGGCTGTACAGTCTGTCAATGGACAATGGGAAGAGAGCAGACATTTTACAAGGTCCCAGTGCACTAAAGTTTGAATTATTGGTGTGAAAATAGCCCACACACTTTAAAAGCATACTAAAAAAACCAGAACAATATTTGATTTTTAAGATTAAGCTTGCTGGATGGGAGACATGAGGAAAGAAAGGAAAAACATGGTGTCTTTTGCTGCACAGCCTTCCTTTGCTGGACTTGTACTTAACTTAGGGGTCTTCAAACTTGGCCCTTTTATGACTTGTGGACCAATGCTGGCTGAGGAATTCTGGGAGTTGAAATCCACAAGTCATAAAAGGGCCAAGTTTGAAGACCCCTGACTTAACTATTGTGTTCTGGCTCCTGCAATGAACTCGCCAAATGGTTCAGAATCCTTTATTTACTTACATACTACATTAGCTCTTGTCTCTCTAAAGCAGGGGTTCTCAACCTTGGCAACTTTAAGACTTGTGGACTTCAACTCACAGAATTCTGGGAATTGAAGTCCACAAGTCTTAAAGTTGCCAAGGTTGAGAACCCCTGCTCTAAAGCTAACCAAGAGGTTCACCAGTTCACGCTGAACACTAGCCTGAAAACCAGCTGCCACAGCTCCAGATAATCTGCTGCTTCTATGGTCCTCCAAAGCTGTAGCATCACTTTTATCACCTTTTCCAAAATTGAGATTTAAGAGACTGGTCTAAAGCTGTCCAAAGTAGTAAAACCAAGCAAAAGCTTCTTGACCAGGGGTCCTTCAGAGATAGATGCACCCTCTCACCAAAAGTGTACTGAATGCTCAGATCCAGTTCCTTTCACATTGCAGAAAGTCTTGACCAGTTACAAGGGTCAGGAACTCAGCAGAGAAGTAGAACTGATACTAGAGAGTCCTATTTGCCAGAACATGCACTGACCAGCGTCTACTACGGTTCAACGCTGAGTTTTATCTGCCAAGTCATGAGAATCCTTCACAGCAGCCCTTCAGGTGTATTCTTTCGATTTGGCTCAATTAAGCTTCCACAAACTAGGTCATTTCCCTATATTTGGACTATTTTTAACAGATAACCTTACTTGAAATTCCTCTGGCTCCATAAGCCCTCTCCCCAATTGGACCCAAAATAAGTAGAAAATGTTGACCCCACTTGTATCTGGTAAGTTTATATGCCACTCCTCCCAAATTGCATCTGGTTTGTCTTTAGTGTGTGCGGCCCCCAATCAATTATGGCTTAATGCAACAAATTTATCATTTTATAACTTAATACACCCCAATCAATTATGGCTTAATGCAACAAATTTATCATTTTATAACTTAATACATTTAGCCCAGTATTGTTTGTTCTGGCTGACAGCCATTTCACAGGCTTCCCATTAGCTCTGACTTATCCTGCTAATTGCGCTACCAGGCAGTATCAGGAATTGAGTGCTGGGCCTTTCTTCAAGCAGCTTTTAACTACTGAGCAATACTCCATCCTCCCATCTAGTTACTTGTTTAAGAATTCTTACCCTTAAGGGTGGACCTCCTAGTTTTCCAGAGGGAAAGAATCATCATCAATAAATACCAGGTAGTACTCAACTGGCACAACATGCCATTAAAATTTAAGGCTTATATCCTACCTTTCCCCTGGGAACTCAAGGGATTGGAACTTGGATCTCCCACTTGTAGGACAACATCTTAAATAGTTATGCTACATCGACTCACCTAAACATCATTTTCAGTCTTTCTGCCTAAACATTCTTCTCAGCTGGATTTGCGTTAAGATGTACTTGGTTAGCCTTAACCTTTGGAGGTTTAGCATCTCAGGCGTCTCCGGTGAACCTACTACCCAAGTTCAGAAAATAGATTTATCTTGATAAATAAGCTGTGTTGTGCGCCCACAGTGGACTGCTGGAGTGTTTGGAGCGTCTTCAAACAGGATTGTAATAATTCAGGGTCAGCAGACCTGCAGCTCAGTGCTAGCATCCATTTAATTGACCAGGGAGCAGCTGATGAGATATCCCACAACTCCCAGGGCTCATTTCTGAGCAACAAAGATACTAGCAGTTAGGAGAACTAGAGCCTGATGCTTTGGCCTGCACTGAAACAGCATCTTCTAAAACTAGATCCAGTGTGCCCCACTGCTGCAGCCAATTCCATTCTAAACCCCCTAGAGATGTTTAGGTTCATCTATGAAACATAGCCGGGAAAGTCTCCATTTCTTTCTGTGTCTTCCACTAGCTGTTCACTCACGAATCAGGGCTAATTCAACTGCATGATTTATGTTGCTAAACCAATGCGAGTCAACCTCCCATTCCTTAACACAAGAGGTCTTCAAACTTGGTCCTTTTATGACTTGTGGACTTCAACTCTCAGAATTCCTCAGCCAGCATGCCTGGCTGAGGAATTCTGGGAGTTGAAGTCCACAAGTCATAAAAGGACCAACTTTGAAGACCTCTGCCATAACAGTATAAATGGACAGATGAGGGAAAAAAGATCCTAAGATAGGGGGTGTCCAACCTTGGCTACTTTAAGACCCCATGGACTTCAACTCCCAGAATTCCCCAGCCAGCCATGCTGGGTGGGGAACTCTGGGAGTTGAAGTCCACAGGTCTTAAAGCTGCCCAGGTTGAGCACCCCGATAGGTAACTCTCAAAACCCATGTTGGGAATTGGCTTCCTGCCGGCAGTCACTCTCGTTAAAATTCACAAACTCAATTCTGAAGAAGTTATTATGATTCATTCATAGCGTCATTTCTATGAATTGCCTGAAAATTACTGTGATTACAGATGGAAAGAGACACACAAAAGGCAAGGATGGAATAAGTTCAGATGCACTTATGCAAACAGCAATTTTATTTATGCTTTTCAGCCAAGAGGCCTACAATCAAAATCGCTAAAGATACAGTATACTTAGGGGCAACAGAAGGGCTTATTTCCAGGCTTGAGAACTGGGTTGCAAACGTTATTTTTGTGAATCCGGTCTTTTGAATTTGTGGAGGTTTAAAATAATCGCTTGCCCTGATTTTGAAAGTCACCCGAGAGATGCAAAAATGTGTGTTCCTCTGATGTTACAAACTTATGCTGGTTAAAAGCAGCAACAGAATCATCTGCTAAAGCCATTTTGAAATGTCATGCCTCTGTACTAGAGATTTTGTATCTAAAACACCCCTTGAAATTAAAAAAAAACTAGCACAAATCAGGCACAATGATTCTAAATGAAACTATTCTTTATTGTTGACACTTGTGAGGCCTTTTAGAGAAATACTTGCACTGTTTGTGGTCATTAACTGACAGTCCCATTCTGCAATTTAATTTACAGCCTGGCAGGCTAAAGACAATAGAGGAACTGATATTGTCTAATTCTAATTCTAGAAGATTAAAAGACCTCCCTCCCAGGTCCCTTTCAGCTGATTCTGATCCTGATTCGATTCCAGTAAATCAAACTAAATATACTGCTCTCAATTTTATGGGCAGGCACTCCTGTATTTGCTCGGTTTTCCAGATCTCCAACTGCTGTCAAACTCCTTGGCTCAAACAGGTATATAGAGACTTGTCAGTAATTAAAGTAAAATGTTTAAGTGAGGATGTCAGAACCGAGAAAAGGAAACAGATTACTTCTCTAGGTCTAAATTAAAGTTGCAGGCAGAATAAAGCTTAAGAAAAATATCAAGCTTAAACTTTAATACAGTACAGAGGATCCAGTCAAAGCTTCCTTCAAATGGTATTTTTTTGAGAAGGCCTTTACACAGGCAATTATTCTACTCTAGTCTCCAATCAACTAAAAGAACTGCTAAAATTCAGAAACTGTTAAAAGTCAGCACAACTCGGTTGTAAAAAACTGGATCTTTTCTGTATCTTAACTATACAGGGTTGCATCCCTACCTCTCAGCCAAAATTACATCTCTTTCCATATTTTCCTGTTTCTGCACTTCTGCTTTTCAGTTGTTCTTAAATCCAAACATTAAGGAAAAAAATACAACAGGTGAGAAGACTTTTCAAAGGCATTGCTCAAGCTGGAGGCTAGACTTCAAAAAGGAAAAACAATGACAGTGACCTGACCGGTCAGAAAAAGGTTCTCTATCTTTAGTTACACTTTTCTAGAGATGGGCCCAGGTTATATCCCAAAAAGGAAAATAAAAAGAGTGAAATTAGGTTCCTAAAAAGGTGGCGGTGTTCCTTGTAAGAAGATTGGGGCACCATCCTGACCTTATATTAAAATATTTTAAAAACATATATAATTTAAAAGCCATTATGTACTTAGGCCTTGATCTACTACACAGAACATAAACCAGTCCATTTACTGTTAACGGAAATAAGCCATTGGAACTAGTCTGCATTTGGCGTCTGGAGCCCCAACTTCATCCATTTGCTGTAGATCCAATGGGATTCCATCATGTACAGAGCCTTAGTAGTTATGGTGTACCATATTTTCCAATTTTCTTGAGAACAGGCGAGAAGAACGACAGAAGAGAGGAGTGGAAAATTCTTACAAGCGGAGACAGGCAAATTTCTGGGCAAATCTGGAATTTCAAGAATCTGTCACTGGACTTCTACAGAAATTATTGAAAGGCATGGTTATTTACAAAACAGAATCCTCTGATTCAAGCCTTAAAAACAATTCACCAAAAGCAAACTGGAGGACTTCTCTCTCTTTTTTCCCTGGTCCTAGCATTTTCTCTACCAACTTAGATCATTGTGATCCTTTTTTTGCAGTTGGATTCACTTCCAAGCACTGTATTACAACCAGCCATCAACTCCTATGAACTGTTTATGTGTGACACTCTTTAGCACTTGGTTCAATAAGAATTATCCTAGAAGCTAATGCTTCACTGCATTCCCAAGTTTTCTTTTTTAAATTAGAAGGCATCCCATGTCTGGGCTTTTTACTGGCTCAGAAGCTAAGCAGGCTCAGGCCTCCTTCACACTTGGGATGGAAATAAAGTGTGAAGCCTACAGGCTAGATTTTAAATGTCAAAACATGGACAAGTCTGTTAAGTCCCTAGAAGTCAAACTAAAAACAGACTTTACCTTAAATGGATGATGAAGGCTGATGGATTCCAGCAGAGCTTGTCCACTGGCACATACCTCCCTCGGTCCACTGAAATTTAATGCTCTCCAGATGTTGACCAGAGCTGCACATCAGATTAATGGTTTGAACAGTTGCTAGATGCTATCAGTACAGATGTGCACAGCTTTCTGGACCCATTACGGTACCAATGTATTTAGAGCTTAAGTTGATAGGCACTTGGCCCGTAGATCATCCTAGGCCGACCCACAAAACAAACTACCAACCACAATGTCAGGCCTTTCTCTACAGATGTTGAGAGCGGCTGCATTTTAAGATATTCATTAGCATGGCCAAGGCCCTCAATCCCATCTTTTGTCCAGCAAAGGTCAAGAGTTATAGTCCTTAATACAATCGATTTAAATTTGTAAACATTCTTCACTCCGTATGTCCAGATTTAACTATAAGCCAGATACATTTTCTTTGATTTGTGTTTCTCTTGTATGTAGTCTATCCAATGTTTCCAGTCTATCATATATTGTTCATTTGAGCGATCCTTCAAATATGCCGATATTTTAGCCATTTCTGCCAAATTTATTACTTTCAAAGTCCATTAGTTAAACTTGGACATACGGAGTGAAGAAGGTCTACAAATTTAAAATGATTGTATTAAGTTGAATGGCTTTAAATTGAACTTTTTCATTGTTTACATGTACAAACGGATATCTAATAATAAAAAAAATATATTAAAAAAAAAGAGTTATAGTCCTTTAACTATGGCAATGCCTACATAACCACCTCTTGGGAGGAGATGGGTTCTTGAAAACACGATGGCAGTGTTGTTGCAGAAATATTACCCTAATGTTTCCCGCCAATAAAAACTGGACTCCTCCTCCTCTGCACGGGTGAACCATTCTGCAAGGGAATGTAAAGGCGGACGGTTTGTCTTTTGGAATCCTCTCCTGGCTCCATGTGCAAATCATCCACTAGCAGAGGTCCACGTCTCCATGCACCCAGTCCTCAGTTAACAGGAATGATATGCAACCTAAGAGCAGCCAGGGAGCTCAGCTTTCACTTCCTGGTTTTCCTGGTTATTTTCAAAGTTTTCTGAACAGTAACATGGAGGAAGGGGAGGGAAAAAACAGCACGTTAAGCAGATTAACAATAGACATCTAGAAGTCCATGTAAGTCTAAGTTGCCTATCTATTTCACATTGTGGGAATCACAACCCATTGTTGAATTCTGATTTCCCCAAGACTATTAAAAACATCTTTGTTAGCAAGATTATCATAATTTGCCCTTTCAAACTTCACCAGCTGAGTTTGCTTCCATTTTTATCTCAAAAATCTCATGAGACTCCACAGAGGCTAGGGTTACGTCTTGTCAGATGAACACATATATTCTGTAAAACTCTTGCCAAGTACTTTAGCTGGACTGTTCAGTCAACTATTTCCACTAAAAAATTTTCCAACATCCAGTTTTGACAATTCAGGACTGATTCAGGTAACGCTCCACAGTCCCAAAGACTGAGGGTAACCGATCCTTCAGATCTTTGACAAGCAAGATAAAGGAGCATTGGAAAGTCTGATATCAGAAAATCTCCAATAAACAAGGCAAAAGACAGGAACATTTGAGGATCTAAGGCAATCCAGAGGATTACAGAAATAAACCACAGGAAGCACTTTCTACAATACGTGAAGCAGAATCTGGGAAATATTTGCCATAGCTCATATACTATCGTGATTTGCCCACCATTCCCTTTTCTCTCACTTCACATTATGCTGCAAGTGATTTGAAAAATAGAATACATGGAAATGTTTACTAGCAAGCAAGATATGGGCTGGGAAATTTCCCACTTTAAGCAGGTCTGAAGATTTCTAATTTGCATGCATGCTTTTCTACCAAATTTCTTTTTTAAAAAAATCAGGACTTTTTTTTTGCTGTTTCTGTTCTAGTGGCTGGATGAGAAAGGAGAAGCAGCTAGAGAAGTGTTATTCCATGTAGCTACCATGTGGTAAGGGGCTGAAAGGCTCACGTGGAGGAAACAGCCATTCTCTTGACAATGGTCCTTCAGTGGCCACCCTGTGGAAAGAGACCAGATGTGCTAGTCCATTTCTGAAGCATGAAAAGCCATGCCCACTCTAAAAAACGAACATGTGACATTAAAAAGAGTTTCTTCATAAAGATAATATTGCTATTCACTGTTGATAGAAGGCTGAAGTAAAATGCCAGAATACGGACTATTTACAAATAGTTGAAAGAAGGGACAAAGCCCCATCACCTGAGAAGCCAGCATCAGATATCCTAGTTTTTTTTTTAAAAAAACCATTTCCACCCAAATATGCTATATTTCATAACTCATGCATGGGCAGAGTCTGGATAGTGACTTGAATATACTAATTTAAGTCAAAGACTCGAATAATTTTCTTTCTTTTTTTTTTAAATTTTTTATTGGTTTTTTAATTTTTAACAGAAAAAGAAAAATGCTCAAATCAAATCATGTTAAAATAAACAATAAACATAATCACAATACACCATAATCACTCGAATAATTTTCCAATGCCTCAAACATTTGGAAAGCAGCCAATAGGCATCTTTTCAATTGATTTTGATATGTGTACATTAAAGTAATGTACATCTGAGCCCAAGCATGCCACCCACTGGGATATTATCTGGGGACTGTTATCAAAAGGAAACAGTTATGGGCATTTTTTTTTCTAAAGGCAAAACTTTAGATTTTAACCTGGTTCACAGATAAGAGTTTACTGTCTATCGAAAACTGGTTATTTTGCTAGTTATCTCAGGAGCAATGGGCAAGCAGATAGGCACTGGTCTCTTTCCTGATATATTTTAATACATTTTAAAAAACCAAATTAACCAGCTTCCATGTAAGTTAAAAGTTTACATTTTGTTCTCCAAGATCAAGTTTGAAATCAGAATTATTAATTTTTTTTGCCAACTATCCTCTTCCTCCATTTTAGCACTTGCAGAGTATTATACAATTGAGCCCTGAACTGGGAAAGCTATGATTTTCCTAAAATCGGGTCTTTGGTTTTTCTAGTTTATCATTTGATGCCTGAAAATTATCTTTCCCCTGCAAAACATGCTAGGCCATTTAACCCACTTTAATAGAGATCCATATTCCTATTTATTCAGTAACTTTGTATGCTGCCCATCTCATTGACAAGTGATTGTGCAATAAAGCAGATTTACTTGATAATTTCCGTCTGCTGTTAAATTAAAAACTACAGCTTAAGAGTTCTCGATGCTGCCTCCAAGGCTTCATAAACCATTGATCTATTCAATATATGATTAAAAGAAAATATAATGAAAATATATACTTCCCCAGTAGCAGTCCATATTCTAGACTATGTTTGTCTAGAGTATGGGTGTCCAACCTTTTGGCTTGCCTAGGCCATAGATCAAATATATAATACAACGTATATAAACAACAAAGTTCATTTTTAATCTATTTTTTACAATCTTGTGGGGCCACATTACTAGCTATCCAGGACTGCATGAAGCCCTTGGGCCACAGGCAGAGCACACCTGGTCTAGAGATTACTTTGCCTCAGAGGTCTTATTTTTCCATTGCACAGGTACATATACCAAAAAAGAAAAAAAAGCCCCACCAAATTTAGTAACGTGGCCTCAGGGCAATTATACACAACTATCACTTTCAATCATTATGAGCGGCAGCCTAGGTGCTTGCCCAAAGCTTATATAGGCTGAAAACCTTTAGCCTGAAGCTATAGAACCAGGTGTTTGTAAGAACAAATCACAATCTAATTACAGGTCTGATTTACCAACATTCCCCTGCTACATCTAAGGGCTTATTTCGTTATTGTGCTTCTTGAACCTGTAGTAAACAAGCAAGAGCTGTTTTCACTAGAATGTCATTATACAGCTCTCTGCAGCCTTTTGACGCAGCAGTTACTCAAAAGCTTATTTTCAAATTTTGTGAGGAAACTTAAGACTTTAAATCTTAAGTCCTTAAGTCTGATTTATGTGAGGAATTTGAAGCTATCAAAATTTCAAGTAATGTAGCACACGCTCAAGGGGGACAGGATCCCTTCAGCTGGAACAAGTACAGATTGTCCTAATTCAACAGTTGCCACATTAATTATACCAAAAAAGGCAACTGCCTCATTTAATGACTGTTTAGTTATACGACAGTGATAAAAAAGTAAAAACCAATCCTCGCATTTATGACCATCGCAGGTCTGTAAAGCAAAGGAAAACCAAAGATTAGTTGCAGTTTCACCTAGTGACTTCACTTAACAACCAGATTGTCAGTCCCAATTGTAGTTGCTAAATGAGGACTATCTGTATAGCATCATAAACATGAGAAGTGTTTCTTCTTGTCAACTCTAATAGTTCTTTCTGGGAGGAATGAATAAACTTAGCAGTCCATAATAACCAGCAGGATTCATGATTGAGTAGGGATCCCTACCCAATCAAGTTCAAGACTTCATTAAACAGAAAACTTAATAGGGAAAATAATATATCATGGGCTGCTGAAGAATTTATTAGTGTCTTGCTAAAGTCTTTTGGATCTGCCTAAGGAGAGACTCAGTCAATACTTTTAAACACTTCAAATATCCAATTGTTTCCATCTCTATTTTGAGATGTTTTCAGTCCTACTTCAATCTTTTTGAGCTTATATTTAAATCAGTCTAACAGTAACCAACCTTGACCAACTTCCGATGATCCCCGTGTAACTAGAACATGTATCTGAAATGTAAGGTATAGGTAGTTCTTGACTTACAATTAGGCCCAGAATTTATACTGCTAAGGCTAAGCAAAGCAGTTGTTAAAAGTCAGCTAGGCCCAATTTTATGACTGTTTCTGCCATGATTAAGCAAATCACTGCAGTTAAGAGAATCCCACTTGGAGAAGTTACATGTGGGGATCGTATGACCTGAAATCAGCAAATACATGCTGGTTGCCAAACTCCTTCTCATCATGAGGATGCTGTAGCAGTTATTAAGTCAGGGGACTAGTTGTCACCTTTTTCAGTGCCATTGTAGCTTCAAATGGTCTCTAAACAAATGGTGTCCAGGACTATCTGCATATGCAGTTAGAATCAACTGCTTGTTATTCCCCCCAAAATGCTACTTAAATGCTTGTCAACTGACCCAATACTTTTTACAGTTGGTGGGCTTTAACACCTTTTCTGTAAGGACTGTTATTTTCTTTTTGAGAAGGATCCAGAAAGGCAGCCTTAATATCTAATATAGGACATATCCCTAAACAAGGGATAGGGCATATCCCATATACAGCATATAATCCTAAAATGATTTATGTAAGAGCAAAATCAATTCTATCATACCTTTAAGAAGCATCTCCGAGATTAATATCCTTGTCCCAGAGGCATAATGAATCCTAGATTATTTTACACCATAGCTTTTTCTAGTGTTGGAAGCTAAGTGCAGCCAGGTTGCCAAGATCTTTGATAGGAGTCAATTTACTGTGGTACCTCAACTGCTTTGAGACTCATCAAATTTGGCACTTAAACGCGTTTTGATATACAAATTTTGTCCTGCTACTCATTGTTTGGTGCTCAACCGACAAGGCAGCACCTGTTGGTGTCAGCTGCCTTGTGACTCACATTATTCCTTATGGGGAATATTTGATACTCATCATGCATCCAAAACCAATTAATGGTTAAATACTGAGGTACCATTGTATTAGATGTATATGCCACCCAATTCCCATTAACTCTGGGCAGCCTGGGGAAACTAGGGCTGTGGATTGTATTAGAAAAGCAGCAATAGAAAACCATTTCCATGCTACCGTTGGAGATATCTTTTTTATAAAAACATCGATGGAGTTTACTAATGTGGCACCAAGATGGAAACCAGGGCTTGCGGGCCCTGACCGAGTACTTTCGATAACCCCTTAGGAAATCCCATTAATTTTTAATCAAGAGCCAACTGTTAACACTTTAAAAACTGCAAGAATGTCAAGGTGACAGAAGTTAACCACAGGCAGTTCATACCTCAAGGATTATCCATGTGAAGCTAAAGCAGTTGTTTATCGACCAGTCCTACCTGATAACAGAATTCTGTAGCTCTTACCTGATCATCCATATTCTGCACTCACCAAGTTGCACGAACCCTTGGCTATGCCTCACGCAGGAGCAGCCAAGAGTTTCCTTCTGTGTGCCTGACCTTGTAAGCGCCAGGATGTTTATTAGCTTCATTCTCATACCTTTTCATCAGGGCTTATTTGTGCCCAGGCTACTACCAGTGCTGCAATGCGTATGAATGGGCCAAAGAGGATAAGATGAAGCCCAGTCCGTTACCAGAGGAACTTAAGTGAATTCATCATAGCAGAAGAACAACATATATGGGCATTATTTAATACAACAAAACCACCATGCACTTTTTTATAAAATTTTATTTGTCAAAAGAAAAAGGCAATAGCCAATTTAAAGCCTACTTAATCTTAAAGACTCCAATTTCTTTGCGTTGTTAAATTTAGGTAAATGACTTATTGGTTTAACATTTATAAACAACCCCCCCTTTTTTCCCCTTTAACATTTACCATCTACTTGTGCTGAATCCTTCCAAGGAGAATGCTCCAGCGTACCTCTCCAGGTCCTTGCTTTGCTCCTTTTACAAAAAAAAATGAAAACTCCATCGTGCATCTTATGGATGGGCTCCAATCGTCAAAAATAGGAAAAAAAAAATCTTTGGAATAGCCAATTGAGTTGAATAAAACTCCATACGAGTGCGGTTTGGTTGGGGCAGGAATCCACTCCTATGTTCCTGGTAATCTGATCCCGCTCCATGAATCCTTGAAATTGATCCTCCCTATCCTATCCACATTATGATTTGAATCCAATGATCCAGCTCCAAGGATTGGGATCCAGTGAGCCCTCTCCAATCCAAACCTTTATAACCAGCAAAACCAAAAAAGAGGAGGCAAAAAGTTAGATACCGTAATGAAAAATAGGATTCTGGGGAATGATCAGTTATGTCTGCCACTGAATAATAAAAAACAGGCATTGATAACTATCAGTTCCCCAAGACAAACTTTTGTATTGTGAAGCTCAAATTTTAGCAGTGTTAAATCATTTGGAAGAAACATCCTAATATTTACAAAGGATAACTGATAATTTCAACATTTCAATTACTATATGTGCATTACAGGTTTTGTGGTTGAAAAAAAAAGTGTTATGAAGTTGCCAAATCCTGCTGCTAGAACTATCAAGGCCTAAACTAAAAGCTCATTATTCAGTCTAAAAAGTAACAAGATTAACTGAAGTTATCAGAGTCAGTTCTGATTTATCTCGATGGGGAAGAGGGAAAACTGAAAGAAATCCCCAGTGTGCCCCCCCCACTGCTTCCATTCCATTACATTTTAGATGAAACAGCAATGCTCTATCAGTCACACAGAGGACATGCAGATTTTAGCAGTATTGAGATTATACTTCCATGTCTGAAAAACCTGCATGTTACAAGGATAAAAACGGGCAACACCTGTAATCAACTGACACAGTACACCCCCACCATCCCACATGGATCCAGCTAAGCCACAATTGTCATGATGGTAGTCAGAAAACTTCAGCTGACTAGAAAATGAGTGGAACAATAGAGAACAGGCGTGCCTATTTCACTGCTCTCTCTGTATAAGGTCAATACTGCCAATTTAATCTGTGACAATAGCACTTGGAGTCATACCATTGCCTCCATTTTTGATCTGATCCTCCTCAATCCTCCTTTTGACAATCCTAAAATGATTGACATGTGCTCCACAATCCTTTAATCCAAAGCATTCTTAATCCATCTCTTCAGATATGTCTACAGAAAGACACATGAAAAGGCAAGATAAAAATGTAAACTCCCCCAAAAGAGACAATTTAAACCCCAACACCCCAAGCTTGTATAAACCATAGCTGAACAAAGACATTTTATACAGCAATATCACAGTTGGAAGAGAGAGTGGGCAGCAAACTAGCTAGAAAGAACCCTGACTAGGACATGTTAAAATACAATTTATGAAAGATGCAAGGGAATGTTGATGTTAAAGAACAAATACTCACTAGGGGTATCATACAAAACTGCAATTCAACACTTTAGCCAATTTTCAATAAAACAGTTTCAATTCTGTTCTTTTCCCCCCCTAAAAGAATGGACTATATATGGGCAAAAGAAAACTGCATACAATATGGAGAATTTCTACAAAAAGGAGCACTATTAAAGATCATTTATGTACGAGAACGTGATCTGCTGTGACGGGGAGAGTAGCGTGGAGATCCTCTGCTTCGTCTCGGGGAGTAACTGCGACTTCTGCTGTTGCTTCGGCTACGGCTTCTGCTACGACTACGGCTGCGGGAACGAGATCTTCCATAACTCGGACTTCTTGGGCCATCAACTTTAACACGGATGTAGGCAGTTTCTCCCTATCAAATAGACACAACTTTCGATTGAAAGGTCTAAGTTTTTAAACAGTCTTTGCAGGCATGCTGATAGACTGAAGATTTTTTTTTAAACAAGAAATGTTGCATTACTTCTACCGTACATTACTTAAACATGACACCCAACTAGCCCTTTCTACATTTTTAAATACTAAAAACAGAAAGCACTTCCTTACCTTCAGTTTTACTGCATCCATATCCAACCCTCTGTATCCAATTCTTGCTAAAATATTAAGTGGAAAAACCTACCTCGTGAGATCTAAACTTAGTGTTATCCAGTTTTCGCACTGCGTAGGTCATATCTTCTTTCCGAACAAACTCCACGACACCAGTTCCATCTCGGAAAACATCAGCATAACATACATCACCTGCTTCACGCATGTGATCCTTTAAATCCTGCCAGCTTCCACTGGGAGGCAGTCCTGAACAAGAGACAATTGTTAAAGTTATTGCTAGTGAAATGTAGGCATTCCTCAACTTAGTCCTGTGCACACTGGAAATTATTCATTTCATATACTAATCATGGTTTTAAACCCATATGCCTTCAAATTATAAGTAGTCTTTGACTTTTGACCGTTTCAAGAGGTTTGAATAAATAATGGCCTTGCAAAGGGTACTTTACAGCCTGTAAAGAACATTCAAATGCTGTAAAATGCCCCACCTCGCAGCCATGTGATCACAATCTGGTTGCTTGGCACCCATTTACACTTGATCCTCATTTATCATCTTCTTTGCTGGTTTCCACAGAAAGTCAATGGAAAAGCTAGCAAGGATGGTTTCAAGCTGCTGCGGCTGCCAAGAGAACTCCCTCTGGTTTCTGGGGCTGCCTGCTGGAGGATTTCATCAATCCAAGTAGGCATAGAGCTGAAATCCTTCAGCAGGCAGCTCTCTCAGCCAACCTCCAGAGATGATGAGCCAAAATCCTGGCAAGGAGGATTTCTACGTCCTGAGTAGAAGGATACCTGCTGTGAAGTTTGCAATTGTTGAACGAAGCAGTCACTGGTCTCTTTTAATAACCATTTCACTCAACCGAGATTCCGGTCCCAATTGTGGTCAAAAGTCAAGGACTACCTGTATGTATGAATTGTTTAAAAAGTGACAATCCTAGTTTTGGGGCGAGGCATACTTAAAAATCAAGCTAGGGTGGGGGCGTGGGTCTGCCCCACAAGCCCCACACCCATTTATTTTGCATCCAGGCCTTTCCTTGCTGGCCCACTTCTTCTGCGACATCTTCTACAGCCAGGCCTGCATTTCTCAGTCACAGACCTTTCCGGAAGGTCTGTGCAACCAAGAACCAACCTATGGATTAAATCCACAGCTTGGTTCAGCAAGACCTCTGCAGCAGAGGACTGAACTATGGATTGAATCCATAGCTCGATACTTGCCTACATGGGCCTTCCGGAAAGGCCTGACTACTGCAATGCTCTCTACATGGGGCTACCCTTGAAGAGTGTTCGGAGACTTCAATTAGTCCAGAATGCAGCCGCGCGAGCAATCGTGGGCTTACCTCGGTATGCCCACATTTCACCAACGCTCCGCGAGCTGCACTGGCTACCTATTAGTCTCCGCTCGCAATTCAAAGTGTTGGTTATTACCTATAAAGCCCTACATGGCCTAGGACCAGGTTACTTGCAGGACCGTCTTTTGCCTCATACCTCATCACGACCGGTCAGAGAGCACAGAGTTGGTCTTCTCCGGGTCCCGTCGACCAGTCAATGTAGGCTGGCGGGCCCCAGGAGAAGGGCCTTCTCTGTTGCGGCCCCTACCCTCTGGAATCAGCTCCCTCCGGGGATTCGGACCGCTCCCACTCTTCTGGCCTTCCGAAAAGAATTAAAAACTTATTTGTGTCGGCAGATCTGGGAATGATTGGTGTTGAATGTTGGATGAATGTTTTTTTATTAAAAAATTTGGGGTATTGTTTTAACTTTATGATCATCTTAATTTAATTTATATTAGACTTATTAAATGCGATTGTTATTTATCTATGTTGTAAGCCGCTCTGGGTCCCCTGGAGAAGAGCGGCTTATAAGTCTAATAAATAAATAAATAAATAAATAAATAAATAAATAAAATGCAGGCTGGAATGCAGCTGCAGAATGAAGCTGTTCCTTCGGTCCCCCAAAAGAAGTGGACCGGCTGGGCCGGGCTGTCAGTGCTGGAGGTAAAACATCCCCCCGAAAATAAGACCTGGTGCCTTTTTTGGAGGAAAAAAGAAAGAAAGACCCGGTTTTATTTTCGGGAAAACACAGTACATATTTTATATGTCTTCTTCCTCTTCTTTTTTGCATTTACTTAAAAAAAATAGAATTATGGTAATGCATGCTATTTAAGAACTGCTTTGAAGAGTGTACAGAAACTATAACTAGTCAGAATGCAAATGAGTGCTTGCTTACAGGATTAAGTTATTTTGAACTCTACACTGTGATTCTCAACTTAGTTTAAAGCATGTGGGTGCCTATTCTGGAAGCCCAAAGGGGTTTCACATAAAATATTTTAACTACCTCCTCCAAGACCAACTTCTGTCTCCAAAATCCAGTGGCTAAAGCATTCTTTTATCTTACAACTGAAGCGCAACCAAAGACTGAAAGGCACAAGGGAAAAGAAAAGGGCTTTCTCATGGGCTCCCTTTGAGTTGTGGAATTCTTTGGACCAGAAAGTTAGCTTAGCCCTATTATTGTTATTTACAACAATCTACCTTGTCTAGAAATGCAGTTGATTTACCAGTAAAATTACATGTTCTTCAATTATCTGCATTTTCTTTCATAAATTTTATTGCTTTTCACTGTTAGTAGTTTTGAAGGGCCCACATGCAACAGAAACATAAACTTTAAATGGTTTCATCTCAACGTGATGCTGTATACCAACATGATTATTTGCAGTATCTAGTATTTTGAGGGGAAATGTGGAACAATGTACAGATTTTCAAGATGCCAAATCATGAGCTAATACCCAGAAAACTGAAAGATAGCTTAGATCAGACTCGCGACGTCACGTGATGTATTGGGATGGTTTTGCCACTGCCGGCAATGGGGTGGGTGCGGCTTCTGGATGATGTGTCCGGCCCGTGGGCTGGCAGTTTGACACTCTGGCTCAGATAAATATACTCCAACAATTTTATTCAATTATTAATCAGTCAAATCATTTTCAAAGATGAAACTGGAGAAATTTGTTTTAGCTCAAGGGGAAAAACTTACCTGATACTATCACTCTGTACTCAGAACGCCTCGATGGGGGTCCATATCTGCCCCTTGGGGCCCCACCACCTCCACCGCCTCCTCCTCCTCCTCTGCCAGTGCCCCGACCACTTCGAGGGAACTCCACCCGCAGACGGTATCCATCATAATCATATCCATCCCGTCCATACACTGCATCTTCTGCATCCCTGCAAGAATAGAAAAAAGAAAACCACACTGAGCTTAGATCCAAGGTTCCCAATTGACAGCTGCATCACAGGCCTTCCAGGAATACATTACAAGCAGGAAGCTAGCCTTTATCTTCAATCTATAAAAAAAGAAGACTTTGTCCCAACAGCATTACAACTACACACATTCTTCTGTAAGTTAAATAATATTCTAACATTGCTGCACAACTCTACAAAGTAATGTATTAATTTTAACTCTACAAAGTAATGTATTAATTTTTAGTATATGTATAAAAAGCAATGCTGTTTGTTTAAACTGAGTAGAGTAACATACAAAACAAGGTAGTTAGAAATTTTAGATTCCAAGAGGGGAAAAATCTGAATGCATATATTTTGGGAACTAAGGTGAATTAAAATATTACCTGCACAGTGAGCATGAATACAGACGCTTACTACTGTATTTTCCATTTTCTTAGTTTTCATTTTTCCCTTCTGAATGTTCATTAATTAAAAGGAAAAAGTGGCCTTTTAATTTGTAAAAAAAAAAGGCTATTTACTTATTCAAATGTCAATTTAGAATCTGGCTTTAATAGCAATGAATGCACAAATAAATTCATTGCTAAATAATGGATCAGGACCTTTAAGCATATACATTGTCAAGTGACAGAAGCTGTGTCTCCTCAGAATAAGCAGCAAGGCTGTATCATTTAAAAAAAAAGCTAGGCCCAACACTCAACTAAAACTGGTATTTTGTATCTATTCCATAAATTGTTATGCCACTGGTTTTGAAATTAGCTTTTGGACTCCAAATAAACATCCCCAAAACTTGGTGGATTCCACTTCACCTTGCACAGGCCAGAGATCAACATTCTTGGATTTGATCCCTTTTTCTCAATTTTTGCAAGACGGATCCTGCTAAGTAGATCCTGATAAATGTGTATGTAGATTCTCGGTCCTCCTGTTGTCCCAAAGGTGATTTTTTTTCAAACAGCAATTGGACTATTGTTTTTCCTTGAAGATATTTTGCTTCTCATCCAAGAAGCTTCTTCCATTCTCAAAGCAGCTTCTTGAACGAGAAGCAAAACATCTTCAGGGAAAAACAAAGTTCAGTTGCTTTTTGAAAAAAGCACCTTTGGGACATATCCAATTAAGGCACAAATGCTGCAGAGGGAAAGCAATCTATACAAGAAGCTCCCATAGAAAAGCTTCCAAATGGCTTTTACTTTCTACCGTACCTTTACAGCTTCATGGCCTCACAAAAGATCTTCCGTAGATATTTTTCCCATTAAGACAGGAACCAACTTCCCAGCCTCCCATGTTCTGACCACACCAACCACCAATCTAACCTTCCTCGGCGCAACTGGGGTGCAAAGGGACATAGAAAACAGCATCATGTTGTACATGCACGGAAATGAAATAGAGTAAGAGTTGGGAGGGACCTTGGAGGTCTTCTAGTCCAACCCCCTGCTCAGGCAGGAGATCTATACCATTTCAGACAGATGGCTGTCCAATCTCTTCTTAAAAACTTCCCAGGGTTGGAGCATCCATAACTTCTGGAGACAAGTCGTTCCACTGGTTAATTGTTCTGTCAGGAAATTTCTCCTTAGTTCTAGGTTGCTTCTCTCCTTGATTAGAATCTGGCTTCTGGTTTTGCCTTCTGGTGCTTTGGAGAATAGCTTGGCCCACTCCTCTTTGTGGCAGCCCCTCAAATACTGGAACACTGCTATAAACGTCTCCCCTGGTCCTTCTTTTCATTTCACCACCCCAGGAGTTTAGTCACCTCTTCCCAACCCGTCCTTATGAATGCACAGGGTTCATTATAGGGCAGGAACCGTTGCATGCCTCCCGATCCCTCCCGACGCGACGACGTACCGAAGCGCCTTTTCATTTCAAACGTTTATTTTATTCCACAATATCGCAACGATTGGCGAAGCCACCGATCGGAGCGGCTGTACCGCGATCGATTCCCTCGCCCTGCCCTTCCCGTCAGTTCGATCGTCCGAGCCGTGTCAGGCGAGGACGATGGAAGCTGGAGTTCAGAGGCTCTGGGTCCGGCCGGCCTGGCCTAAAGAAGCTCCCATGCCCTTTCAGGGCGGGGATCTCACCCCCACTCACCGGCCTTTTCCCCGCGCGAGGCCCCCGTCCCGTCCCCGCCACTGACCTGGGGTCCTCAAACTCGACGAAGGCGAACGGCGGCCCCCCGCGGCGGTTCTTCAGATCGATGTCCCGAATGGCTCCGTACTTGTAAAACACGTCCTCGATGTCCTTGGTGCGGATGTCCGGCGGCAGGTTGCCCACGTAGATGCGGCAGTCGTTGTTCCCGGCCGGGCCGCGGATCACGCCGCCACCAGACATGGCGAGGTCAGCAATGGCTGCGGTTGGGTTGGTCGGTGTGTGAGAGAAGAAGCGGGAAGGAGCCCGAAAAGCAGCGGAGGGGGGGGGAAGAAAAGAGGATTATTTTTTTTTAAAAAAAGAATAAATCGGCACGATCCGATCCAGCCGAAGGAAAGGAGGAGAGAAAGGAAGAAAGCGGGCGAGGCCGACGGGCAACAACAGGAGCAGCGCGGCTTCGACTCCCTCAGCTGCCACAAAATGGCCGTCCACTCATGCGCTCTACTTGCCCTGCGCAAGGATCCTTCCGCGCCGTTGACGTCACACACTCCGGGAGGGGAGAAAGGAGTGCAGCCTTCCCGCCCTTCGTAAGGCGCAAGCGCGGCTCTCTAATTTCCCCCCCCCTTCCCCGAAGGTTTCTTTCCAAAGTTATTATCGAACAATACGGTACGGGGCATCGTTCGATATGTGCCGACGTTACGTGCGGCATTTTTAAGTTACCCTCTGGGCCTTTATTTGAAAGAAAACACCTGATTTCAAATAGGCCTCGTGGCTGAGGGCTTCCGTTAGCCTCTAGGGCCGTGAACCGTTAAAAGAGCGCGCGAAGAAGATCCGGCTTTTATAAGGAGTTGCACAAAGAAGGAGGGTGAGTAATCCCACAATGCAACACGCGAAGGGCTGCCTTGGCGGCAAAGAAAAGAATGTTCCCATAATGCATTGCGAAGAAAGAGGGCTGTCAATAGATTTGAGGTCAGACGGCGACTGGAAACGAAAATTAAAACGTGGACACGTTGACACAGAACTCACCTTGGGAGGTCTACTTTCCATGCAAAAGAAAATCGCGTTAAGGAAACAAACGGCATCATTAAAAATGAGGCTCAGCACACGCATCACCGAGATTTTTTTTAAAAAATAAATTCCCTCGATATTGCAATTCGTTAACGTGCATGCAGGGAAAACACGTGTTTATATTCACGTGTGTTCTTGCAAAAGGAGAAGCTGCAATTCCCGGATGTAGGAATGTTCGCAATTGCTAGAATGTTTAGCTGGCATTTGTTGCATACGCTTCAGGATGGGTTGCCTGCATTTGCCACTTTATTAATTTATTCCATTGCATATTTTAATTTGCTTTCCTTATATTGGCAGCTACCTAGACTTGGGCAGTGCTGAAATCAATAAATTGAAGAATTTTCATTCTCGGAATTGGATCCAATAGAGATAGTCCTCAACTTACAACAGTTTGTTTAGTGACTGTTCTAAGTTACAACAGCACTGAAAAATGATCTATGACTGTTTTTCACACTATCGTTGCAGCAATCCTATGGTCACATGATCAAAATTTGGATGCTTGGCAACTGACTTGTATTTATAACAGTTGCAATGTCCCAGGATCATGTGATCCCCTTTTGTGACCTGACAAGCAAAGTCAATGGGGAAGCCAGAGTCACTTAACAACATTTTAGTAACTTAACAACTACAATGATTCAATTAACAACTGTCTTGAGAAAGGTCATTAAATGGGGCAAAACTCAATAAATGTCTCACTCAGCAACAAATGTTGGGCTCAATTGTGGTCATAAGTCGAGGACTACCTATTCAGAGTTCCAGATGTTTAGACATCATCCCCAGATGGTGTTTGGCTGTGTTAGCTGAGGATAATAAGCATCCACTTATTTGTTGGTTTTGTTAGATTGATGATTATGTGCCATTAAGTTGTTTTCAACTCTTAGCGATCACGAGGATAGATTTTTCTCCATGACGATATGTCCTTAACCTGGTTTTTCAGGTCTCCCAAGGATGCACCTATTGCCCCCTGTAACTGACTTTATATACAGCTAGTCCTCGATTTTATGACTACAATTAGGCCAACATTTCTGTTATGTCAGTTGTTAAGTGATTTTTGCCCCATTTTACAACATTTTTTGCCATAATTGTTAAGTGAATCACTGCATTTGTTAAGTTAGTAACACAATTGTAAAGTGAATCTGGCTTGACTTGTCACAAAAGGTGATAACAGGACCCCAGGACACTGCAATTGTCATAAGTATGAGCCAGTATGACAGACTCTAAATCGGGTCTTCAAACTTGGCCCTTTTATGACTTGTGGACTTCAACTCCCAGAATTCCTCCGCCAACACGCCAACAAGTCATAAAAGGGCCAAGTTTGAAAACCCCTGCTCTAAATCATTCTTGAATAAGCTGAACTCCCTTCCTATCTCTCTCCATTGTAAAAATCTTCCTACTTTCAGTTTTCTGTCATTCACCCGTCCATCAGAGATCTGTCCTACAATCCCACAAATGCTTATCTTACTCAAGATTTCTGAGAACTGGAGATGCTAAATATTGTGAAAGGAAATAAGAATGTTCAGTTTCCTTTTGGGGGGGGAAAGCACCTTTGGGACCTTATTCAAGTGTGTTTTATTTGAACCTTTATCGAAAGCTTTTTTGGGAAGTGCATGTATCAGCAGGGTCATATTCATCTACACAAATAGTCTTGCATTGCTCTAAACTCCATTGAAGAGGTTACCTAGCTCAGCGGTTCTCAACCTGTGGGTCGCGACCCCATTTGGGGTTGAACGACCGTTTCACGGGGGTTGTCAAACACGGCAGTCCGCCATTTTTTTCCCCCGTTTCCCCCCCCATTTCCCCTCGGCCGTCGCGCGCCGCACATGTGCGGTTTGGCCCGTCGCGCCGCACATGCGCAGTTCGGGCTGTCGCACCGCGCATGTGCGATTCGGGCCATCGCACGTGCCGCGCATGCGCGATTCGGGCCGTCGCGCCATGCATGCGCAGTTCGGGCCGTCGCACCGCGCATGTGCGATTCAGGCCGTCGCGCCACGCATGTGCGGTTCAGGCCATCGCGCGCACCGCGCATGCGCGGTTCGGGCCGTCGTGCCGTGCATGCGCAGTTCGGGGCGTCGTGCGCCACGCATACGCGATTCGGGCCGTCGCGCCACGCATGTGCGGTTCGGGCCGTCGCGCGCCGCACATGGGCGGCGCAGGTGGGGTCTCAGCCTGAAAAAGGTTGAGAACCGCTGATCTAGCTGATAACGAAACATTCGGAAACCAACCCACAAGCTCGGAAAACGAACCTTCACCCTCATCCTACACCCGAGCTACAGATATTCGCCACTATTGCAAAGTCTTGCATTTGTTGGGCTTAGAGTGACTGAAAACTAACTGCTATTATATTCCCAAATCCAGTGAATTTTCAACATAAAGCACCATAAGTGGGAAGACAATTGCCAGGGTACTGAATCCATGTTGAATCAGAAGAGGATTCGGTGAAATTGGAACATGTTCCAAAAAGGGCAGCGATGAACTAGAAATTTAAGTCCTTTGAAAGACTGAAAAGAGGTAAATATGTTCGGTCTTGAGAAAGAAGGTGAAAGAAGGGGGAGACAAGACTATACACCCCTCTAATATAGTATCACACAGAAGAAGGTCAAAACCTCTCTTCCTTTTGTTCAGAATGCAGGGCATGGAAAATGGACTTCTAACTTACAGGAATTTTAGTTTAATATTGGAAGGTGGGGGGTGGAACCCTTAATATTGGATGTGTTCCAATGGAGGCTAGATAGCCATCTGGAGGAGTATTTTTAATTTAGACTCCTGCAAATCAAATGCATTCATAAACTTCCCAAGGATGAACAGGACAGCAATTCTCTTTTCTGCTCTTCTCCCCAGAGAGTAGTATTGAATAGGATTATGCAGAAATCCAAATTCAAAGGCAAAATGTTAGATTCAGAGCACACATGAGCATACACATAACCCCCATTGCAGGCTTTTTAAACCTCTTAAAATAGGAAGAGGAGGAGGAGGAAGGTGCATTTGATATGTTTGCAGCTATGAATTATTTGTAAAAAATAATAAAGGCAGGAAATAAATCTATCTATCTATCTAT
This sequence comes from Bothrops alternatus, assembly GCA_034064705.1. NCBI lineage: Eukaryota > Metazoa > Chordata > Lepidosauria > Squamata > Viperidae > Bothrops > Bothrops alternatus. The sequence continues at coordinate 2,040,040 of JARGCV010000082.1, read as the reverse complement.
CTATCTATCTATCTATCTATCTATCTATCTATCTATCTATCTATCTATCTATCTATCCATCTATCCATCTATCCATCTATCTACAGTAGTGGCCAAAATTGTGGAAACCTTTTGGGAAAAGTGTGCAGTAGAAATGCCACCTTTGGTTAAGTTTCCGCCCATTTTTCTTCTAATTTCGTTATAACTGTAGCCTTGCTCACTTAATAATACTGTTTTACATCGCTTTCTGGGCGACCAGTCAGCTCTTTGCACCATTACTTTAATTTTATTACGTTTTACAAGCTCACTCAATGAAAGAACACGAAAAAACCCAACCAACTGGATAGCGATCACATAACACACTGACAAATGTCCTCCTCTCAGTTTCAATACATGACATCAATAACTGAATCCTACTGTGATCTGATTGGCTCATGGCCAAAACAAGATGACACCCGATTGGCTCTCTAAACACTCACGCTCATTGGCTACAATCAGATGAAGGAAAGCTACCCGATATCGACCTAAGCAAGTTGTGCTTCCTTTTTCTGGTTATTTGGCTATAACTTTTCATAGAATACAATACAGATAATTGAACAAACTTTGGTGCATTAGATTCTTGATTAAATAATCTTTCCATTGATATATAATTTTATGGTACTACTCCCAAAAAAGTGGTGTTATTAGCAATCAAACCTCAAAAATACACTTTTCCCAAAAGGTTTCCACAATTTTGGCCACTGCTGTATCTATCTATCTTTCCTGTCTGTGATTCTGTAATTGCAATTGATAGCTTGATCCTGTCTAAATTTGTTAGAACTTGGGGTTGGAATTTTTCTTTTTGCAGAATCCCTCCGGATGTCTGCGCTGAATTCAGATAATGCAATTGCCAAAAACTGGGCATAGAATTTCTTGCCATTGTGAACTGTCAGGCATAACAAGGTAAACCAACAACCATTCCCTTTTTTCAAAAAAAGAATCAGACACCTCCCTCCCTCCCACCCACCCACCTCTCAGTAAATGTTGAGCCTTCCCAGTATGGGATATATTCCGAGCTCTATGCATTATTGTTGTATCCTTTGGCTTCACATACGGTAATCAAGCTATGAGTAAGGTAGCCCATTGTTTTGGTGTGCGAGAAATAGGCAGGGATAGCAACGCCCGTCCTATGGCGCCGTACGCAGTAGTTCAGTAGGCAGTGAGGAACGGAAGAAGTTTGTGTTGCAGTTGACTCATCCGCTAAATCAATTGAAAATGAACCCTGCCATAGAAAATCCCACCAAATGTGAAGTGCATGCAGCAATACAATTCCTGTGTGCGAAAAAACTTTTGGCAGCTGCAATTCATCGCAAACTGTGTATGTAATGTTTACGGACCAAATGTGATGAGTGAAGGTGTCGTACGTCAATGTGTCGCATGTTTAAAGATGGATGAACTGACGTGCACAATGAGGCAAGAAGTGCCGGCCCATCAGTGGTGAAATCGTGCAGGAAATTGACAAAAAGGTCCGTGAAGTCACATCGGTTCACAATATCTACACTTTCTTTACACTTTACCCAAATTTCTCAGACTGTTTTGTACGAGGTAGTGACAGAAAATTTGGGATACTGCAAGTTCTGTGCTTATTGGGTGCCAAAACTCCTTTCTGAGGAGCACAAAACGCACCGAATGGGTTCACGATACTTTTACAGGGTGCCTTCACTCCCAGGCAGGAGATTTTTTTTGTAGAAGGAATTTCAAACCTTGTAAGACGTTATGAGAAGTGCCTCAATTGTTGAAAACTAATGTAATGTTGTAGTTTTCTAATGTATATAATAAAAGTTCTATATCTACGAGTGTCTGTCGTTAATACCCAAATGGAGGTTGATTTCCGAATTACCTTCGTATCTCTGTCAAGTGCAGGAAATCGGACTCCAGGCAGTTCAAATGATATAGATTTACTGATACTAATGCTCTCTACAAGAATCTGAACTACTAACGGTAAAAAGCAAATTGGTGGTAGATAAGAGTCAGTGGAATTCAAGGTGTGATTTGAATCTCTTGTGGGCACGAAGGGACTCGAGACCAATCATGCATTTGACCCCTGCCTCAGGCTCAGCCTGGTCAATCTTCTGTATCCTCTGCCTGCAACTGGATACCTAATAGATAAGTATATGGGAATGATATTGAGAGACGGAGGGGCTGGGGAAACAGATGCTGCCTAGGGAATGGTAAGAGAAGAGTGAGCACAGCCCTCAGCTGTATAATGGGCAGATTCAGAAAGGAACTACAGTCATTACAGCGAAGCAGTGGAAGTGATGAACCAGTGCCTGGAGGCTGTTAAGGTCTGGATGGGTGCCAACAGGCTCAGACTCAATCCCGACAAGACGGAGTGGCTATGGGTTTTTCCTCCCAAAGACGATTCTAACTATTCGTCCATCACCCTGGGGGGAGAAGTTTTCTCCCCCTCGGAGAGGGTTCGCAACTTGGGTGTTCTCGATCCACAGCTAAGCTTAGAACATCATGTTTCGGCTGTGGCGAGGGGAGCATTCGCCCAGGTTCGCCTGGTGCGCCAGTTGCGACCCTATTTGGATCGGGAGTCACTCCTAACAGTCACTCATGCCCTTGTCACCTCGAGATTCGACTACTGTAATGCTCTCTACATGGGGCAACCTTTGAAGAATGTCCGGAGACTGCAGGTTGTCCAGAATGCAGCCGCGCAAGCTGTCTTGGGTCTTCCAAGACATGCTCATATCACTCCAGCTCTTCGTGAGCTGCACTGGCTACCTATTGGTCTCTGAACACAATTCAAAGTGTTGGTTATAACCTATAAAGCCCTTTATGGCAATGGACCAGGTTACTTGCGGGACCGTCTTCAGCCTCATGTATCCCAGCGACCGGTTAGGGCGCATAGGGTTGGCCTCCTACGGGTCCCGTCCATCAGACAGTGTCATCTGACAGGTCCTAGGACAAGGGCCTTCTCCGTTGCTGCCCCAGCCCTCTGGAACCAGCTCCCCTCGGAGGTTCGAACTGCCTCCTCCCTCCTAGCTTTCCGGAAGCTTTTGAAGACCCATTTGTGCCGGCAGGCTTGGGGGGTATAAACTGTGTTCTACCCCCGGGCCGAGGAATCTACTTCCATCCTTGATTGTGTGTTTGAATGTTGTATGTATGGATCCTTGGTTTGTATGTTGCTATTGTTATTGGAAAATTTTTATGTGTACCCATATTGTTGTTGTGAGCTGCCCCGAGTCTCGGGAGAGGGGCGGCATACAAATTTGATAAATAAATAAATAAATAAACTTCCCTAACTTCTCAGGCTATAAAAGAGACGGTGGGAGATTTGTAATTTTAGACTTGCAGGATGTTGCTAATGTAGACTTACCACAAGGTAGAATTAGTCATCTAATCATATTTCCTATCTGGTCTACTTGGTCTCTCTGGTCTATCTGACATCAATCTTGCAAGTCTGAAAATACAAATCTCCCACTTTCTTTTTTACAGCCTAAGGAATTGGTTTCTGAGTCTCCTGCCAATGCTGCTGCTGGAGGCTATGCCCTTGTTTTATCTCATCATTCCTAGGCAGCATCCCTTCTCCCCCATCTCCCAAGGTCAATCTTGCCTACTGCTACAATTTAAATGTACACAGGAGAGACAAGGAAGCATTTTGCCAATAAGGCTCAAAGTGAAACCATGTTCTAAGGCAGGGGTTCTCAACCTTGGCAACTTTAAGACTTGTGGACTTCAACTCTCAGAATTCCTCAGCCAGCTTTGCTGGCTGAGGAATTCTGGGAGTTGAAGTCCACAAGTCTTAAAGTTGCCAAGGTTGAGAACCCCTGTTCTAAGGTGACCATTGATTTGTATTTGGTGAAAACTGAGTGCCAGAGGGATATGTTCCCCAAACAATATAGAAAGCAGGAGAGGCAGCTTTAAAGCAGGGCACAAATAAGGAAGCAAGAACTGCACACCTTAATAAGGTGTTTTTAACACCAGAATTAGGAGTGAGGTACAGAATCTTAGAAAGTGTGTGTGAGAGAGAGCCCTCTGTTGATTAGTCAGTGTATCTTTCGATATTCTGAATTCCTTCCAGGTTTTTGTAGGCATTTTATAAGCTGCCATGAATGAGATAAGCTACTGAGGAATTCTTATCTCTTGGTTATTTATGTCTGACAATCCTCCCCTTACTTTCCAGGCTCTGCCTCCACCCTCTTGCTCACATCCATCAGCAATTGGCAGTTGCCTTCCCCATGGCATAGAAATACAGTTAGTCCTTGACTTACAACCATTCCTTTAATGACTGATGCTGAAAAAAAAGCAACTTATGACTGCTCCTTGCACTGAACAACAGTGGCAGCATCCCCCCAGTCAAGTCATCAAAATTGGAGCACTTGGCAACCAGCATGTACTTAATGATGGTTGCAGCATCCCAGATCACATGATCACCATTTACAACCTCCCCAGGGCGCTTCTGATAAGCAAAGTTGACCCCCATCTTGATCTTACTTCAGTCTGCCAGACGGGACAATATTGTCCATCAAGGAAACAGGCAAACTGTTTTGTAAAATCAAAACGGGCAGTGTGAAACACAACTGTTTATCCTCCACCAGAGGGCAAACCAACCAAGAAGAAACAACTATGAGTTTCTTAGCTGGGCCTTTGCCTTTCTCCATCTCACCTTAAGGCCGGTCCTTATCTTTTTTGAAAACAGCAATAAAATATAAAGTAAGTAAAGGCTCAAAAGACACTTGAGTTGTTCTACTATAGTAAGGTTGTCCCAGAAAAGGGCCTATCTCTTGTGCTCATCGTAGCTATGAACAGGCATTCCAAAGATGGATTATAATGGACAGAACTCTCCTAGTGGAGAGAAACCTTAAAATATTTTCCAGCCTGGAAACTTTAAGACGCTGGCTGGAGAATTCTGGGATTTGAAGTCCACACGTCTTAGAGTTGCAATGGCAAGCTGGCTAAGGAGAATTCTGGGAGCTGAAATCCACTTATCTTAGATTTGCCATTACATGCTGGCTAGGGAATTCTGGGACTTGAAATCCACACATCTTAAAATTTGCAGAGGTTGGAAAATACTGCCTTCCTTAATATTAAATGAAAGTCACTTGTGAGATAGGCAACTATATAAATCTGATTGACAGACAGATACATGAATAAAACAAGGAGAAAGAACCTTTGATAGATGGTGAAATCCATCTGTTGGATTTGAAGCTCAAAGGATGGATTTATAAAATCACCGACAAGGATACCGTTGGGTAATAAAGTTCTTTCTGACTGCCTGCTACCTACCGGTAGAAGCCTCTAGAGGAGGAGCTGGAAGGAATGACAAAAAACACCCCTGCATTGATACAATGCAAATTCTGCTCCCTTCTGTTCATGCACCCATGCTGTTGTCTGCAAGTACACAAGAGGCCGTTGTGTTGCAGTGAACAGCCCAAGGCCACTGAAGTCGTTTTATGATCCTTTGGTGCTGCAGATACTTCTGCTCCTGCTGCAGTATATGTTGGTCTCTGCCTGCCTTCTGCTGGGCCTCTGGGCACCCTTCCAAAGTTCTCGATAAAGCAATCCACCAATCTTGCTTTCCAAGAATCCCTCCAGGTCCCAGAGACATCCTTTATTTTAAAGGGATCAGAGAGGCTCGCACAACTTGGCAACATTTCAGCTTCCCATTTTATCATATAACATTTTCAAAAATAAAATCAGATGAGGTAGGGAATCTGCTGGGTACCAAGAGAATTAAAATAGAATAGAGCTGGAAGGGACCTTGGCGGTCTTCTAGTCCAGCCCTCTGCTCAAGCAGGAGGAGCTATACCAGTGATGGTGAACCTTTTAGAGACCGAGTGCCCAAAAACTGGCCCCGCCCCTGCTCCGCCCCCACCCCACCTGCCCGCAGGGCCACTCACCACCTCCAGGGCCCGCCACAGATCGCCCAGGCAGCCCGGCAGCACCATGGCAGCCATGCCCTCTGCCCACGCTCCGCAGCATCAACTGTGTGCGATGGGATGTGAGGGCAGAGTCTTGTCTACGCTGCCTGGCTGCCATGTCCTTGGCCACGCTCAGGGGTGACTCTCCTCCAAGGGGGGTTGCTGGTGAGGAGGGGATCACGGGAGGAGGCAAGGCTGGGACAATGGCATGTATGCCCACAGAGAGGGCTCCGAGTGCTGCCTCTGACACGCGTGCCATAGGTTCGCCACCACTGAGCTATACCATCTCAGACAGGTGATTGTCCAATCTCTTTTGAAAAACTTCCAGTGATGGAGCGCCCACGATTTCTGTGGGTAAGCTGTTCCACTGGTTGATTGTCCTCACTGTCAGGAAGTTTCTCCTTAATTCCAGGTTGCTTCTCTCCTTGATCAGTTTCCAACCATTGTTTCTCGTCCTTCCCTCTGGTGCTCTGGTGAACAACCTGACCCCCTCTTTTTTGTAGCAGCCCCTCAGATACTGGAATACTGCTATCATGTCTCCCCTATTCTTTTCTTTACTTTTCACTCTTCCTTGCGAAGCAGAGAGGCAGCTGCTTTTCCTTAAGCAGAGCTTTTTCAAATAAGGAGTTAAAACAGGAAATAAAAAGGGAAAAGGGAACTTGGCAGGAACCTTGGGAAGAATACCTGCTGAGCCCTGGTAAGTTTGTGGGGTTTCTTGTTTAATTACAAATTCACCTTTTTTTAGCAGCCATCGCGCCCCTGACGCGATAAAATCCTAAAACAAGTAGGAAAAACCCAAAAAGTAAACTGAGACCAAAACAAAAATTTGAATAACCCAAAAAAGCTGTGGGGTTTTTTTTGTTTTGTTTTTTAAATAATTAGTATAATAATAACAGTAAACAAATTATAACAAGAAATGGAGATAGATAGCCGGCAGACGGAGGGGAGCTTCCCAGTGTTTTGCATTGAGTGTCACATGTATGACTATCTGTCTGCTGGACAGAAGTCTTGGGTGTGTGATCGGTGCAATGAGCTCCTGGCTCTCAGGGAACAGGTTCTTTCCCTTGAAACCAAGGTAGCAGACCTGGAGAAGCAGAGAGAGATAGCGAGGCAGGAGAAGATCTTCAGGGATGCAGCAGGAGCGTCCCACTCCATGCTGAGCAGCTCTCCAGCTGCTTTGGAGAATGGAGATCTTGGGCAGGGAGGACATCAATCTGTGAAAGAGGGACAGGCTCCCTTAGCTGAGACTCCTTCTTTGGAGGATGTGCCCATATCCTCTTGCACCGAGGATACTTCTCCGCGGGAGGTGGGAGGGGGGCTTCTTGTAGTGGGTGATTCGATTGTTAGAAATATAGAGAGACGGGTTTGTGATGGAAGCGTTGACCGCATGGTAAACTGCCTGCCGGGTGCAAAGGTTGCGGACATCACGAGGCATCTAGACAGGCTGATAGACAGTGCTGGGGTGGAGCCAACTGTTGTGGTACATGTCGGTACCAATCACATTGGGAAAGCTAAGTGGAAGGTCCTGGAAGCCAAATTTAGGTTGCTAGGTAGAAGATTAAAGTCCAGGACCCCCAAGGTTGCATTCTCTGAAATGCTACCTGTTCCAAGTGCAGGGCCACCTAGACAGGCAGAGCTCAGGAGCTTCAATGGGTGGATGAGGCAGTGGTGCCGGGAGGAAAGGTTTAGATTCATTAGGAACTGGGAAACATTTTGGGACAAGCCACACCTGTACAGAAGGGACGGGTTACACTTGAACCATAATGGAACCAGACTGTTGGCGATTAATATTAAAAAGGTTTCAGAGCAGCTTTTAAACTGATTCGTAGGGGCAAGTCGACAGGAGCTGGGCAGCTTCCGGTTCGAGAAGGCGCACTGCCTAATATGGAGGGTGGAAGTTATGCACACATTGGTGAGTCAACAGGAAAACTAAATTGTAATAGTCAAGCAGAAGGACATGGTAGACCATCTACAAATTCTACAACCAAATTCTACAGTCAAAATCCACAGTCAAAGTTGAAAGTGCACCAGAAAATTACATATAAAGATCTGTACATGAATGCTAGAAGCATTCGAGCAAAAATAGGGGAATTGGAATGCTTGCTGAAGGAAAATAATATTGATATTATTGGCATAACAGAAACCTGGTGGACAGATGATAACCAATGGGACACAAGGATTCCAGGTTACAAATTGTATAGGATGGACAGGAGAGGGAGAAATGGTGGTGGCATGGCCTTGTACATAAATGAGGAGTTAGAATCTCATGAACTTGAAATTCAAGAAAATTCAAACTCACCCACAGAAACATTGTGGATAAAAATCCCAGGACAGGAAACTAATCTGACGTTAGGGATCTGCTATCGCCCTCCCAACCAAACTCCAGAGGCAGATTGCTATTTGGAAAATGAATTTAAGGAGGCCTCAAAAAAAAATAGGGTAGTCATAATGGGGGACTTCAACTATCCCCAAATAGATTGGGTAAATTCTTGTTCTACGCATGAAAGAGAGACAAGGTTCCTCGACATGTTAGCCGATTATTCCCTTGAGCAGATGGTCATGGAACCAACCAGGGGAAAGGGGATCCTGGACTTGGTTCTAACTAATGCACAGGATTTGGTTCATGATGTCCTTGTAACCGAGCCCATAGGAACCAGCGATCACAACACAATAACCTTCAACATAACCATGGATAGCAAATTGTCAGTGAAAACTAACACAGAGACCTTAAACTTTCACAGAGGGAATTTTGACAAAATGAGGAAAATAGTAAAGAAGAAACTAAAAAGAACAGTAAAAAAAGTCAAATCCCTCCAAAATGCTTGGAAACTGTTTAAAAATACGTTACAGCAGGCTCAAATAAAATGCATTCCTAAAAGAAAGAGGACTGGAAAGTCCAAGAGGATACCAGTATGGCTTACGAATGAGGTAAAGGAGATTATTGGAAAGAAGAAAAACTCATTTAAGGAATGGAAGGCTCTTCCTACCGAGGAGAACAGGAGGGATCACAAACTCTGGCAGACCAGATGCAAGGCGATAGTCATGAAAGCCAAGAGAGACTTTGAGGAGCATATAGCCAAGAATATTAAAAATAATAACAAAACCTTTAAGTACATCAGAAGCAGGAACCCAACCAGAAAATCAGTTGGGCCACTCGATGACAATGGTCAGAAGGGGATAATCAGAGAAGACAAAGAGATTGCTGAGAGGCTAAATGACTTCTTTGCCTCCGTTTTCACTGAGGAGGATAGAGAACATTTGCCTGCCACTAAATTAGTTTTCCCAGGGAGGGAAATAGAAGAATTAAACCTGATAGAGATAAACAAGGAAGATGTTCTTGCATGCCTTTCTAAACTAAACATCAACAAATCGCCGGGTCCAGATGGCATCCACCCTAGAATTCTCAAGGAACTCAAGTGGGAAATTGCTGAACTTCTAGCTAAAATATATAATCTTTCTCTAAGATCAGGCACTGTACCAGAGGATTGGAGGGAAGCAAATATAACCCCGATCTTCAAGAAAGGATCCAGAGGTGATCCAGGAAACTATAGACCAGTCAGTTTAACCTCAGTTCCAGGCAAACTGATGGAAACCATTATTAAAGATAAAATTACAGGGCACATAGAAAAACAGGCATTGCTGAAAGAAAATCAACATGGTTTCTGCAAAGGCAAATCATGTCTTACTAACTTGTTAGAATTCTTTGAGGGTGTAAATAAATGCATAGATAAAGGGGCCCCAGTTGATATTGTATATCTTGACTTTCAAAAGGCTTTTGACAAAGTCCCTCACCAAAGGCTCCTAAAAAAGCTCTCCAGCCACGGAATTAGAGGACAGGTCTTGTCCTGGATTGGTAACTGGCTAAATTGTAGGAAGCAAAGGGTGGCAATAAATGGACAATTCTCTGGATGGAAAAAAGTGAGAAGTGGTGTACCCCAAGGTTCAGTTTTGGGACCTTTACTTTTTAACTTATTCATCAATGATCTGGATGTAGAAGTTAATAGTGAGGTAGCCAAGTTTGCTGATGACACTAAATTGTTCCGGGTTGTGAAAAGTGAAACTGATTGTCAGGAGCTCCAGAGGGATCTCTCGAAATTGTCTGAGTGGGCAACAAAGTGGCAAATGCATTTTAACCTAAACAAGTGCAAAGTTATGCACATCGGGGCAAAGAACCCCAATTATACTTACCAACTGATGGGGACCAAACTTTCTGAGACAACCCAAGAAAGGGATCTTGGGGTTTTGGTGGACAGCTCGATGAAGATGTCAACCCAATGCGCAGCAGCAGTAAAAAAAGCAAATTCCATGCTTGGCATGATTAGGAAGGGAATCGAAAATAAGTCAGCAAGTGTTGTATTTCCTCTGTACAAATCGATGGTGAGACCACACTTGGATACTGTGTACAGTTCTGGTCACCGCACCTCAAGAAGGATATAATGGAACTGGAAAAGGTGCAAAAAAGGGCAACAAGAATGATCAAGGAAATGGAGCGCCTCCCTTATGAAACCAGATTGCAACGCTTTGGTCTCTTCAGCCTTGAAAGACGGCGTTTAAGGGGTGACTTGATCGAAGTGTATAAAATCATGCATGGGATAGAAAAGGTGGATAGAGAAAAATTCTTTTCTCTATCACACAATACCAGGACAAGGGGGCACTCCCTAAAGCTCATAGCTAAGAAAGTGAGGACAAATAAAGGGAAATATTTCTTCACCCAGAGGGTCGTTGATTTATGGAATTCACTTCCAGAAGGGGTCGTGACAGCTGTCAGCCTTGACAGCTTCAAGGCAGGGCTAGATAGATTCATGGATGCCAAGTGTATCGGTGGCTATTAAAACGGATGTCCATGTGCCGCCTCTATGTTGGTTGAGGCAGGCAGGATTCCCTTGAGTACCATTTGTTGGGGGTCAAGGGAAAGGGAGGGTTTTGCCTTCTCTTTCTGCTCAAGATCCCCATGTACAATTGGTGGGCCACTGTGTGACACAGAATGCTGGACTCGATGGGCTTTGGCCTGATTCAGCATGGCTCTTCTTATGTTCTTTAGACTGGTCAAACCCAAGTCCCGCAGCCGTTCTTCGTATGTTTTGGTCTCCAGGCCTTTGATCATCTTAGTTGCTCTCCTCTGAATTTTTTCCAGACTCTCAACATCTTTTTTGTGATATGGTGACCAAAATCGTCTGCAGTATTCAAGGTGTGGTCTTACTAGGGTTTTATAAAGTGGTACTAGTACTTTGCGTGATCTTGATTCTATGCCTCTGTTTATACAACCCAGGATTGTATTAGCTTTTTTGGTTGCTGCTGCACACTGGTGGCTCATGGTTAAGTGATCGTCCACCAGGACTCCAAGGTGCCTGGCTGAGGAATTCTGGGAATTGAAGCCCACGAATCATAAAAGGGCCAAGTTTCAAGACCTCTGCTTTAAGGTAACCGTTACGGGTAGTCCTCGACGTACGACCACAATTGAGCCCAAGTTTCTGTTGCTAGGTGAGAATTGTTAAATGGGTCTTGCCCCAGTTTGCAACCTTTCTTGCCAAAGTTGTTAGCGAATCACTACAACTGTTAAGTTAGTAACACAGTTGTTCAATGAATCTGGCTTCCCCGTTGACTTTGCTTGTCAGAAGGTCGCAAAAGCTGATCACAGGACCCCGGGAACACTGCGACCATCATAAATACGAGTCAGTTGCCAAGCGTCCAAATTTTGGTCATGTCACTATGGGGATGCTACACTGGTCTTAAGTGTGAAAAATGGTCTAATTCACTTTTTTCAGTGCCGTTGTAACTTCAAAGAATCATTAAGTGAACTGTTGTAAGTGAAGGACGACCTGTGAAATCTCTTTATCAGAGAACTATTGGATGAGGTTTTATGTTCTAGAACGGGGGTCTTCAAACTTGGGCCTTTTATGACTTGTGGATTTGAACTCCTAGAATTCCTCAGCCAGGCACATCTGGCTGAGGAATTCTGAGAGTTGAAGTCTACAAGTCATAAAAGGGCCAAGTTTGAAGACCCCCGTTCTAGAATAATCCAGCTTTAGAGCAGGTGTTATTTTATCCTCTCCTTGAAATCCTCTCTCTAACCACCAGACTGAGATTATTTCATAGTTTCCCAATGTTCCCCGCACCATATATAGATGACCCTCGACTTACAACCATTTGTTTAGTGACTGAGGTTACAATGGCACTTACCAGTTTTCACACTTACAACTGTTGTAGCGTCCCCAGGGCCAATGATCAAAATTTTGGGTGCCTGGCAATAGGCATGTATTTATGAGAGTTGCACTGTCAATGAGAGAAGCCAGATTCGCTTAATGATGCTATGATTCGCTTAGCAACCGCTGTGATTCTCTTAACAACTGGGTCAAAAGAGGTTGTAAAATGGGGCAGGACTCCCCTAACAACTGCCTTGCTTAGCGATGGAAATTTTGGGCTCAGTTGTGGTCATAAATTGAGGACTGACTGTGTTTTGGACACCTAGCGTTTTTCGGTGCAGTGTGTTTTTTTAGCTGGCCGTCTTCTAGTTGTCCTATCAACCCTCCTCCATCTTTCCCTTTTCCAGTTCATAATAAAACTTGCTTATTGTGCTTTGAAGTTAACCTTGCCTTCTCCTTTCCTGTCTCCTCTTTGAGTTGCTGCACACCAGGGGAGGCTGTTTGAAATGACACCGTAATAAAGGCTCACCATGTGCTACCCGGGACTCAGGGGTTTTTGGGGGGAACTGGTCAATGTATTTCCACAAAAGAGGAGTTTCGACGATCATAAGGATGTCTAGAGCAGTCTGTGGTGTCTTGTAGCCTTTATTCTAAAGCTTTTTGCAGCATTTTAAAAAGAAAAAAAGAATGTTCTTGCTGGATGTATGAAACCATCTTATATATGAGTTAGAAGGGTCCTTAGAGATCATCAGATCCAACCCCCCCCTTCAGTACAGGATCCACCAGCACCGAATAGAGCTGAATAAACACCTCCTATAACTGAGATGCAATGCTTCTGTTACTGCAGCCCAAGATTGTATTGGTCTTTAACTGTTACACTTCATGGTTTGTTCATATTCAGCTGATGGTCTGTTAAAACCTATAGACTGATTAACTGATGATGTTTCATCAAGTCAGTATCAATTCTTAGTGGCCACATAGCTAGATTTCCCCCCCCCCATAATAATCTGCCCCTAATTTGGTTGTCAAATCTTCCAACGGCACATCCATTGCTGCTGTAACAGAGTCCATCCACCTTATGGGTTGGTAGTCTCCCTCCTTCTCTTTCCTTCCACCTTTCTCAGTGTTAAAGCTTTCTCCAGAGAGCTGGGTCTTTGCATAATGTGTCTGAAGTAGGGTAATTTGTGCCTAGTCATTGTGTTTTGAGTGAGAACTCTGGGTTGATTTGTTTGATGATCCTTTTGGTTTGTTTTCTTGGCTGTCCACAGGAGTCTTTTCCGATATCAGAGTTCAAAGGCCTCAATGCTCTTCTTATCCTGCTTGTTTGAAGTGCAACTTTTGCTTCCATAGACAGAGCACCACAGGGAATATGCTGGATGCTGAACATGGAAGGTATGCATCATGGCATCTGAATATCTTGTACAAGGCCTTCATGGCTGCTCTATCAAGAGCAGCGGTTCTCAGCCTTTTCCGGGACTCGACCCCGGCCCGCATCGCGCAAAAAAATAATAATGGCGGGCCCGCACCGCGCATGCGTGGCGCGACGGCCCGCATCACGATAGGAAAAAAAATGGCCGACCAAAATAATAATAATGGCGGACTGCGGTGCTTGGCGACCCCTGTGAAATGGTCATTCGACCCCAAATAGGGTCACGACCCACAGGTTGAGAACCGCTGATCAAGAGGAAGGAAGGATAGGAAGCAGGGAGGGAGGGAGGGAGGGGAGGGAGAAAGGAAGGAAGGAAGGAATGGAAAGGAGGCGGGAGGAGGTAGAGTGGATTAGGGAAGGAAAGATGGAAGCAAGGAGAAAGGGAAGGAAGGAAGGAAGGAAGGAGAAATAAATAAATAAATATGTAAAGAAGAGGGAAGGAAGGAAGGGAAGGAAGGAATAAAGGAGAGAATATGGGGAAGGGGAGAGAAAGGAAAGAAGGAAAAAAAAGAAAAAAGAAAGAAAGAAAGAAGGAGAGGGAAGGAAAGAAGAGAAGGAAGGAGAGAGAATATGGGGAAGGGGAGACGAGGGAAGGAAGGAAGGAAGGAATATGGGGAAGTGAAGGAGGAAGGAAGAAGGACAGAAGGAAGGGAAGGGGTAAAGGGAGGGAGGTAAGTCAGGGGTAAAAGTTCACATCATTTCAGGATTTACTTGAAACCAGGAGAAAAAACATAGCTTAATTTAAAACCTTCTGCCCCCGTCTTTTCTTCCATGCAGGGATGGCAATAATTTCTGGCTTCTTGTTCTTTTGTGTTAAATCCAGCCCAGTCCCTTTCCCTGACTACCACAGTATTATTTTCTATTAAAACTGTGCAAAAACATAAACAGTCAGCACATGACAATACCAGCAGCATCTGGCATTCGATTCATTAGAGCATCAACTGAATAGCGCCTCTGTGTTTCTGTGGGAAGAGGCAGAAGAATTCCAGCCAACATTTCATAAATAGACTGGTTTTGCTTAGATGAACTGCCTAGGCTACCTTATCAAATAAATACATGGACAATCAATCATCTTGCTTCCAGTAGAAGATTGAGCCCAGCATATGACATGCATATTTAGAAGGGAATATTTGTAGCTCAGGACTGAACTGCAGGTTCCTTGATGCTCTCTGAGGTTGGTTGTTTTTTTGCGGACGTTTCATTACCAAACTGATAACATCACCAATGCACTGATGATGTTACTTAGTATGGTAATGAAACGTCTGCAAGAAAACAATCAGGCTCAGAGAGCACCAAGGACCCTGCAGATGCATATTTACTGAAACCAGCTTTGCTGGCCGATCCATCTTCCACATGTACTAAACATTGCCAATGCTGTATTGGCTGGGGATGGTGGAACATACACAGTTCTTTCTCACGGCCCTCTAACTATACCACGGATAGGCAACCTTGGCTCTTTTATGACTCGTGGACTTCAACTCCCAGAATTTCTGAGCCGGCATGGCTCAGCATGGAAACTCTCCCTTTCTCCTCAGCATGGCTGGCTCAGGAATTCTGGGAGTTGAAGTCCACGAGTCATAAATTTAGTGTGATTTCACCAAGGGGATAGGCCCAGTCCAGCTTCTCTTCGCCATTTTAGGGGGAACAATGTCAGGTTCTCCCTTCTGGCCCCTGGATACTGCTCTCTGTGGATATTTTGACTTGGCCTGCAAAGAAAGATAAATGTGAGAAAGGAATAGCAGCCAGGGGTAAGTAGCACTGGATTTAAAATCAATAAATAGCAGTTCCGTATGTCTCCTTGGAAACAGACAATATTTCTTCGTGAGGGATGAGAAAAAGAGATTTATACCTCTTTTGTTCCAATAAAAACAACATAGAACTCTAGAAGGAAGGCACTCCTAGCAAAGCTTTAAGGGTGTTTTCTTCTACCCCACTGTTATCCTCCTCTCTTTTTCACACCACAGATTTGAAGGGAATCTCCTTTTCAGATTCAGGAAGGTTCCAGCAGTTCAGAACTGAACAAGCAACAGGTGATTTTCCATTGCTCCCTACAGGCAGTCCTCAACCTACGACTAAAATGGAAGCAGAATTTCTGTTGCTAAGCAAGGCAGTTGTTAAGTGAGTCACACCCGCTTTTATGACCATTCTTGTTACTGCAGTTGTTAAGTGAATCACACAGTTACTAATGGAATCACACAGTTAAGTGAACCAGGATTCCCCCATCGATTTTGCAGATTGGAAGCTGACTGGGAAGGTCGCAATTGGTGATCACATGATCCTGGGATGGTGCAATATATGCCAGTTGCCAAGCACTTGATTTCTGATCGTGTGACCATGGTGTTGCTGTAATGGTCATAAGGGGCACATAACTAAGGCAGAATATCAGCAAATAGCCCGAGCCTGCAAAGATGAAGTGAGGAAAGCTAAGGCTCAAAATGAATTAAGGCTTGCGACAAAAGTCAAAAATAACAAAAAAAGCTTTTTTCAACATGTAAAAAACAAGAAAAAAGTTGAAATGATTGGTCCATTAGTGGGGAAAAGTGGCAAGAAGGTGACAAGCAACAGGGAGAAAGCAGAACTATTTAACTCGTTTTTTGCATCTGTCTTTGCACAAAGGGAAAAAACAGTCCAACCTATCAAAAACAGTACCATAAAAAACAGATTAAAAACACGTTAAGATAGGCAAGAAATGGTAAGTGAGCACCTGTCCAGTCTAGACGAGTTTAAATCACCAGGACCAGATGGATTACACCCCAAGGTTCTCAAGGAACTGGCAGATGTGATTTCAGAATCACTGAACTATACTGTTCAAAGATCCTGGAGCACTGGGGAACTACAGGAGGACTGGAAAAGAGCTGATGTAGTTCCCATCTTCAAAAAAGGGGAAAAATGGATCCAGGAAATTACAGACCTATCAGCCTGACCTCGATACCTGGGAAGATTCTGTAAAAGATAATCAAACAACGAATCAGCAAACACCTAGAGCAGTGGTTTTCAACCTTTTTAATGCCGCGACCCCTAGCTGGTCGTAAGTTGAGGACTACCCAATCGGTCATAAGTCGAGGTCTACCCAACCGGACGTAAGTCAAGGACTACCCAACTGGTCATAAATCGAGGACTATTTCCCTGCCCGGGAGCGCCGCACATGCGTGGTGCCGCCCCCTGCGCCGCCCAAGGCATAGCTGGCAAGGGGCAGCAACGGCGCAGGGTGACCACTAGCTGGCCCAGCCCAAGGGAGGCAAGGCACCCGCCGGGCCCCACGCGCGCCAGCAACCCTCCCTGTGCCTGCCAGCCTCCCACCTCCCACCCCTGGCCCTCTTTTACTTACATTTTTAGTAGTTGCTCAGCAGGGAGGGATGGAAACTTCCAGATAGCTCGCCTTCGCTGCAGACAACTTGCAGCACCGTTTGCAGACTGGGACTTTTGGCGGGCTCAGCAGGGCAGAGACAGCCTGGATAATTCCTATTGGCTTTTGAAAGCCAATAGAATTAGACTCTATTCAAGAGAGTCTATTCTATTGGATTTCAAAAGCCAATAGAATAAGAGGGAGTAGCAAAGCTAAGGAAAAGGGGGGGGGAAATGGCAGACTGCGTTGTTTGGCGATCCCCGTGATATGGTCGTTCGACCCCAAATGGGGTCGCGACCCACAGGTTGAGAACCACTGACCTAGAGGCAAACAAAGTCATTACTAAAAGCCAACATGGTTTGTCAAAAACAGATCATGCCAGACAAATCTTATTGCATTCTTTGACCAAGTGACAAAATTAGTGGATCAGAGGAATGCTGTGTATATAATTTACTTGGACTTCAGTAAGGCATTTGATAAAGTAGATCACAACCTACTACTTGATAAGATAGTAAAATGTGGGTTAGACAGCATCACCACCACATGGATTTGTAGCTGGCTGACTAGCCGTACTCAGCGTGTGGTCCTCAATGGAACCGTATTTACATGGAGGGAAGTGTGTAATGGGCTGCCCCAGGGCTCTCTTCTAGGCCCGATGCTCTTCAACATCTTCATCAATGATTTGGACGAGAGGATAGATGGGGAACTCATCAGATTTGCAGACGACACCAAGCTGGCAGGAATAGCCAACACTCCAGAAGACAGGCTTAAGATACAGGAGGATCTGGACGGACTTGAACACTGGGCGCTATCTAACAAAATGAAATTCAATGGTGAAAAAAGTAAGGTTCTACATTTAGGCAAGAAAAGCCAAATGTACAGGTATAGTATAGGTGGTACCTTGCTCAATAGTAGTAACTGTGAGAGGGATCTTGGAGTCCTAGTGGACAATCACTTATATATGAGCCAGCCGTGTGCTGCAGCTGCCAAAAAAGCCAACACAGTGCTAGGCTGCATTAAGAGAGGGATAGAATCAAGATCATGTGAAGTATTAATACCACTTTACAATGCCTTGGTAAGGCCACACTTGGAATACTGCATCCAGTTTTGATCACCACGATTGTACCATTCTACCCCCATCAGTAACCCTGTTCAGAAAAATCCAGGAATTGGGAGAAAGGGACTCTACCTGCTAGAACCCAACAGGCAAAGGAAGAGCCAGGTGAGATTAGCATGCATTATGTGGGTGAATTCAAAGGGCAGACTCTTAAACTTTTAAACAGAGGTTTTGTGCTGTCCCAAGTTAGCACTGGAATCAGGATCCTTTTCGATGCAGTAAAAGATGATTGGAGGCTAAAACATACAAGGAATGGTTGCAGGAATTGGGTACGTCTAGTTTAATGAAAAGAAGGACTAGTAGAGACATGATAGCAGTCTTCCAATATCTCAGGGGCTGCCACAAAAAAGAGGGAGTCAAGCTATGTTCCAAAGCACCTGAAGGTAGGATAAGAAGCAACGGATGGAAACTAACCAAAGAGAGAAGCAACCTGGAACTAAGGAGAAATTTCCTGATAATTAGAACAATTAATCAGTGGAACAGCTTGCTTCCAGAAGTTATGGGTGCTCCATCACTGGAGACTTTTAAGAAGAGACTGGGAAACCATCTGTCTGAAATGGTATAGGGTTTCCTGCCTGAGCAGGAGGTTGAACTAAAAGACCTCCAAGGTCTCATCCAGCTCTTTTATTTTGTTAAGGTCTGTTTGCCTCCTCCCCAGTCATGGATGGATAACGATGGATGCTTTTCATACTGACTGAGTCATGGGAGGGCAGAGGAAATCCACCAAACACCTTCCTTAATTTATCTTTCACTACTGGGGTAGTTTTATGCTATCTCAAAGACTGGGGGGGGGGAAGCACTTTCATGTGACTCTGAGGAAGAGCCCCACATCCAACACACCTGGAGGACATCTAGGGGACAATTAATTTGGAGACACTCGGTTGGGAGATTGCCATACGAGTCCCTGTTTTGCCACAAACGAATGATTATGAGCAAATCCCTGGTGCAAATTTATACCCAAAGGCGTAAATCTTTAGAGGAGTTCATAAAGCAGTCACCATGTAATCGGCCCAATTTTACTACCTTTTTGGGGGCTGTCTTTAAGCGAACCCTTGGTTCTCTATGGAGCATTTTTTGGTGGAAACCCAAGGAAAAACCGGTTTCCAGCAAAAAATATTGTAAATCTCGATCACCTGACCACAACTGTTCGTAAGTTGAGGACTACCTGTAAACTCCAAATGTAAACCTCTCCTGACTGTATGCCTAGATCTGCAATTCCCCTTCACTTTTTTTTTAGTAATTATTATGCTGGAAATATATAAGATGCATGAGATGCATGAGCAATATTACATTGGCAGCTTGCCATTCAATTTGAAAGAGGCTCCATTTGATTTTCTTCCTCTCCTCCCCACCTTCCCCTTACCCTGTTCTTTTCTCCTACTTCTCCTTGTCCTCCTCCTCTTAACAGAATAACACAGTTGGAAGGGACCTTGGAGGTCATCTAGTCCAACCCCCTGCTCAGGCAGGAAACCCTATACCATTTCAGACAAACAGTACATCCTTCTCTTTCTTTCTTTCTTTCTTTCTTTCTTTCTTTCTTTCTTTCTTTCTTTCTTTCTTTCTTTCTTTCTTTCTTTCTTTCTTTCTTTCTCTCTCTCCCTCCCTCTTTCTCTTTTTCTTCCTTTCTTCCTTTGTTTCTTCCTTTGTTTCTTTGTTTCTTTCTTTTCCTCCTCCTTCTTCTGTCCTCCTCCTCCTCCTCCTCCTCCTCCTCCTCCTCCTCCTCACCCTTCCGCTTCTTCTTCCTGCTTCCACTCTTTCCCCCAACTGTTCCTGTGTCTCTATACACATTTCCCCCCAGATGGAGAGCGTTGGTCAAGCTGATTCAGCACTTTGCCACAAGCCAGATGGGAATTGCAGAATTTGGCACAAGCTGAAGGAAACAACATTTTGCAAGACTTCTCTCTTACTCACTGCCTTTCTATGAGGTAGTTTTTGTTCCACTAACTAACTACCTGGAAGTGGATACCTGAATAAAACCTTGCCTTTGTGTGCATGTATGTGCATGTTTGCCCTGTATACAGCCTGCACAAAATAATCTAATGCTAAAGCTATCCAAGGTTCTTTCCAGTGCCTTCCAAACTGCAAATTCTGAATTCTCAATTCATCTGGAGGGCATTAAATTGGAGAATGTTTTGTGGACTGAGGGTCTCTCACAAGTTGCAAACCTGTTTCTGCCATGTGGTAACTACACCATAAACTGTGATTTTTGCTTTTCTCTTGATGTGTTGTATGTGAAGTAAACTAGCTTTGTATGATGTACATGCCCAGGTAAGTATACTGCATTCAGTAAACCAGGGGTATTCAAACTTGGCCCTTTTATGACTTGAGGACTTCAATTCCCAGAATTCCTCAAGTCATAAAAGGGCCAAGTTTGAAGACCCCTGCGGTAAACCATGGTTGAATGTATTGTGATTTTGTTCAGCTGGAATCAAGTCAATGAGCAATAGGCTACTGGAGCTTGTTTGACAAATCATGGTTAAACAATGACTTAGTGCCATGTGGGAATATTAACTCATTGAGACCTCCCAACTGGCAGTTTTTCTCCAGGATCAACTACTCAAGAAACCTCAATTAAGTAAACTATATTTCAGATCAATGTATAAACTCTGCTATAATCATTTGGAACAATTTATTGAGAGCTTTTGGAAATGCCAGTACAGTGGAAGCCACTGAAAACTCAGCCGGAAAACTCAGCCCTCATTCTAGAGGGCAAGTGTTACTACAGACAGATGGCATTATTTAGTTGATGGAACCCAGAGCACACTAACCCTGCCAGATGGAACCAACTGGGCAGATATGATAGCAGACAGGTGGTCACTAAAGTAATACTGAAATACAGGGGACATGAATGCAATATTCCAATATCTCAGGGGCTGCCACAAAGAAGAGGGAGTCAAGCTATTTTCCAAGGCGCCTGAAGGCAGGACAAGAAGCAACGGATGGAAACTAATCAAGGAGAGAAGCAACCTAGAACTAAGGAGAAACTTCCTGACAGTGAGAACAATTAACCAGTGGAACAACCTGCCTCCAGAAGTGGTGAATGCTCCAACAGTGGAAGTTTTTAAGAAGAGACTGGACAGCCATTTGTCCGAAATGGTATAGGGTTTCCTGCCTGAGCAGGGGGGTTGGACTAGATGACCTCCAAGGTCCTTTCTAACTTTGCGGTTGCCCTCAGGGGGGCGGGTGAGTGTGGCCAGGGTGGGTGCGGCCTACTGAGTGGGTGTTGATGGAGTGGGTGTGGCCTACTGGGTGGGCATGGCTAGCTCTACATTGTTCACGTCAAGGGTGCCTGTGGGGGCCTGGGCAGGAGTGGGACAGATCTGAGGGTCTCTGGCCGAAGGGGGTGGGACTGGGGCAAGCACCAAGGCATGGTCCATTTCTTCATTCCTCACAAAGGGTGACACCTCCCCAGCATGCACCCAGGGGTTGGGGCCGATACGGCAGGGGCTGGTTCCTCGCTGTTTCTAGACGGCCTTGTGGATGTAAGTGATTACCAGAGATGGACAATAGTCTTCCTGGCTAACGTTGCCATCTACTCGTCAAGCAGGGGCTGGCTGGCTGAGGAATTCTGGGAGTTGAAGTCCACAGGTCATAAAGGGGCCATAGTTGCCCACCTCTGTTCTATCACCTACCTCTGCCTGTTCTCCAAGGCTTCAAGCAGGTTCTGGAGAGTGCAAGTTCTCCCTGGAATCTTCAAGATCCAAGCACTGCTGAACAATGGATGTTCCCGCGCTGCTCGCTCAGTTTGAGATGCAGGTAGTTCTCAAATTACCTTTTTTAAAAGACTGGGAAATAACCAGCAATTGATTGTAACTGCACAAACAGGCAATTCTTGATTTACAACCATTTGTTTAGCAACCGTTCAAAGTTACAATGGGAGTGAAAAAAAATTACTTAAGACTGGTCCTCACAATTACATTTGTCGCAGCATCCCCATGATCACATGAAAAAAAAAATTCAGGCACTTGGCAACCGACATGAATTTACAAAGGTTGCAGCACCCTGAGGTCAAGTGCCATCTTCCGATGAACAAAATTGACTGGGGAAAATGGATTCTATTAATAACAGTATGATTCACTTAACAACTGCAGTGATTCACTTAAGAACTGTGGAAGAAAAAAAAAGGTGGTACAATTGGGCATGATACATGTAACACTGCTTTCCCAACAGAAATTTGGGTCACAGTTTTATAAGTTGAGGACACCTGAATATAACCCACAAAAGAAATTCTTCAAACAAAAAAAGGATGTTCATGCCTACATTATACATGAATCCTAGAAAAAAATGTCTCCTTGGTTCCATCATCTGCCCTGAGGTCCTTCTGGCTTCTGTTCCGATGGTGTTCAAAACAGATGTGGGAAGGAGCAAGTTGTCAGAGGCATAATCACAAAGTAGTGTGCATACCACTTCTCCCTCCCATTTTATCCTAAACCATCACCATGTGGGGGAGGTTGGGGTGAGTCCCCCAACTAGCTTCAGTGACTGGAGCTCCATTCTTTCAGTCATAGAGAGGTAGTCTTCAACCTACGACCACAATTGAGTCCAAAATTTCAGTTGCTAAGCAAGGCAGTTCTTAAGTGATCTACACCCAATTTTACAACCTTTTTTGTCACGGTGGCCAAGCAAATCACTTCAGTTTAACATATGAAGAACAGTTGCTGGAATTGGGTATTTCTAGTTTAATGAAGATAAGGACGAGGGTGGGACATGACAGCAGTGTTTCAATATCTCAGGGGCTGCCCCAAAGAAGAGGGAGTCAAGCTGTTCTCCAAAGCATCTGAAGGCAGGACAAGAAGC
This sequence comes from Bothrops alternatus, assembly GCA_034064705.1. NCBI lineage: Eukaryota > Metazoa > Chordata > Lepidosauria > Squamata > Viperidae > Bothrops > Bothrops alternatus. Next base: position 2,017,323 of record JARGCV010000082.1, on the reverse strand, counting down.
AACGGGTGGAAACTGATCAAGGAGAGAAGCAACCTAGAACTAAGGAGAAACTTCCTGACAGTTAGAACAATTGATCAGTGGAACAACCTGTTTTTAAGAGAGATTAGACAACCATTTGTCTGAAATGCTATAAGATTTCCTGCTTGAGCAGGGGGTTGGACTAGAAGACCTCCAAGGTCCCTTCCAGATTCTATTCTATTCTATTCTATTCTATTCTATTCTATTCTATTCTATTCTATTCTATTCTATTCTATTCTATTCTACTCTATATTCTATTCATCTTCTAGAGGAGAGATTAAAAATGTCAAGATGATGACCATAAGCATATAATTGAAGCCCCTTTCCTTTTTTGCCTGCATCTCGGGTGCAACACATGTAAACAAAAGAGATAGGAATCCTGCCAAACCCCAAACTGAAACAGAATATTCTCTAATCATGGGGAAAACGTAGAAAGAATGAAGAAAACGGGGTCAGTTGGGGATCTACAAAGGGAGAAAAGTAACAATTAAGAGAGATTAAATTATTCTCAACTTCTCAGAATTTTTTCACTTCTAAAGAAAAAGAAGGCAGGAAAAGCATGCACAGGTGATAGACAATTACAGGTAGCTCTTGACTTTCAACCATTCATTTAGTTTGAAGTTAGAATGGCAGAAATGTTGCAGCATTCCTATGGTCATGTGGTCAAAATTCAGACAACTGGCATGTACTTATGATGGTTGCAGTGTGTCCTGGTATCCTGTGATTGCCTTTTGCAACTTTCTGACAAGCAAAGCCAGCGAGGAAGCCAGATTCACTTTTCGCTGGCATCCTGCCATAAAACACAAGGGAGGGGGGAGGCATTTGGGGAAGTAAGGAATGGGCATGGAAATGAGAGGAAAGGGGAGGGGATGATAGGGTGACAGGAATCAGAAGTGTCAATCCAGAATAAACCGGTGAGAACAGAATGTGAAACTCCACCGAAGAGGTGCCAAACCTCAAAGTCGTCCCAAAACATCAAAAAAGAAAACTATTGGACACTGATGAACCGGTCAAGCGAGAAAGGGGAAAAATGCAAGCTTTATGCGGGAATATTCAGATCCAGCTTTGCTTATGCTGTAACCACTTGAATTTAGTAAAAGTGAACCTTTCACTTCACCAACGGAGTCAAGGACCGTTCTTTCCTAAGGGGTGAAGTCGGGACACACCTGACATCGTGTTACTCATTTAACAATTGCAATGATTACTTAACAACTATGGCAAGAAAGGTCATAAAATGGGGCAAAACTCACTTAGCAACTCTCTTGCTTAGCGACATCAATTTTGGACTCAACTGCGGTCATAAGTCGAGGACTAATTTGTGTAACATTTCTTTGGAATATCTCTCTTTCTGCCCTCCACTCTGTTGATCGATGTCAAAGGCTGACCTTGCCAGTTAACCTGGGCCTTGATGGGGGCACTCAATGTTGGAAGTGGTTGGTAGATTGACTGAGAAGAGGTAGAGTAGTTGCCCACTCCTGATCTCGTCTTTTTCGCCTCTTGCCCATGTACAGTATTTAATATTTTTTATATTAAAATGTGCCTTCAAGTCATTTTCGATTCCTAGTGATAGATTTAGATCAGAGGTCTCCAACCTTTTTGGGTACCGGGGAACGGTTCCGTGGAGAGAGGTTTTTCCGCGGGCCGGAAGGGGTCTGGTTTTGTATGCTGCCTGCATCCCGCGGATGAGGCTTTGCTTGTTTGTGTGGCCTGGTTGCTGGCATGCCGTGGCCCAGTACTGGTCCACAAACCAGGGACCCCTGATTTAGATTGACTTTCTCCATGATGATCCATTCCTAATCTGCTTCTTCGGCAATTCCAACAGTGTACCCGTCACCACTGTATGACTCAGTCCCTCCATCTTGTTGCTGTTTTGCCCTCTTCTCTTTCCTCCTATTTTTCCCAGCATTCAGCCATGAAGTTCCAATCTCTCAGGGGCTGCCACAAAGAAGAGGGAGTCAAGCTATTCTCCAAAGTGCCTGAAGGCAGGACAAGAAGCAACGGGTGGAAACTAATCAAGGAGAGACGCAGCCTAGAACTAAGGAGAAACTTCCTGACAGTTAGAGTAATTAACCAGTGGAACAACCTGCCTCCAGAAGCGGTGAATGCTCCAACACTGGAAGTTTTTAAGAAGAGACTGGACAGCCATTTGTCTGAAATGGTATAGGGTTTCCTGCCTGAGCAGGGGTTGGACTAGATGACCTCCATGGTCCCTTCCAACTTTATTATTATTATTATTATTATTATTATTATTATTATTATTATTATTATTATTATTATTATTATTATTAAGTAAGGAACGGCTGCTGGAATTGGGTATGTCTAGTTTAATGAAGAGAAGGACGAGGGGGGACATGATAGCAGTGTTCCAATATTTCAGGGGCTGCCCCAAAGAAGAGGGAGTCAAGCTATTCTCCAAAGCACCAGAAGGCAGGACAAGAAGCAACGGATGGAAACTAATCAAGGAGAGAAGCAACCTAGAACTAAGGAGAAACTTCCTGACAGTTAGAACGATTAACCAGTGGAACAACCTGCCTCCAGAAGTGGTGAATGCTCCAATACTGGAGGTTTTTAAGAAGAAACTGGACAGCCACTTGTCCGAAATGGTATAGGGTTTTCTGCCTGAGTAGGGGGTTGGACTAGAGGACCTCCAAGGTCCCTTCCAACTCTGTTATTCTATATTCTATCAAAACGGTTTGGAGATTTTGTTCCCAGATCTAAGAGAGGGAACTTTCTTTTTGTGAAGATCTATTAGCCTAGGTAACCAAATACAGAGAATTTCAGCATAAATATTTTATGTGGACACTGTCATTGATCTGCAGGGTAGTCCAGCCACCTTTCAGCCAATTGTGCAGTGTAGTGTAGCTATTCTACAGTTCATTGTGTCATGCAGATCCAGGAAATTCGGTTAATTCAATATACGATGGATAAATTATCCTCAGGACAACATGTTATGCAAACTTGGTGACACACAGAAGAGGACACGCTTCCCACTTATCCTGCAATGTCTTATCATTCAAACAATTTTTGATTTTCCGAATAAATCTCCTGTTAAGCAAATTTTACGAGTGTTTCCATCTCCCAAATGCCCATAGTGAGGATATTTCAATATGTTTCCTCTCTGCTGCTGGAGATGAGCAATCTGGATGCTTTCGGGTTCCATGTTTTATTTATAGCTTTTGTATAAGACAGGAGTCCAGAAGACACATGCAAAAAAACCCCAAAAACCTTTAAAAATTAAAATTACACAAAGCATGTGACCCAGATACATATGCATAAGGTCTGAATCATTTTTTATATATATATTGAAGGGTTGGTACTTATTAATGTATTTATTGGTGATGCCATCCAAAACAGTTGCAGCGAAGTTGTGCAGGATCTGGGAAGGGTGGCTTTGAAAGAAGAGATCTCATTATTATTACATTTTTTTATCCTGCCTTATTACTTTTTTATGAGCAACTCAAGGCAGTAACATACCTAATTGTACTTCGTCCTTCTATTTTCCTCACAACAACTCTGTGAAATGAATTGGGCTGAGAGAGATTGACTGGCCCAAAGTCACCAGCCGGCTTTCCTGCCTAAGGTGGGACTAGAATTCACAGTCGCCTGTTAATTGGCCCAAAGTTACCTAGCTGGCTTTCATGTCCAAAGGCAGGACTAGAATTCATGGTCTCCTGTGATTGGCCAACAGTCATGCTGTTTTTCATGCCTAAGGCAGAACTAGAACTCACAGTCTCCCAGTTTCTAGGCCAGCACCTTAATCACTGCACCAAATTGCCTCTCATAATAACTGAAAGGGAGGTCAGCATAAAACCCATATTGTGAGTTTTGTAACCAAAATGGGGGCTCTGAAATCAGGTCAGACTTCTCCATCTTAGGAGTGTTCTTCCATCTGTTGAAGGAAAAATCTTCATCAGGATCCAGTCCAAAGCAGGAATAAACAACATGGTGACTGCTTTAGAAAGAAGGTTGTAGTTTATTGAAGAGGAGAGCCAGACAGGAGCATGGCTCTGGAAAAAAAGAGAGAGAGCACATGTAGTAGGGAATGGGTTTTTATACTCTCTTGGGCTTTTGTTTGGAGTTGTTCCTCTGTCATGAACTTTGACCTGGGTCTGAGTGTGCCTTTCTGGTATTCTGATGGTGGTGGTATCTTAGAGTTTGAATGGGGTATGTAGATTTTAAGGGTCTTTGTCTTCCTGATCTCTTCAGCTTCTAGTGGAGAGCTCTAATCTTCCTGAATGGATTATTACATCTGCATTTCTAAAAGCTGGTTTCTGCTGAGTTGTCTGGCTGGGTGTGTGTGTGTGGAGAAGTTTCTGCCTTTTTAATATTCCCAAAAGTATTTCTTTCTCTGGATTGTCCCCACACATCCTTAATTATGCTTCACAGCCTCTCAGCAGCTAAGTAGTGGAAATGCATCTGGAGAATCCATTTCCTGAGAGTTAAGTGACTCCCAAGAGTCTTGCTATTTATTGTCCCTGTTCTTTGTTTATATCGGTGTTTCTCGACCTGGGTAGCTTGAAGGTGTGCGGATTTCAAGTCCCAGAATTCCCCAGCCAGTATATTACTTGGGACAGAGGAATTAGTTTTGCAGCTGCCCAGTGTTATTGCTCCATTTTCCTGATGTAGAGTTACCCCATCTCAATCCCAAAGATGCTTTTTTTAACGAGGCAACTGGACTTTGTTTTTTCTTTGAAGATGTTTCGCTTTTCATCCCAGAAGCTTCTTCAGCTCTGACTGGATGGTGGGGAATGGAAGGATTTATACTCTTGCAGGCAGCTGGTCATTTGCATTCTTTTAGAGAGTTGTTGAGGCCACTTGGAGGTTAATCTGTGTCCTCAGAGTCACCTGAGGGGTACAAATGGGCATGGAGCCTTCTGGGAACTGCTGAAAGGACTGTGTTGTAGACTGGAGATAGATGATGTTGTATCCCTCCCCCTCTGTTGAGAGAGGGCTGTTCAATTTTGACACAGATAGCCTCTTTGACCCCTCTTTCAAACCAGCGGTCCTCTCTGTCCAAAATGTGAAGTAAAGAATGCAAATGAACAGATAATAATAAAAATAAAAATAAAAAGTTGGTCCTTGGTAAGGACTCGATAGGTAGACAAAAATGCCAAATCCAGTCTGAATATCTGGCTGACTGTGTGATGATTGATAATAAAAAGTTGGAAGGGACCTTGGAGTCCATCTAGTCCAACCCCATGCTAAGACAGGAAACCCTATACCATTTTCAGACAAATGGCTGTCCAATCTCTTCTTAAAAACTTCCAGTGTTGGAGCATTCACCGCTTCTGGAGGCAGGTTGTTCCACTGATTAATTGTTCTAACTGTCAGGAAATTTCTCCTTAATTCTAGGTTGCTTCTCTCCTTGATGAGTTTCCATCCATTGCTTCTTGTCCTGCCTTCAGGTGCTTTGGAGAACAGCTTGACTCCCTCTTCTTTTTGACAATCCCTGAGATATTGGAAGACTGCTATCATGTCACCCTTCGTCCTTCTCTTCATTAAATTAGACAATTATGTGGACTTCAACTCCCAGAATTCCCTAGCCATCATTTTAGGGTTGCTAAAGATGAGAAACACTGTCCTGATAGAAAACACCATCTCCATTGTCATATTTGCAGCTCAGATAGCTGTTTAACTATACGTTAGCCATGAATTTGGGTCTGGGCAGTTCCAGCAAGCCTCAAGTCCAGATTGTGCTCTTCACCTTGCTGTATTCGCACACTGATCACAACTGTTGCATTCCAGATATATATTGAGAAAAACTTGAATGACTCAGTTTTTAGAGACATGCAATTAAGATATGTCCCCACTAGGCCTTAATTATTAATTTGCTTGGCTGTTTTAACAATTTTTATTTTTGTATTACTGCTACAACAGCACAGGATGAATAGCGCAATAAAAATTCTGTCAGAGATAAAAAGATACGTATTTTTCTATGTTAATTAATTAAAGAGTTCAATATTTGCAGTTCCCTGCCTGAGCTGCTTATATCCTGGGATAATGTCCCCAAACAGATCTTGGTGGTCTTCTAAAGTGTTTCTGAAAAATCCTTACCATCAGAGTATATATAAAGATGTCTTCAGCAATACTCATTTTGAGGGAAAGTATGTTTAGAAACTGTAGTTAAAATTGGTTGAGAAACATGTGCTTCTCTTCTTTGAAAATATTTTTATTTCAGAGAGCTTTAGCACATTTTAAAATTAATAACACAGTCTCTCTAATGTGGGATGCACTTCAAAATAGCACAGTTGTGAAATTAAAGCACCAGCATGAAGAAAACAATAAAGAATAAAACAGCAGTAGGAAAAGACATAATAGAGAGCTGGTTGCATCAAGGACTTGATTACAGGCATTGAAGATATATGCTCATCCCAGTCAGTAAATTAAAATACCTGGTTTCTGAATCTGGTTTCTTTTCTTTCTGAATAGAATCAGAGTTTCTTTAAATTGGCTGTGGTTGGAGGCTGGACTCTGCTACTATCCCAGCATATGATCAAAGATGCTTTGGTCTAATATGAATATGTCTGATAGAAGAGAATATTTTTAGCTCAGGGTTGGTGTGGAGTCCTTAGTACTTTCTGAGCTTGGTTGCATTCTTGCAGACGTTTCATGGCCCAACTAGGTAACATCATCAAGAGAGAGTGGGGTGTGCAGAGTGGTGGTGATGATGGAGGAGGAGGAGGACTGTGGAGTCCTTGATGTTCTCTGGGCTTGCTTGTTTTCTTGCAGACATTTCATGAACCAACTAGGTAACATCATCAGTGCCAGAAGGGAGTGGGGTTTGCTGTCTGTTTATATACAAATTTATATACAAACTACCACCTCAATGGTAGTTTCTGGTCTGTTTTCTTGCAGACGTTTCATTATCAAACTAGGCAACATCATCAGTGACAGTAAGGGAGTAGGTTTTGCTCTCATTTTATGTACAAATGGCTTGGCCTGTCAGTGTTGGTGGGGAGTGGATTTGATGAGTCCTTGATTGCGTTGTTGCTTACTGTTAGCTTGTTTTCTCAGTTGGTAGTTTTACATCTCGGTAGTTTCTTGTCTGTTTTCTTGCAGACCTTTCATTACCAAACTAGATAACATCATCAGTGCTAGTAAGGGAGTAAAATTTGCTCTCACTTTATGTACAAGTGGCTTGGCCTGTCAGCATTGGTGGGGAGGTGGAGTTGATGATTCCTGGGTTGGGCTGTGGTTTACTGTTAGCTTGTTTCTCTTATTCAGTAGTTTCATGACCAGTCTTGTTACCTAATTATGGTCTGCAGGAGGCCCACCTCATACCTCCGCCAAAACACCTGTAAACTGAAATGATAGGAGAAGGAGAAGAAAAACACCCTGCGTTCCTTTCACTTCCTTAATTTATTCAGGAGATTAAATGAAAAGTGAAAAATAAATCCCTGCTGACTGAATGATGCCAGGCAAAGACTCCACGCCTCTCTGAAGATTTACCACTTCTAAACTTGCTAAAAGGAAATACATCCACCGTATGCAGAAGTTTCCAACCAGCTTTTGCTCAGATGCCTCTGGCTCTTGACTCTCACTTCAGTTGTTCAACACCAGCCATGGGTGTGAAGGCTTTCCCTGGAAGGCAAATCTCTCACTGTGTAACTTGAACCTGGTGAAATGCAGGAATTCGGGGAGGAAAAACATGAAAAAGAATGCAGCTGTGTTGAAAAAAAAAGAGCATTTATTTATTTGTTTGTTTGTTTATTGGATGGATTGACTCAGGGGTATCACACTGCCAGCCCGTGGGCCGGATGCGTCATGTGCAGGCCACACCCACCCCAGCTCCGCAAAGGCAAAACCCATCATGATACGTCACGATATGTCATGTGACATGGTGAGTTTGACACCCCTGGATTGACTGATGGATTGATGGATTTCTGTAGCCACCCATCTCAGCAAACCCCTCCAGGTGGCTGCAAATGACTCTGGACAGCTACTATTTACAGGTAGTTCTTGTTTTATGACCACAATTGGGACCAGAAACTCTGCTACTAAGCAAACCAGTTAATAATAATAAAGTTGGAAGGGACCTTGGAGGTCATCAAGTCCAACCCCCTGCTCAGGCAGGTAACCCTATACCATTTCGGACAAATGGCTCTCCAGTTTCTTCTTAAAAACTTCCAGTGTTGGAGCATTCACCGCTTCTGCAGGCAGGTTGTTCCACTGGCTAATTGTTCTAACTGTCAGGAAGTTTCTCCTTAGTTCTAGGTTGCTTCTCTTCTTGGGTAGTTTCCATCGGTTGCTTCTTGTCCTGCCTTTGTCCTACTTTGGAGAATAGCTTGACTCCCTCTTCTTTGTGGCAGCCCCTGAGATACTGGAACACTGCTATCATGTCCCCCCTCGTCCTTCTTTTCATTAAACTAGACATACCCAATTCCAGCAGCCGTTCCTTAATAATAATAATAATAAAGTTGGAAGGGACCTTGGAGGTCATCCAGATCCAACCCCCTGCTCAGGCAGGAAACCCTAAACCATTTCTGACAAATGGCTGTACAGTTTCTTCTTAAAAACTTCCAATGTTGGCACATTCACCGCTTCTGGAGGCAGGTTGTTCCACTGGTTAATTGTTCTAACTGTCAGGAAGTTTCTCTTTAGTTCTAGGTTGCTTCTCTCCTTGATTAGTTTCCATCCGTTGCTTCTTGTCCTGCCTTCAGGCGCCTTGGAGAATAGCTTGACTCCCTCTTCTTTGGGGCAGCCCCTGAGATACTGGAACACTGCTATCATGTCCCCCCTCGTCCTTCTCTTCGTTAAACTAGACATACCCAATTCCAGCAGCCATTCCTTATATGCTTTAGCCTCCAGTCCGCTAATCACCTTTGTTGCTCTCCTCTGTACTCTTTCTAGAGTCTCAATATCTTTGTTACATTGTGGTGACCAAAACTGGATGCAGTATTCCAAGTGTGGCCTTACCAAGGCATTATAAAATGGTATTAATACTTCTCGTGATCTTGATTCTATCCCTCTGTTAATGCAGTTGTTAAATGAGTTACACACATTTTTGCCATGATTGTTAAGCGAATCACTGCAGTTGTTAAATGAATCACACAGTTCACACGGCCGCATTTCACGATGGTCTTGTGGAAAACCGGCATTTACTTCCAGTTTTTAGCAAAACAGGCCCATGGCAAACCATTGGTTTGCTTAATGACTGTGTTATTCGCTTAACAACTGCTGCAAAAAAGGTCATAAAATTGGGTCGGTCATATGGGTGACTTGTTTTACCGGTAGAACTTTCACGAATTATGATGGGCAGGCTCCATTACGGTAGGAAGTCAAGTGCTACCTATAAGTGTGAAGACTAGTTATAAAGTGACTTTTTCAATGTCGCCGTAAGTTGGAATGGTTTCTAAACAGGGCAGTTGTTAAGCGAGGACTTATCTGTGGAAGAAAGCAATCATAGGTGTTTAAAAGGATAAAAAATACAGGTATCAGCAACAGGAGTTGAGTTGAAAGCACTTCAAGTTCATTACATGCTACCTATACACAAAAATCTGATCTCTTAATGGTCTAGGCCAGGGGTAGGCAACCTTGGCTCTTTTATGACCCGTGGACTTCAACTCCCAGAATTCCTGAGCCAGTCATGCTGAGGAGAAAGGGAGAGGTTTCCATGCTGAGCCATGCTGGCTCAGGAATTCTGGGAGTTGAAGTCCACCAGTCGTAAAAGAGCCAAGGTTGCCTACCCCTGCCCTAGAGGGATGGAGAAATGACTTAGACCAGGGATAGGCAACCTTGGCTCTTTTATGACTCGTGGACTTCAACTCCCAGAATTCCTGAGCCAGTCATGCTGAGGAGAAAGGGAGAGGTTTCCATGCTGAGCCATGCTGGCTCAGGAATTCTGAGAGTTGAAGTCCACCAGTCGTAAAAGAGCCAAGGTTGCCTACCCCTGATCAAGACAAATTGGCACTAGATAAAAGCCAATGAAATTCACTGGGGGGTTGGACTTAGGCAGTGGTGAGATTCAAATATGTGAACAACCGGTTCTCTGTGTGGATGCCATTTCCGGAAATCCATTCTGGGCCTGGGAACAAAAAATTAGCTACCGCTTCTGCCAAACTGTTGCAAACTGGCTGAATCCCACCACTGGACTTAGGTCTCTTATGGAAGGGTAGCAATTCTAGCAATTCCAAACTGATAACACATTTGACCCCACCCTCGGACTGAGCCTGGTCATCTCCTACAGCAGGCGTCTAAGGCTGAACTAAACACAGATAGTCCTCAAGGTACGACGACAATTGAGACCAAAATGTCTGGTGCTAAGCAAGACAAGTGTTAAGTGGGTTTTGCTCCATTTTACCATCTTTCTTGCCACAGTTGTTAAGCGAATCACTGCAGTTGTTAAGCTAACAAAACGGCTGTTAAATGAATCTGGCTTCCCCATTGACTTTGCTTTTCAGGTCACAAAAGGTGATCACATGACGTCGGGGCACTACAGCTGTCATAAATATGAATCTGTGGCCAAGCATCTGAATTTTGATCACGTGACCACGGGGATGCTGAAACCGTCATAAGTGTGAAAAACAGCCATACGTTCCTTTTTTCAGTGGCATTGTAACTTCGGACAGTCACTGAATGAATGGTTGTAAATTGAGGATTTACCTGTATTCAGGGCACATTTTCATATAACATTCCTTCTCGTTCCCTCTTAAACCTTTTTAATGAAATTGCAGGGTTGGTGGTGGTGGGGGGGGGGTGGCAGCAGTGGTGGGATTCAAATATGTGAACAACCGGTTCTCTGTGTGGATACCGCTTCCGGAAGTCCATTCTGGGCCTGGGCAACAAAACATTAGCTACCGGTCCTGCTGAACTGGTGCGAACTGGCTGAATCCCACCACCGGATGACAGGCTTAAAACACAGCCGTTTCATCCAAAGCCTCCCAAGTTTTAGCTCTGTCAGCCTCCCCCACTTCCTTCAGAGTACTTACGACACAGCTTCTAAGACCCCCAACTGCTCTGTTCCCTGATCAAGGACTCCATCAGGCTTTGAAAGAGAGTTTTGTTTGGAGCTGAGCAGAATGTTGATGAGAAATTGCCCCAGCAGCCTCAGGCATGCAATTCCCTCACTGACAGCAGCACTTTGACCCCAGACGTCACCTGCTTCTATTTTAGGTTTTGGTCGGTTATTTTGGAAATAAGCTTCAATTGGAAATTCAGGACATCATCTGTATATTTGCAAGGGAGAAGACAGAACTTCCCAAATCTGAACACTTGAAAAGCATCTCCCCCTCCCCCAAAAGGAAATTAAAACAACAGAGAGGGGGGAAAAAAGACATTGGACAGGTAGTCCTCGACGTAAATCACAAAATTGGGACCAGAAATTTTGTTTGATAATTAAGACTATAGTTATATCAGGGAGAAGGGCAGCCTAAGCATTTTTTAAAAATAAACAAAACAAATAAATAGGATGGTTGTTAAGCATCCAATTTTACAGCCTGTTTTTCCAGGGATGTTAAATGAATCACTGAGAATAGAATAGAATAGAATAGAATAGAATAGAATAGAATAGAATAGAATAGAATAGAATAGAATAGAATAGAATAGAATAGAATAGAATAGAATAGAATCTGGAAGGGACCTTGGTGGTCTTCTAGTCCAGCCTCCTGCTCAAGCAGGAGGACCTATACCATCTCAGACAGGTGATTGTCCAGTCTCTTTTTAAAAACTTCCAGTGATGGAGCGCCCACTATTTCTGGAGGCAAGCTGTTCCACTGATTGATTGTCCTCACTGTCAGGAAGTTTCTCCTTAATTCCAGGTTGCTTCTCTCTGATGAATTTCCAACCATTGTTTCTCATCCTTCTCTCTGGTACTTTGGTGAACAACCTGACCCCCTCTTCCTTGTGGCAGCCCCTCAGATACTGGAATACTGTTGGAAGGGATCTTGGAGGTCATCTAGTCCAACCCCCTGCTCAGGCAGGAAACTCTATACCATTTCAGACAAATGGTTGTCCAGTCTCTTCTTACAAACTTCCAGTGTTGGAGCATTCACAGCTTCTGGAGGCAGGTTGTTCCATTGATTAGGTGAATCACACAGTCATTAAGCGAATCCAGCTTCCTCCATTGACTTTGCTAGTTAGAACTCTGATGGGAAGGCTGCAAATGGTGGTCATGCGGACCCCATACACTGCCACCTTTGTAAATTCATGCCCAATGCCTAGTGCCCAAATTTTGCTCACATGACTGTGGGGATGCTGTAACAGTTGGTTGCAAGTCATTTTTTTCAGTGCTGCTGTAACCTCAAATGGTCACTACACAATGGGTTGTAAGTTGAGGACTGCCTGTACAAATAGTCCCCGACTTACAACCATTCTTTTAGTGACTGTTTGGAGCAGGGGTGGGGAACCTTGGCTTTTATGACTTGTGAACTTTAACTCCCAGAATTCCTGAGCCAGTCAGGTGCCTGTCATTTTGCATGTATTTATACTTGCTAAGTGAGTGGTGTCCAATTTTGCATAACTTTCACTGTCTTGCAGCTTCCTGGGGTCACATGATGGTCAGTCATGACTTTCCCAGCAAACTTCTGATTAGCAAAGTCAACGGGGGAAGATGGATTTCCTTAACAACCCTGTGATTCACTTCGCACTGCAGTGCTATCCTTAACAACGATGGCAAAACAGATTGTAAAATCGGGCATAACTGTCTTAATGACCGCTTTGCTTAACAGCAGAAATTCTGGTCCCAATTGAGGGTTGTAAGTCGAGGATTACCTGTATTCCAGTGTTTCTCAACCTTGGCAGCTTGAAAACGTGCAGACTTCAAGTCCCAGAATTTCCCAGCCAGCCAGGGAAAACTGACTGGAGGCTGGGCAGGGGATTCTGGGAATTGAAATCTTGAGGCTGGCTGAGGAATTCTGGGACTTGAAGTCCACACATTATAATACCACTTTACAATGCCTTGGTAAGGCCACACTTGGAATACTGCATTCAGCTTTGGTCTCCACAATATAAAAAAGATGTTGAGAGTGCAGCAAGAGTGCAGAGAAGAGCAACAAAGATGATTAGGGGACTGGAGGCTAAAGCATATAAGGAACAGCTGCTGGAATTGGGTATGTCTAGTTTAATGAAGAGAAGGACGAGGGGGGACATGATAGCAGAGTTCCAATATCTCAAGGGTTGCCACAAAGAAGAGGGAGTCAAGCTATTCTCCAAAGCACCTGAGGGCAGGACAAGAAGCAACGGAGGAAACTAATCAAGGAGAGAAGCAACCTAGAACTAAGGAGAAATTTCCTGACAGAACAATTAATCAGTAGAACAACCTGCCTCTAGAAGTTGTGAATGCTCCAACAGTGGAAGTTTTTAAGAAAAGATTGGACAACTATTTGTCTGAAATGGTATAGGGTTTCCTGCCTGAGCAGGAGGTTGGACTAGAACAGAGATCCCTAACCTTTTGGGCAGCAGGGACCGGTTCCATGGAGAGAGCTTTTTCCCTAGACAGAAGGGTGCATGGTTTTGTGTGCTGCCTGTATCTCATGGATGGGCTTTGCTTGTTTGTGCGGCCCGGTTGCTAGCATGCCATGGTCTGGTACTGGTCCACGGACTGGGGGTTGGGGACCCCTGGACTAGAAGATCTATAAGGTCCCTTCCAACTCTGTTATTCGGTTATTCAATCATGGCAACTTGAACAGGGAGTATCTTTCCAAATTAAGACTTAAGTCTTTTCCAGCCCTGCCTGGAGATGCTAAGTGCTGAATCTGCAACATTTAGCACAGTGTTTCTTAACCTTGACCATTTTAAGGCATGTGGACTTCAACTCCCAGAATTCCACAGCCAGCATTGCTGGCTGTGGAATTCTGGGAGTTGAAGTCCACATGCCTTAAAATGGTCAAGGTTGAGAAACACTGATTTAGCATGTAAAGAAACTCTACCACTCGACTATGTTCTACCCAGGGTGAGGCTTGGGGTCAGAAATTTGGTTCACATATTTCAGCTCCCAGGTTTGCTCTTTTATTCTTCTCCACTTCAGCTGTGATCAAGGCAGAATAACAGAATTGGAAGGGACCTTGGAGGTCTTCTAGTCCAACCCCCTGCTCAAGGCAGGAAACCCTATATACCATTTCAGGCAAATGGCTGTCCAGTCTCTTCTTAAAAACTTCCAGTGTTGAAGCATTCAGAGCTTCTGGAGGCAGGTTGTTCCACTGAATAATTGTTCTAACTGTCAGGAGGTTTCTCCTTAATTCTAGGATGGATCTCTCCTTTTTTTTTTGTAAAGTTTTTATTGTTTTTTTCATACGATTCAATAGTATTTATTCAACAAACGTGTTGTCTGAGTTTATCATTCACTAATACAAATATAATTCCTAATCCTTTATTCTTTTCTCCAGCCATTGATAAAATAAGTCCCAAGTTTGAAAGTATTCTGTTTCTTCTTTTTCTTTCAACCTCATAGTAAGTCTGACTGTGGACCGTTGATGACAATAAAGGTTCTCTTCTCTTCTCTTCTCTTCTCTTCTCTTCTCTTCTCTTCTCTTCTCTTCTCTTCTCTTCTCTTCTCTTCTCTTCTCATCTCATCTTATCATCTCATCTTATCATCTTATCTTATCTAAGTACCTGAGTTATGTTGGATCTCTCCTTGATTACTAATTTCTATCTGTTACTTCTTGTCCTGCCTTCTGATGCTTTGGAGAATAGGTTTGAGCCCCCTCTTCTTTGTGGCAGCCCCTCAAATATTGGAACATTGCCATCCTGACACCCCTGGTCCTTCCTTTCACTAGGATAGACATACCCGATTCCGACAACCGACCATATTTCTACAATGCAGCTGATCAGGCCGTCTCCAGTCAACTGACACACCTCCATGCATCGTCAGCACACGGGATGAAATGACCTCAATCAGCCATGCATCAGCCAATTTTCTCAATCCCCTCGGAAGCTTTTCCCAGAACCTCTTAAGGCAAAGGGGAACCGAGCCACGCAAGGCTGCCGAAGGGAAATTGAAAGCCTGCCGGCATCCCCAATTACTGCCATCCTTGTTAATCATGCCATTTGTGCTCATACTGTGTAAAAGGGGTAGAGGATTTTTTCCCCCTTCTAGTTTCCAGAATCGAATGCCCTGAAAGCATTCTTGTGATATGTGAAGACTGAAATGACAGCTAAAGAGCAGCTTCTGCCTTACCCTCATTGCCTTTTATCTTGTCTCCCTCCAGCCTGGGAATCTGCCACCATGTCTGGCAGGATTGGCAAAAGAAATGAGAAAGGGGGGAATTGGGGCCCAGGGAGCCAGCTTGGATTCTTCCAGAGGGGACAGCATGCTCCAAACAGCCTCAAGTGACCAACTAGGTAGGACAGGCCTTGGACCCTTGTTTCATCTTAATACTAGGTGCCATAGATGGGCCACACAGGTATAGCTTATACCAGAAGCAGCTGGAAAATACTGCATTAAACAAGCCAGTTTGGTCTAGTGCAGGGGTAGGCAACCTTGGCTCCTTTATGACTCGTGGACTTCAACTCCCAGAATTCCTGAGCCAGCATGGCTCAGCATAGAATCCTCTCCCTTTCTCCTCAGCATGGAAACCTCTCCCTTTCTCCTCAGCATGGCTGACTCAGGAATTCTGGGAGTTGAAGTCCACGAGTCATAAAAGAGCCAAGGTTGCCTACTACTGATCTAGGCCGGGGGGAGGGAACCTTGGCTCTTTTATGACTCGTGGACTTCAACTCCCAGAATTCCTGAGCCAGCATGGCTCAGCATGGAATCCTCTCCCTTTCTCCTCAGCATGGCTGGCTCAGGAATTCTGGGAGTTGAAGTCCATGAGTCATAAAAAAGCCAAGGTTGCCTACCTCTGGTCTAGTGGCTAAGGCATCAGGCTAGAAACAGGGAGACTGTGAGTTTGAGTGCTGCATTAGGTATAAAGCTGTCTGGGTAACTTTGGGCCAATAATCAGGAGACGACGAGTTCTAGTACCACCTTAGGCGATGAAAGCCAGATAGGTAACTTTGGGCCAATCATTAAAAACTGTGAGTTCTAGTTCTGCTTTAGGTATAAAAGCTGGCTGGGTGACCTTCAGGCAGTCACCAGGAGACTGTGAGTTCTAGTCTCAACTTAAGCAAGAAAGCCAGCTGGGTGACCTTGTGCCAATCACCAAGAGATTGAGGTCATTTCCACCTTAGCCATGAAAGCTGGCTGGATGACCATGCTCAGTCATCAGGCGACTGTGAGTTCTCATCTCAGCTTAAGCAAGAAAGCTAGTTGGGCGACTTTGGACAAATCACCAGGACACCATGAATTCTAGTTCCATCTTAGGCATGAAAGCCATCTAGATAACTTTGTGCCAATCACCAAGAGCTGGTGAGTTCTAGTTCCACCTTAGCCATGAAAGCTGGCTGGGTGTCCTTTGGCCAGTCACCAGGAGATTGTGAGTTCTAGTCCCACCTTAAGCATGAAAGCAAGCTGGGTGGCTTTGGGCCAGTCCCTCCATTTCAGTCCAACCCACTTCACAGGATTGTTTTGGGAGGGAAAGAAGGTGGCAGGAGGACTATTAGCTATGATCACCTATTTGAGTTATTTATAAAGTAATAAAGGTGGGATATAAATGAATACAAAAAATAAATAAAATGATAGCGATTTATAAAGACACATTGAATTGATGAGATCGCTCCTACTTTTTCTCTCACTCCCTTCTATCCCATTTTAATTTGCCTTCTTGCAATCAGGCCTGGACTTCAGATGCCTTCATTTCCCGCCCCCCTCCAAAAAAAAAATACCAGGGATGTCCCTGTGAAATCCAGAGGCATTCTTGGAAATAAAGACCATGTTTGATCCTGGTACTTTTTTTGTTGTTGTTGCTTTTTTTGCCTTCTGGCATGCCAGCTTCCCTCTTGGTAAAATTAAAATAATCTAATAAAAAGGTCAGGTGGGCAGAGAGCCTGACAGGAGGTAGGATCTGCAAGGAGCCATTTCATCTATTTCTATTTTAGATAGTGGGTGAGCTTGGCCCCAAATGAGGTGAGCACTGCAGGCAGAGGAAATATAACTTTGGAAAGCTGCCTTTTGCATAATCAAGTCAAAGAGACACCGATCTTTCTGCAAGTAAGCATAAAACACTAGTAAATCCAGGAGGAAATGTTCTCTCCAGCTGCCCAGCTGATCTTTTATTTATTTATTTTTCCTTGCAGGTAGTTTCTCCATTAGGGAGAACATTTCCAAATAACATCTGAGGTCCACTCTCTGACCTCGGACACTCATTGCCCTGTTTGGAACCAGATGCAGATCCTGGAATAGGAACCTGTTAAGATCAAAATCTGCAAGGTGGCAGACTGTTCCTGTGTTGATGTTGCATCAATCTGTGTTTCTCAACCTTGGCAAGATGAAGAGGGGTGGACTTCAATTCCTAGTTGATGTCAGGGTAATTAAAGTCCCCCATCACTATTGTGATGCGCTTCCTACATACCTTAGTTAACTGACTAGCAAAAAGTTCATCTATTTCCTCTGTTTGGTTAGGTGGCCAATAGCAGCGGTTCTCAACCTGTGGGTCGCGACCCCATTTGGGGTCGAACGACCATTTCACGGGGGTCGCCAAGCACCGCAGTCTGCCTTTTTTTTTTTGGTCGGCCATTTTTTTTGGTCGGCCATTTTTTTTTGTTCGGCCATTTTTTGGGGGGGTCGGCCATTTTTTTACTATCGCAATGTGGGCCGTTGCACCGTGCATGCGCGGTGCAGGCCCGCCATTTTATTTTTGGTCAGCCATTTTTGTTTTGGTCGGCCATTTTTTTCCCTATCGCGATGTGGGCCGTCGCGCCGCGCATGCGTGATGCGGGCCGTCGCGCCATGCATGCGCGATACGGGCCGTCAAGCTGCGCATGCGCGGTGCGGGCCCACCATTTTTTTTTTGCGCGATGCGGGCCGGGGTCGAGCCCCGGAAAAGGTTGAGAACCGCTGGCCTATAGGATACACCTATGGTTGATGGCTGATCCCATCTTCTCTGTGACAGCCCCTCAAATATTGAAAGACTCTTATCGTGTCACCCCTAGTCCTTCTCCTCGTTAGACTAGACCAGGGGTAGGCAACCTTGGCTCTTTTATGACTCGTGGACTTCAACTCCCAGAATTCCTGAGCCAGCCATGTTGAAGTTCACGAGTCCTAAAAGAGCCAAGGTTGCCTACCCCTGGACTAGACATACCAAGCCTGGGCAGTAAATTAAAAGAGGATTGCCCATTTCCAGCTGAATCCTATGCTTTCCAGAGAACCAATTAGCTGATGGGCAGACTGGATCCGGGGATTGCCGTAGCCGATTTACTGCTGAAAGCTCAGAAATGCCATCCAAATGAGGTTTTCCCTCTTGGGCCATTTGGACCCAAAAAAGCAACATCTCTTATGAGGTAAGCCATTGCAGAAAAGCTGGATTTTCTTTTTGAAATAAAAAGGATGAGTGTGCAATTCTGTTGTCCGACATGTGCTGGACGAGCTCAGGAGAAAACAACCTGCTGTTTGCAAAGAACGTGGCAGAATCAAAGCCGGCTTTGGAAAAGTAAGTTTTTCAATCCAAGGAGCATCATTTTTGTCTGCACAGGGAATGAGAAAGCAGCAAGACGTTTAGCACGAAACAGACCTGGGACACCAGGTACTGTGCCGATTAATAACTGTTATTAGCAATACAGGTAGTCTTTGACTTATAACAGTTCATTTAGTGACAGTTCAAAGCTACAGCAGCACTGAAAAATGTGACTTATGACCATTTTCACACTTACGACTGTTGCAGCATCCCTGTGGTCACGTGATCAAAATTCAGACACTCGGCAACTGATTCACATTTATGACGGTTGCAGTGTCCCGGGGTCATGTGATGCCCTTTTGCGACCCTCTGACAAACAAAGTCAATGGGGGGGGGAAGCCAGATGCACTTAGCAACCGGGTTACTAACTTATCAACTGCAGTGATTCACTTAAAAACTGTGGCAAGAAATGTCGTAAAATAGGGCAAAGCTCACTTAACAAATGTCTCACTTAGCAACAGAAATTTGGGGCTCAGTTATGGTAGTAAGTTGAGGACTACCTAAGTGGTGGAAACTGAATTACTGCAAGCTGAAAATAGGGGGTAATTGTAATTATATAATTGTGATGTCATTATAAATAAAAGCAACCTCCATTTCATTCCACAGAGGAACTCTTCAACAGAGATGCGTGAGATGGTGTTTCCACAACACAAGGCCTTTTAAAGCCTCGCTTCCCGATTCAACATTTGCAGAAACCTTGTACAGGTAGTCCTCGACTTACAACCATTTGCTCACAACAACTGTGTCCAGTTCTGGTCACCCCAGTTCAAGGAAGACACTGACAAACTGGAGCAAGTGCAAAGGAGAGCTACCAAGATGGTGAACGGTCTACAAACCATGTCCTATGAGGAACGGTTAAAGGAATTGGGAATGTTTAGTCTACAGAAAAGAAGACTGAGAGGAGACATGATAGCTGTCTACAAATACCTGAAGGGCTGTCACAGTGCAGAGGGATCAGCCCTGTTCTCACTTGCCCAAGGAAGGACTAAAAACAATGGGATGAAACTGCAAGGGAAAAGATTCAGATTAGATGTTAGAAAAAAATTTCTAACAGTAAGGGTGATCGACCAGTGGAACAGGTTGCCACGGGAGGTGGTGAACTCCCCTTCGATGGAGGTCTTCAAGCAGAGACTGGACAGCCATCTATCTGGGATGGTTTAAGGAATCCTGCCTCGAGCAGGGGGTTGGACTCGATGACCCAGGAGGTCCCCTCCAACTCTACGATTCTATGATTAACAGCACTGAAAAAAGTGACTTACGACCATTTTTCACAATAACGAACTTTGCACCTTGGAATTTCATCAAAAAGTTTCAAAAGGGGAGGGAGAAGGAGTTTATAGATAAATGTGTCCATGTAGTCCTCAGCTTACCACAATTCATTTAGTGACCTTTCAAAGTTACAACAGCACTGAAAAAAGTGGCTGATAATCATTTTTCACACTGAGGGCCATTGCAGCACCCCCAGGGTCACGTGATCAAAATGCAGACCCTTGGCAACTGGCATGTATTTATGACAGTTGCAGCATCCTGAGGTCACGACCCTCCGATAAGCAAAGTCAATGGGGAAGCCAGATTCACTTAACAACCGTGTTGCTAACTTAACAACTGCAGTGATTCACTTAACAACTGTGGCAAGAAAGTTGTAAAATGGGGTAAAAATCACTTAACAACTGTCTGGCTTAGCAACAGAAATGTTAGGCTTAATTGTGGTTGTAAATCAAGCACTACCTGTGTCTCAGGTGGACTGCCAGGAGGAAAGAATTTGGGGGGGGGCAGGCATGCAGTTGGCCCTTCACCCTGAAAGTCTTTAAGAAGACATTGGCTCATTCCCAGGCCTCGGGGTCAGGATGGGTTGGTTCCCCAAACAGAGTCTACTTCTGATTGCCATGCCATCGTTTCTGTATGTTTTAACGAAATATCTTAATTTGTATTGCTTGTGGTTTGTTTCTTTAATCTTTTCTTTCCATGCCATCCAGAGTCACATAGTCTGAGTTGGGGAGGCATCAGAAAAGTTTTACATCCAGTTTTTTTTCAAATTTGGCAACTTGAAGATTGGCAACTTGAAGATGGGTGGACATCTGGCTGATCAGCGAGCCAGGGAATTCTGGGTGGCAGGCTGGTGAATTCTGGAAGTTGATGTCCACATATTCTAAAGTTACCAAGTTTGAGAAACAGTGTTTAAATCCATCTATCCATTATCAATCCTCTTACACAGGTAGTCCTCAACTCCCAAATGACCCAGGATGTTGCAACCATCATAAAAATACATTTGTCTGTCTGTCTGTCTGTCTGTCTGTCTGTCTGTCTGTCTGTCTGTCTATCTATCTATCTATCTATCTATCTATCTATCTATCTATCTATCTATCTATCTATCTATCTATCTACAAAATGTATTTGCTGGTTACCAAGCACCCGCAGTTTGATCACATAACTGTGGTGATGCTTCAATGGTCTTGTGGGGTCATAAGTCTCTTTCTTCAGTGCCATGGTTAACTTTGAACTGTCATTAAACAAATGATTGTATGTCTAAATAAGACATGGGCTGGAATCAAACTCAGCCCCCTGACTTTCCATCACAGGCAGAGAACAGAAAGCTGGAATTGCTGTAATAATTAACATTTGAATCAGCCAAAGAGAAATTGCTGTGACAGCAGAGTTTATAACACATGCTGACAAGCCAGCCACTCATCAACAGTCCTCAATGTTGGCTGATAGAAGCCTAAAAGACTCCTGGTTTTACAGCTTGCCAAAGATTGTAAGAGGAAAAATATTACAAGACTTTTGTCAGTTTTTTCCCAATCTACCAACCTTCTGATGAGTTCCCAGAATTCCAAAATGCATCTGGATATATTTCTGGGCCGAGTTGGGGAACTGGTTGGAAATATGCATGTCTGTCTCCTTAGAGATAATCTACAGCAGGGGTGTCTAACCTTGGCAAGTTTAAGACTTGTGGACTTCAACTCCCGGAATTCCCCATTCTGGCTGGGGAATTCTGGGAGTTGAAGTCCACAAGTCTTAAACTTGTCAAAGTTGGACACCCCTGATCTACAGGAAACAGCACGGAATAGGTTAACTATAGAAGATAATATATGAGAATAAAGCACATTTATAAACCAATTTCTACATTCGAGCTAAGAAGGAAATAAGAACACAAAGCTTCCAACGGGCAGCCATTGCTGCTGTAACTCAGTCCATCCATCTTGATGCTGGTTGTCCTCTTCTCTTTCCTTCCACCTTTCCCAATGTCAGTTTCTTCTCCAGAGAGCTGGGTCTTCACATACTGTGTCTAAAGTAGGATAATTTGAGCCTGGTAATTTGTGCCCTGATTGAGAAAGCTGGTTGATTTATTTGATGATCCATTGGTTTGTTTTCTTGGTATTGTATAGTAGAGATAATCCTCAATCTACGACCACAACTGAGCCCAAAGTTTTGTTGATAAGCAACACAGTGGTTGAGTTTTGCCCCACTTTATGACCTTTCTTGCCGCAGTTGTTAAATGAATCACAGCAGTTGTTAACTTAGTGACCCAGTTGCTAAGTGAATCTGACTTCCCCATTGACTTTGCTTGTCAGAAGGTCGCAAAAGAAGATCGTATGACCCCCGGGACACTGCGACCGTCATAAATATGAGTTAGTTGCCAAGCCTCTGAATTTTGATCACGTGACCATGGGGATGCTGCAAGGGTTGTAAAGTGTGAAAAACGGTCATAAGTCGCTTTTTTCAGTTGTAACTTTGAACGGTCACTAAACAAGTTGTAAGTTGGGGACAATCTATACTTTCAGGAGTCTTCTGCAACCCCAAAGTTGAAAAGCTATCAGGACGAGAAATAGAATATATTAGTGAAATAAAGTAAGAATTTAATTTTTGGAATAATATGTGTATTCTAGACACGATAATTATTTGGTAATGAAATGAGGAAAATTGGGGATACCCGAAGTTTAATTATTACGGTTATTAATGGCTAAATTGGAACATGGTGATTGCAGTTAAGTAAAACTTAAAAAACAGGATTTGAATATGTATAAGTAAAATTTTTAGTGATAAATGTATTGTTTGATTGAGCTCTATCTAGAAATGTATTAATTTGAATATGATATAAAAATTAAGGGAAATAGAGAGGGAACTTTTAATGTGGTAACCTGAGATATATATGAATGATTTTTGATTACCCTATCATCATTCTGCTTCCTAATTACCTGGATGTAAAAATTGGAAAATTAATAAAACTTGTTTAAAAAAGAAAAAAGAAAAGCATCCATACTCTTCCTATCCTGCTTCTTCCAAATTCAACGTCCACTTCGGCAGAGCATCTCAGGGAATAACGTGGCAGGCACAACCCTGATCTTTGTATGTAGACCAGCGGTTCTCAACCTGTGGGTCGCGACCCCATTTGGGGTTGAACGACCATTTCACAGGGGTCGCCAAACAACGCAGTCCGCCATTTTTCCCCTCCTTTTCCTTAGCTGTGCTACTCCCTCTTATTCTATTGGCTTTTGAAAGCCAATAGAATAGACTCTCTTGAATAGAGTCTAATTCTATTGGCTTTCAAAAGCCAATAGGAATTGTCCAGGCTGTCTCTGCCCTGCTGAGCCCGCCAAAAGTCCCAGTCTGCAAACGGTGCTGCAAGTTGTCTGCAGCGAAGGTGAGCTGTCTGGAAGTTTCCACCCCTCCCTGCTGAGCAACTACTACAAATGTAAGTAAAAGAGGGCCAGGGGTGGGAGGTGGGAGGCCGGCGGGCGCAGAGAGGGTTGCTGGCGCGCATGGGGCCCGGCGGGTGCCTTACCTCCCTTGGGCTGGTGGTCGCCTTGCGCTGTCGCTGCCCCTTTCCAGCTATGCCTCAGCCGGCGCAGGGGGCGGCACCACGCATGCGCGGCGCTCCCGGGCAGGGAAATAGTCCTCGACTTACGACTGGTTGGTGTCCTCGACTTACGACCGGTTGGGTAGTCCTTGACTTACAACCGGTTGGGGGTCGCGGCATTAAAAAGGTTGAGAACCACTGATGTAGAGTCACATCTTAAATTAAGCCGAGATGTGTGCAACACAGCCTTTTGTTTCTCCAAAAGCACAGCCAGATGTTACAATTACTATTACTTGGAGTCACTGATACCTGTAAAGAATATTAAACAAGTCAATATAGGAACTGCGGCAAACTTTTGTCCCAGTTCTGGTCATAAGTTGAGGACTACCTATAGATACAAACCCAGGTTGTGCCTGAAAATACCTTGGTGGTTGTTAGCACAAGAAACATTTTATAGAAGAGAAATAATAAGTAAACACAACTGGCTAACTTATTGTGATAGATGAGGATTTTGCCAAGGAAAATGTAAAATTATTTTGTCAAGGGCAATGTAAAATAAAATGAAAAGAAGATCTGGTGACAAAAGGGAAAGTTTGCCAATAGTTTATGTATAATTAATAGAAAGATTTAAAGTAGACCCAAGAATTTTTGGTTTTGAGTGGTGTTAAGACTCAGGTTGAACTAGTACAGGAAGTCCTCAACTTACACTAGAATTAAGACCAAAATTTCTATTGCTAATCGAGACAGTTGTTAAGTGAATTTTCCCCCATTTTAGGACCTTTTGTGCCTGGGTGTTTAAGTGAATCACTACAGTTGTTAAGTTAGTAACACAGTTGTTAAGTGAATCTGGCTTCCCCATTGACTTTGCTTGTCGGGAGGTCGCAAAAGGGGATCACATGATCCTGGGACCCCGCAACCATCATAAATGTGAATCAGTTGTCAAGTATCTGAATTTTGATCATGTGACTCTGGGGATGCTGCAACGGTCATAAGTCTGCAAACTGGTCATAAGCCACTTTTTTCAGTGCCATTGTAAATTGAATGGTCACTAAACAAGCTGTTGTAAGTCGAGGACATCCTGTACAAATGGAGAACACGTTATTGCTAAAAGGCATTTTTATTTTCTGCTTATGAAACTTTTCCTTTTTTTGCTTTTTTTTAGCTGCTACATGCCAAGAGAACCTCTTTATCGGCTCTCCACTATGACACCCAGTATCTGATCGGTTTCAGACAGCTCAAATCCTATCAGCGTGTATTTGAAGGCAGTATTTCTTGTACCAACACACGGCTATATCTTAGAGAAAATTGCATTTTATTTATTTATGTTATTTTCTGCGGCTGTCCATAACTCACAAAAGCGACTTTGGATGCCTTTCAATTGGTTAGAAACATAAAAAGAACTAGAAAATCAAATACAGCAAACATCCAGAAAAGAAAAAAACAGAATAGCAGAGACCAACTATTGCATTCTAGATGTTTCATTTCTGGAGGGGCTCATTCAGTGGTGGGATTCAGCCGGTTCGCACCAGTTCTCTGGTAGCTAATTTTTTGTTGCCCAGGCCCAGAATGGACTTCCGGAAGCAGCACCCACACAGAGAACCGGTTGTTCACATATTTGAATCCCACCACTGGGCTCATTCCATGTTCTGGCTGAAAACCTGTGGGAAAAACCAGGTTTTCAGGACCGATTGGGACCACATGAAATTTCAGATAGTTCATTGCTCCCCAAACATTTATTATATGAAAGTAATAAATTCTACTTTAATCACAGATAGTCCTTTTAATCCATACAGTTCATTTAATGACTGTTCACAATTACAATGATACTGAAAAGGGTGACTTATGACCATTTTTCATACTTATGATGGTTGCAGTGTCCCCGTGGTTTCCTGATCAAAATTCAGATGCTTGGCAATTGACTCATACTTATGACGGTTGCAGTGTTCTGGGATCACGTGATCATCTTTTGCAACCTTCTTACAAGCAAATTCAACCATCTGTTTGAAATGGTATAGGATTTCCTGCCTGCCTGAGCAGGGGGTTGAACTCCCTTCCAACTCTGATTGTATTCTAGTCTAAAGTCAATGAGGAAGCCCCATGTTACTAACCTAATAACTGCAGTGATTCACTTAACAACTGTGGCAAGAAAGGTTATTAAATGGGGCAAAATTCCCTTAACAAATTTTTCACTTAGCAAGAGAAATGTTGGGTTCAATTGTGGACGTAAGGTGAGGACTACCGGAAATAGTATTACCAATAATAAGAGCAGTAATAATAATGGAGCCCTTGGATGGAGCCCTTGACCCTTGGGGGTTGATACTGACCTCTTTGGGGAACCTTATATCCGGCAGAAAAAACCACGATCATTTATTAAGTTGCAGCACAAAAGATTTATTATTACAGCCTATGCAGGTATCCTTGACTTACAAACATCCATTTAGCGGCCATTCAAAGTTACAACAGTACTGAAAAAGAAGCGTTGTCTTACCTGAACGTTCTTTCTCTGCATGGGGGGATGGAGAATCCACCAATGGGTTAACACTGTCCTCTGCCCAATGGGAGACTAGGTCCGAACTTTAGCTCCGCCTCCGGCTTCCTTCTTCCCCAGTTTTTGCCAGGCGAAGCACTCCATCAGGTCGGACCGTGTAGCTCCTTCTCAATGACCTGTAAGAGAACTCCTGCCTAGACCGGTTAGAGGAGGGTGTGGATTCTCCATCCCCCCATGCAGAGAAAGAACGTTCAGGTAAGACAACGCTTCTTCTCCTGCATGGGTGGATTCCGAATCCACCAATGGGACGTACCCAAGCCCTCATAAGTCCCTTCGGGTGGGGGTCTAGGATGTCTCTTACTAGTCCTGAACTATCTGCTGCAAAGACCTCCTTCCAAATGAAGCCCCTGCTGCAGCAAATTGGTCTATCTTGTAATTTCTTATGAACGAGGACGGAGAAGCCCATGTGGCTGCTCTACAAATCTCCTCTAGTGATGCCTGGGTGCGCCAGGCAGCCGATGTGGACGCACTCCTTGTGGAATGCGCCGTGATGTTGTCTGGTACTGGCTGATCCAGCGCCTCATAGGCCTTGGCTATGCATGTTCTAATCCATCTACTAATGGTCGAGGTTGATACCTTCAGGCCCTTAGATGTTGGGTGATATGACACAAAGAGGGCCTCGGACCTTCTGTAGGCCTCTGTTCTGGTGACATAATGGCGCAGAGCCCTGCGCACGTCCAGTGTGTGCCATCGTCTTTCCAGACGATGAGTGGGATTCGGACAGAAATCCGGTAGTACTAGGTCCTGGGACCTGTGAAACCATGTGTTGACCTTCGGCACAAAGGATGGGTCCAGGCGTAGGATTACCCTGCCTTCTGCGAAGGTGATCAGATCCGGTCGGACCGAGAGGGCCCCCAACTCCGATACCCTTCTTGCCGATGTGATGGCCACCAAAAAGGCCACCTTCAGCGTCAGGAAACGGAGTGGGCAAGTCCCCAGTGGTTCAAAAGGACCTTCGGTTAATGCCTGTAGGACCCTGTGTAGGTCCCAGGATGGAAAACGGTGAACTACAGGGGGTCGCCTAGTGGCTGCCCCCTTTAGGAATGCGCTCACCGCCGGATGTTGTGACAGAGGTCCCCGGTCCTCGCAGACTAGGACCGTCTGTAATGCCGCAACCTGCCTGCGGATGGTGTTGAACGCTAGTCCCCTGACCATGCCGTCCCAAAGATACTCTAGGATGGTAGGGATGTTGGCGGTCAGGGGGTTTATGTCCTGTCTGCTGCACCAGGAAGAAAAGTTCCTCCATGTTGCATCATAGATCCTGTTTGTAGAAGGCCGTCGGGCGTCCTGTATGACCGAGATGACATGTTGGGAGAAGGCCTGCCTACTCAGACCCTCCCGCTCAAGTGCCAGGCGGCTAGTTGTAGCCACTGCGGGTCTGGGTGCAAGAGTTTCCCCTGGCTCAGGGACACCTGGTTCGGCGGCAGTTTCCATACAGGCGAAAGCGATAGGTCTACCAGGTCCGCAAACCACGGACGCCTCGGCCAGTATGGCGCAACCAGTACCACCTCCGCCTGTTCCAGGATGAGCTTGCGAACCGTTGCTTGGATCAGGGGCGGAGGAGGGAAGGCGTACAGTAGCCCCTGGGGCCACCTGCATCTTAGTGCGTCCGTCCCCTCCGCTTCCCTGGTCTGGAACCTGGAGAAGAAGCGGTGGGTTTGAGTGTTCTCTGGTGTTGCGAAGAGGTCTAGGCACGGCCGGCCGAACCTGTTCGAGATCGCCTCGAACAGCTCCGGTGCCAGCCTCCACTCCGCATGGTCTATGGTGACCCTGCTGAGGGAGTCTGCCTGGTGGTTTGCCTCCCCCGAGATGTGTTCTGCCTTTATTGATGCCAGGTGTCGCTCTGCCCACAGGCCCAGCGCCCTGGCCTCCTGCATGAGAGCCACTGACCTGGTCCCGCCCTGCTTGTTTACGTGCGCCTTTGCTGTTACGTTGTCCGTCAGGACTAGCACGTGCTTCCCTGCCAACAGGGGTACAAACTGAAGTAGGGCCAGGTGGATGGCTCTCAGTTCGAGCCAATTGATTCTGTGCTTTAGGTCCCCTGGACTCCACCTTCCCTGGGCCATCTGATCCCCGGAGTGAGCCCCCCAGCCGAACAGGCTTGCATCGGTTGTGACGGTTACCCTGTTGGGTTCCCTGAGTGGGGTGCCCCTGTTCAGGGCCCCCGACCTCCACCACCTCAGGGAGGCTAGGACCTGGGGAGGCACTCTGATTTTCCTGGGTGAAGCGCTCTGATTCTGTCTTTGGAAGGGGAGCAGTAGCCACTGCAGACCTCTGGAGTGCAGTCTGGCCCACGGGACAATTCCCAGGCATGATATCATCTTTCCCAGGAGCTGGGAGAGCTGCACCACTGTGGCCACTTTCCTCTGTATTACCAGAAACGCTAGTTTCTGTAAGCTCTCCCGGCGCTCCTGGGAGAGGTACACCATGCCCTGGTCCGAATCTATGATCGCTCCCAGATGCTGGAGCCTCCTTGAGGGTGTGAGCTGACTTTTCTTGTGATTGATCGAGAAGCCGTGCCTCTGGAGTACGGCTATGGTGGTCTGGATGTCCCTTAGGGCTGCCTGGTGGGACGCTGAGAGTATCAGGATATCGTCCAGGTAGCACTGGACCCGCACCGGTCTCATGCGCAGGTGCGCTCCCAATGCCGCCAGCACCTTTGTGAACACTCTGGGCGCTGAGGACAGCCCGAACGGGAGTGCCCTGTATTGGTAGTGTCGCCCCTTGTGGCAGAACCTCAGGTACTTTCTGTACCCCGGTCTTATTGGGATATGAAGATAGGCCTCTGTGAGGTCTATTGAAGATAGCAGATCCCCTTTCCGGATGCTGGCCAGTATGGATCTGAGGGACTGCATCTTGAACTTCCTGTATACTACATAGCGATTTAACCGCTTGAGGTCCAGGATTGCTCTCCAGTCCCCTGATGTTTTTGGCACCAGGAAGAGGATGGAGTAGAAACCCTGCCCCTCCTGTCCTGGAGGAACCGGCTCTATGGCCCTTATCTCCTCCAGGTGTCCAATGGCCTGAACTATGAGGCCCGCCTTGGTCCTGTTGCGTGATAGTGGGCAACTTATGAAGTGATCTGGTGGTGTGGAGTAGAATTCTATTGCTAGGCCCTGGGTCACTGTTTCCCTGACCCAGGCATTCGTCGTGGTCGCCTGCCATGCCTCGCTGAACCGTGCCAGGCGACCCCCGATGGGGCTGTTCCAGGAGTCACTTGGAACGTCTGTAGGGTCGTCCTCCCCCCCCTTTAAAAGGGCGTTTGGACGGTTGGCCCCTGCCCGCGGCTGGACGGTCCTGACCGCGCTCCTGCCTGTATGAGAAGGTGCGCGGATTTCTGGGCCCTTCCCAGGACCGTCCCCCTTGAAAGGGCTGCCTCCATTCTCCGGCCCCGTTCTGACGGGGTGCCTGCCTACGGAACTCCTGGGTTCCCTTGTCCGTTCTTTTGGAAGGGTGAGCTAGCACTTTCCTTTTGTTTTTGTCTTCTATCAGGTAAGGATCCAGGATTGCCCCGAAGAGCTTTGATCCTGCATACTTAGCTGTGGCGAGTCGCCATTTTGACTTAAGGTCCGCCTTCCAGTTCTTGAGCCATACCAACCTCCTAGCTGCCACTGTCCCTGCAATGGATCTAGCTGAGTATCTGGACGCGGCCAGTGCGGAGTCTGCCATGAATTCCGTTGCCCTCCGCAGTTTGGTCAGTGTTTGTCTTACACGTACCTGCTCAGGTGGAACACTTGCCTGGATCTCCCGCAGCCACCTGATCGCAGCTCTGGCGACTAATGAGTTCGTAGATGCGGCTCTGATGGCCCAGGCAGATGAATGGTGAGCCCTGCGGAGGGAAAGTTCTACCTTCCTGTCCTCCGCCTTCATTGATTCTGCTAGGTCTCCTGGGATGGCTGAGGAAGGAAGAAGAGAGCTTAGTGGAGCGTCCACCTGTGGCACCTCTATTAAAGTCGCTAATGGACTGCAAACATTATACATTTTCTTTTCCACGCCATTAGGCGATGGGATGGTGCCTAGATTAGACCACTGGGTCCTTACCGTTGACCTGAACACCTTAGTGCATGGTACCTGGATCACCTCTGACACCGGTGCGTGAAGCAAGGGATCCTTTGCGTCCTCCTCCTCTGAGGACGGCGGTCTGGCCTCCTTGGTCTTAGCTGGCAGTTCTAGAACAGAGCATGTCTTAATCATGAGGGAATAAAACAGATTATGGTCAAATAAACCTGACACTGGAGCCGCCTGTGGCTCTGCATCCTCATTTTCTGACAACGGGGCATCCTCATCGTCCCAGTCCTCCTGCTCCTCGTCTGCCACCTGTGGAGAGTTCTCAGACTCATCATAATCCTGAAACAATATCTTTTCCCCACGGGAAGATGGTGTGCGTGTTTTGTGAGCTCTCTTGGGAGGGGAACTCCTCCTAGAGGCCCTGAGGTGCACTAATGTTTCCTCTAAGAGGGAATGAAGTCGTGAAGGCCACTTACCAGATCTCCTTCTTTTCCTACCTCTGTGCTCAGGATCCTCCTGGCTCGTGGAAGGCTCTGAATGCTCTGGTGAAGATGGCACCGAAATGGGGGACACCTCTCTTTCTGTCTCCCCCCTGGGGGACCACTCCTGTTCAACCGCCTCTGCAGGCTCGAAGGAGGTTGGTGTCTCCCCGAGGGACAAGGCCGGACTTTCCATCCCGCTGTCCCTCAGTCTCTGCGCCTTGGCAAACTCCCTCTCCAAGGCTTGGTGTCTCCTTGCGGCCTGGCGCTCGTCCGCCCTTGATGGCTCAGACAGATGCTTTGTTTTGGCCTTCTTCTTGCCCCCCCCCCCGCTTCCTCCGTTCTGCGTCTAGTCGGCGACGGAGGGGGCGCTGAGCCCTGGGCCGGAGTTCCTTCTGCCATTGCCATGTGCCAAGAAGCACCCTTTCCGGGTATCTAGTAGGCACAGACCGATGTCGGCAGCGCTACAGGGAATGCCCCTAACGTGCCTGGTCGAAGAGCTCCTGCGGTCACGAGGATACCTAGCCAGGGGGTTTTGTCCCTATGCCCGTCCAGACCGCCTTGACTCCGCTGAGGAATCTGCTAGGAGCCAAAACACCGAGAACACACACACACACGCCTCCAACTGGACCCCCCTGGGTGCTCGGCCTCAGTTTCCCTGATCTGGCAGCCGGAGCTAGGCCTCCGCCTCACCGGCAGTCCCTTCCCTTCCCCCTGGGCCCGCAGGCAACTCGACCGGGTGAAGAAGGGAGATTCGCGCCAGAAACAAAGACTTTCACGCCAGAGATTAAAGGCTTTCGCGCCAGAAAAGCGAGGTCCCAATCAGAAGTCTGAGGCGCTCTGATACGCCCCTTTCCAAAATGGCGCTTCGCGCCAGTAGGCGAGACCGCCCCTTTTTAAAAATGGCCGCCGCGCCGAATTTTCGGTCGGAGCTCTGTGCTCCCGGCCACGCGGTGCCTTAAGGGAAGCTGGCCTCGGCCTACCCCTCCGGTACCGACGGTCCCGGCCTTCTGTCCGCCTCCCGGCTGACTGGCTGGACTCCTCCCCGCGCCCCCTTGCCCCACTTGCGTTTTTTAGCGACGATCTGCGTCGAGCTCCTCGAAGCTTCCCTCGACGCCTGGTCCCTCGGAGCTTCCTGGGGCGCTGCGAGTCGAATAGCGGAGTCCAGGGAAATTTCCCCCTTTTTCTCCGCTATTCCCAGGCCCTAGGCCCGGGCGGACTCGCTGCCGCGCTCCCAATGCGTGGGGGGGAGGATCGACCGAAGGTCCCCGAAGAAAAAACCAGAAAAAAATCTCTAAAGTTAAAAAAAAATCACACTAAAGTTCGAAAACTAAACTTAACTCAAAAAACAACCAACAAAAAAACCTTACTCTACCAGTCCTAACCGAAAAGAAAGGTACTCTTTTCGCGGAGCTACGCAAAGAGCTGTTCCTTGGGCTTAGACTAGGTAAAAACTGGGGAAGAAGGAAGCCGGAGGCGGAGCTAAAGTTCGGACCTAGTCTCCCATTGGGCAGAGGACAGTGTTAACCCATTGGTGGATTCGGAATCCACCCATGCAGGAGAAAATGACTGTTTTTCACACTGATGACCATTGCAAGCATCCCCACGATCACACGATCAAAATTTAGGCACTTAGCAACTGGCACATATTTATGACAGTTGCACTTTTCCTGGGGTCATCTGATCACCATTTATAATCTTCCCAGCTGGCTTCCAACAAGCAAAGTCAATGTGGGGAAGCCAGATGTGCTGAATGACCGCATGATTCACTTAACAACTGCAGTGACTTGTGAACAACTGTGTCAAAAAAGGTCGTAAAATAGGACAAGAAACAGTTAACAACTGCCTCACTTAACAACAGAAATTTTGGGCTCAGTTGTGGTTGTTAAGTCAAGGACTACGTGTACAGAAGAATGTAATGATCAGACCCAAATTGGCACTAAATAAGGGTCAATAGAATTCAAGGGTGGGGGCTGGACTTGGATCACTTGTGATAGTGGTGGCGAACCTATGGCATGCATGCCAGAGGCGGCACTCAGAGCCCTCTCTGTGGGCACACGTGCTGTCACCCCAGCCCCGCCTCCCCTTGTGGCCCCGTCACCAGCAGCCCCCCTGGAAGAGAGCTGCCCCCAGGCATGGCCCATGCAGAACAGTGCAGCTAAGGACATGGCAGCAGGGCAGCGGGATCAAGACTCCACTCTCGCGCCCCGTCACGTGCAGTTGATGCTGCGGGGCACGGGTGGAGGGCATAGCCCCCATGGCGCTGCTGGGCCGCCTGGGAGATCTGCAGTGGGCCATGGAGGCGGTGAGTGGCCCTGCAGGTAGATGGGGGGTGGGGAGCAGAGCGGGGGAGGGGTGGAGTAGGCGGGATGGGGAGGGGCTGGGTTTTGGGCATTCGGTCTCTAAAAGTTTCACCATCACTGACTTGTGATAATACAAGCACTCTAAACTGATGACACATTTAACTCCACCTCCCAGCCCTGCCTGCTCTTCTACATCTTGAGCTATTCAAATTTTGGAGGAAATGTTTTTCCGTTGACAGATGCTACAACCTCCAGATCACATTGCTTTATAAAACCACACCCCAGATTTAGGAGGAGCAGAGAAAATTGGAATCAGGGTGGTCCTGCAATCATCTGTCCTTGTGATAGGAAGGCCTTTATGGGTGATAAGCAGAAGCGTGAATTGCACCTGGAGGTCTACAGGGAGGCAACACAACTCGCAAAGTAGTGGTGTGACATTGACGTACTGAGCTGCACCCATAACTACTCTTACCACTGCATTCTGGAGTGCTTTTTTTTTTAACCACACAATGATGGTTTCTTTTTTTCAAGGCAGGTGGAATGGCCTTCTCTTTCGAAAATAAATTTATCACTGTGTGGATCCTGCATAAATCATTTCGCAGAAGGCCTTAATTATCCAGGTGAAAGATGGATTTAAGAAGCAGGTGTTCACTTCATGAATAGTCATAACATCAAACACTTCCCAGGTAAGACAAGGCCATGCCCTTGATCAACCCAACAGAACCTGCCAGTCAAGTGGGGCTGAGCCCTTTATCTGTTAAATCAGGGGTCTTCAAACTTGGCAACTTTAAGACTTGTGGACTTCAACTCCTAGAATTCCTCAGCCAGTCCTGGTTGGCTGAGGAATTCTGGGAGTTGAAGTCCACAAGTCTTAAAGTTGCCAAGTTTGAAGACCTCTGTGTTAAATGCTAAGAGTTGTTCATGTGATTTACAGATGCTTGACAACTGACTCACATTCATGTCCTAGAATCATATGATCCTCTTTTGCGACCTTCTGACAAGCAAAGCGAATGAGAAAACCAGATTCACTTAACAACTCTATTACTAATGTAACAACTGCAGTGATTTGCTTAACCACCGTAGTAAAAAAGTCATAAAATGGAGCAAAACTCACTTAACAAATCTGTCATTTAACAACATAAATTTTGGGGTCAATTGTGTCATAAGTTGAGGACTACCTGTATCTACGGCTGCTGCAAACGGTGATCGATAAACATGCAGGCCAATTTTAACCCCATGTTTGCCACTGCTTACATGTTGGAACAAGGCAATATTAGGAACTGAGTTTTTCCCTTAATTATGTTCTATTATCATATTTCCCTCCTTCCCCCCCTTTAATAAAGACAAATAAGTTTGTGCACGTTTCAGATTTTCAGTTTCCTATTACCTTGGAAAAGAACCGCAGCTATTCTGATACACTTTTAATGAATGAGTCAGGTGTTGTGTAAACATATTTATAGAAACGTGTAGTAAATCTAACATCTGCCTTCTTTCGTACTGTGTTCGTGTCTCCCAGGCTTCCTTTAAGTACTAGAATTAGTTCAGACCCGTGCCCTCATCCAGAATTGCTTCAAAAACTGTTGGGTGGGTAGAGTTTCTTCAAAAGATGCCGAACATTTTAATGCAATTTTTTTCTCCTTCTCTCCCGTTAAATATAGAGAGATTATTTATGTGGCCCGCATTTAATCAATGTCATAGAAGTTTAATCAAATCTGAAGTCTTATTTTTTTTTCTCCAGACCCTGCCACTCACTGGACCATAGTCATCTTTTTAGCATGCTTCCCAAGACAGCCTGAACCTTGAGCAAAAATGCACATCCTCTCCCCCACTTCAACGTTCTTAGTGTATTGGCACAATGTTCCTATTTGTGGTTCAACCAAAACATGCTTTACTCTACAGCGTAGTCCTCAACTTGCCATCATTTGTTTAGTGACCCTTTGAAGTTACAATGGTGCTGAAAAAAGTGACTTGTGACCGGTTCTCGCACTTATGACCACTGCAACATCCGTGCAGTTATGTTATCAAAATTCAAGCGCTTGGTAACTGGCATGTATTTACAACAGCTGCAATGTCCCAGGGTCATATGAACACCATATGTGACCTTCTCAGGGGGCATCCCAGAAGTAAAGTCAATGGGGGAAGCTAGATTCACTTACTGACCCCATGATTCACTTAACAACCGTAGCAAAAAAAAAGAAAAGGCCACACACAACTGACTTAATGATGTTATTTAGCAATGTTCCGATCCCAATTGTGGGTCCTGAGTCAAGGACTAGCTGTATTCCATTCTAGGTGTTTACACAACATACAGAAGCATAAAAAACTAGGTTAACTCAATCCAAGTCTCATACAATGGACAAGGCTAAACTGTGGTTTGTCAGCTTTAGATTACATAAGCACGATTTTTGAAACACCACTAAAGATGAGAGATCCTATAGCTGTAGATTAATGTGTTAAGTATTGTGGTCAAGAGCAAAATTTCCCAATTCTGTATTGTGTTAAAACAACACAACTGCGCGGGAGAATCAGCACCATGTACAACTTTCCTCTTTATAGTCTCTTTTTCATATTAATTTTCTTCACCTCCTCTCATCATTTTTTCCTTCCTCTGAATGTTTAAATTGGGAGGCTCTGCCAATTTCACTGTATACATGTTATACTTTGATAATAAAGGGTTTATTATTATTAACTTTTATGTGGCTTTAAATAGGCCTGGCCCATCTCCTTTCCTTTTCTTAATAAGATTCTGCAGACTGGTATAAAATTAAACCTTTCATATTAGCAAGATACTCAAGGAATAAATTTTATGGTGGCTTCCCAATCACATCTGTGAGCCGCTTGGCTATATAAATTTGACAAATAAGCTGCTACGGTAATGTGGATTTTTACAGTAAACTTTTTTTTAAAAAAGGGTATCAGAGTTACTTTCTGCTAATGTTTGAATGCTTCATTGTTAGATGGTTAGATGGCCTTTCTAAACTTCAGTTGTTGTTTTCTCTTATTTGTTGCTTGTAACTCTTCGAAATTCAGGTTCAAAATAAATTTGGTAAATTGGTGCATTCTTTTCCTTTCTCCCTCTGCTATAAGTATCCAAGGATAGAAAGCGATCACTTTTATTTAACTTTAAAAGGGTCAAATAAAATACTAATCATTTCCCAATTACATTCATAAACGATGGGAAAGTGGCCCTTTCTTCAACGCAGAAAAGCTGCACAGCCCATTCTCCCCCGTTTTCCCTCTTTACAAAACTTGCCTAACTTTATCCCTCATCCAAATCGTGATGTGTGTGTTTCCCCCCCCACCTACGAATCTCAGTCAACCTGTAGTCCGAATTCCTGACTTTTAATTCCCACCGAGTTACGCTGGGCTCGCTCCAGATTAGACCATACGTCACGTCATCATAAAAAAAATAAAAATAAAAATACGGGATTCTTCGCTTTTCCTTTTATTTGATTTTTTTGCAGTCTAGTCTTCCAATGGTGCTTTGCAACCGCTGATCGAAACCACGGCAATTGCAACAGGTCCTCCTTCTCCCCCCTCCCTCTCTGACGATGCAACCCCGGGAATTAAAGCTATACCTGTTACAATCCTGCCCGGAGATGCAGCTGTTTCACGGATCAGAGAGATCGCTTGCCCCCCACCTCCCGCACCAAAAAAACAAGAGAGAGAGAGAGAGAGAGAGAGAGAGAGAGAGAGAGAGAGAAGGATGATTGATTTGGATTTTTTTGCAAAATTAGCAGCCGCTGGCAAAGCGCACCCGGCTTCGCACAGCACAAGGCAACCCAGCCGGCTTGCAAGCTCCAGCCCAACCCCGCCCCTCCCTCCTGCTTTCTCTCTCTCTCTCTCTCTCCCCCCGCCCCCCCAATTGGTTCTGCAATCTCCTCGTGGCATTATGGGATGAAACAAGATGTAGGCAGAGAACAGCGAGAGGAGAATGCTACGTCGCCGTGGGACGAGGCTTTGCGGCAACCAATCGGGGCGCGGCGTGGCTGAGCCACTGCAAGGGGTGGGACAGCTATTTCAGCGCTGGGGGGGACAGGGCAGCTCGCCAGAGGAGGCTTGCTGGCGGAAAGGAGCGGAGGGCGTCGACTCTGCTGCTGCTGCTGCCGCGAACCCCTCTGCCGCCGCCCGCCCGCCCGCCAGCGCGCTGTGTGCAAGCGAGCGACGCCACTTTCCAGACGCCTTGGCTCGCCTCGCCGGCCGCTGCACTCCCGTTTGGCACCGGGCAGGAGAAGCGAGAAGCCGGGCGGGCGGGGCGCGCTGGGGCGGCGTGCACCTTGCTGCCGCTGCTGCTGCTGCTGCCTTTCCAAGGAGGGACGCCGGCGAGGGCTGTCGTCGTAACGCGGGTTTCCAAGGCGAGCCACTGTGAAGGTAAGCGGGCCCGCGTGTGTGCGCGCAAACTCGGGGATTCGCTGGGCGTCTTGCATTGCCTTAGATTGCATTGCGAAGGACGTTTGTAGGGGCGCGGAGGAGCGGATCAGGTTGAGAGGGTGGTGGGGGGGACGATTTGGGCCCGGGGGGGGTGCTTCCAAGCGATGCTCCGAACGAGAGATGAACGGCGGGAGATGCCGGCGCTTTTAACTGCGTTCCCGGCTTTGCGCGCGTCTTGTTTTGGTCCACGCCCCTCCCCAAAAGCCCCCCGTAACTTGGCCGTCGTGGGGATGGCTGCTGGGAAATGGAGACTCCCCCAGTAAAGGAGGAGGAGGAGGCTCTCCTCCTGGGGGCAGCCGACGCCCGCCTCCCCATCCTCCCCGGGGGAATTCAAAGGCTGCCGCTCCCATCCGCTTGGGCGACCTGGGGATGGGGGGGGGGTCGTTCCGCTTCGGGGTCTCTGCAGGGCCCCCGGGTTGGAGAAGACGCTCTGCTTGGGGGCGGGAGGGGACGGCTACAAGTCCTGCTACCCACAATCGCCACCCACCCCCGCCTCGAAACTCTCTTGGGCTGGTGCTTGGACTCCACCTGTCATTCTAATGTACCTCTAGTTTGAGTCTACCTGTCAATTGGACCCACCTTGGCTGAAGTCTATATAGACTCAGCCTTTCTTCATGGACATCACGGGGAAGAGCGGTCCCTTTCTTCTCCTTTGACTTCTCTGACACCCACCCTTTCCACTACATGGGGGGGGGGAGTGGATGGATACCACTGATCTGAATCCTGTCCATCCTGATCTGCATTCTCCTGGGCTTCCTCCAACCTTCCCCGTGTCCTACTAGAGAAATCTTAGCCCCCCCTTCTTTTGAGAGGGGTAAACAATTTAACTCATTCAGTTTTGGGACTTTTGCGGGGAGGGGGGCTGAGAGAAAATCTAGTAGGGGGCTTCTCCTTTTTGCAAGGAGGAAAGTGCTTTTACCACCAAATGGCAGATTAAAAAAAAAAAGAGGATCCATAGATTTCAGAAATTGCCTTGTCATGTGAGAAAAGGTAGAGTAACATGACCTGAAACCAGGGTGTGTGGCTGAGTGATGGCTGTTTAGTTTGCCGGCTTTTAACCTTGTTTCTCCTTTGCAATCCAATGCCTGATCCGAGGAAGAGAACCAGCTGGATTCTTCTAGACTAGAGTCAGTGGCTTTGAAATGGGAGGGGGTGCCTTTTTTTTTTGGCCAAGGTTTTTTTTTTTTCATCAGCCAGAACTGTCTTCTCCTAGCCTGCAGGTGGAGTTTCTCTTGGATTGGATCCAAAAAAAGGAGGGGGCATTGGAACATTCACCCCCCCTTGTGTAGCCCCATAAGTGTCTGGTTGTCTAAAAGGGTGAGAAAGGTTCCCCCCCTTTTAAATAGCCTGAAATGAGTGGTTGTAACCTGCACAGTGATGCATTGGTAATAGTACAGTGTATCTCTGCAAGTACATTTGGGGGGGGTGTCCCTCTTTTTGGTGGTGGGAGTTCAAAAGGACCCTGGTTGTCTCCTTTCTCTGCTTTCCTTTTGCACAGATGGCAGTGACTGCACATATTATTGTGCTGTGTCAGCTTTCTCTAATCTTGGGGGCGCTTCAGGTATTGGATGCTTCAGCTGCCATCCCTTTCAGTGGTATGGCTGCTGGGTGTGGATCCTGGGAAATGAAAATCCACATTGTGCAAGCACGTCCGCATGAAAGACTTTTACACTAAAGCCCATTGTGATGTGTACACCTTGTCCAATTTTGTTGTAATCTTGGAAGGAAGCTGCTGAAAATGCCCCCTTCCCAAAAAAGAAAAAAATGAAATTTCTCTCCTGGTCCAATTTTAGATCACCGATAAGCTGAGATGGGATAACCTGATCTTGCTTTAAAAGTCATAATGGCTGATGCTGGTAGACAAATTTATGTGGTATCTGAGGATAGGGAACTGCTTGTGCAACCTGGTTTTGCGCTGGAATATCCCAACATAATGCTTATTCCCCTCCCCCCAGTAACAGCTGAAGTTTGGAGGTGTGTTGGAATGCTCCAGGTGACAGGATAATTACTCCCCATTTATACCTAGTAAACTCCTGTCTGGCATTTGGGAGAACACCTGCTACCGTCAGATTTTGCTTGCTGAATCAGCCATTGAGAGTCTTGAGGATTACAGGTACTCCTCAACAACCACAATTGGGACCAAACTTTCTGTTGCTAGGTGAGGTGGTTGTTATAGGAGTCATGACTGAGGGTTGTTTTTTTTTTTACTTGTCACTGTTTTTAAAGGAACCACTGCAGTTAAGTCAGTCATGCAGTTGATAAGTGAAGCGGCTTCCCTCCTTGACTTTGTTGGAAGCTGGCTAGGAAAAGTCTCAGATGGTGATCACAGGATGCTGGGATGCTGCAACCATTATAAATACATGCTGGCTGCAGAGCGCCAGAATTGTGAGCACCTGTTGGGGTGCTGAGATGGTCGTAAGTATGAGGACTGGCTGAAAGTTAAATTTTAGTGCTGTTGCAACTTCAGTTGCTAAACAAATGGCCTTAAGTCAAGGACTTATATTATTAAAATACTATAGCACAGGGGTCCTCAAACTTGGCCACTTTAAGACTTGTGGACTTCAACTCCCAGAATGCTGGCTGGGGAATTCTGGGAGTTGAAGTCCACAAGTCTTAAAGTGGCCAAGTTTGAGGACACCTGCAATAACATATTGGAAATTTTCCATTATACAGTTAAGGGTGCTCATTTATGGAGTGCTCTTACTGTTAGTAAACCTTTCTTGTGAGAAGGTTTCTATTGAAAATACGGTAGAAGCTGAAAAATTTATTTATTTATTTATTTATTTAATTCGATTTCTATGCCGCCCTATTCCAAAAACTCAGGGCGGATTACAACATAGGCCAGCCACCATCTACTGAAAAAATAGCTTAAAAAAAAAAACCCTCATGAAAATGTCAGTCAGTGAACTAGCATCTCTTGAAGCTGAATGCAATTAGCTTATTTTATTATGTGCAAATGCGAATATTGAAGTTCAACCTTGAAATCGAATCATCATAAACGTTTTGGAGAATTAGAATCTTGGGCAATGCTGTTAATGTGATGGGGTCTCTCCCTCTTCTTGAATAGCTCTGTTTCGTGGCTTCAGATCCTTTTGGGGGTCCCTGCCAAGATGTGAAATTTGTTTACAACTTGATCTGTCTTCCACAAAGCACCTCTCATTCTCAGCATGTTGGCTTTGATTGCCCAATAGAAAAGAAGTGGGTGTCTATCCCTTGGATGGATGGGTGATAGAAAACATTGAAACAGGCTATTCCTGGATAGTTCCAGAGTGCCAAGTGACTTTGTAATGGGATTAAAAGGCTAGTGAGACTTGCTTTCAAGGGACAGTGGTCTCAGTGTTACACACAAGGGGGATGTGCTAGTGTGTGCTCCTATTAGAAAGACTGCCACACTTTGCTTGACAGTGCAGTTTGCCTTTTTATTGTTTAGCTAGGAAAATTTTTGCAAATTTATGTCTATTGTAATGCAGGGCGGAACATGGATCTGCTTAGCCAGTTAGATTCTGTTCTTAACAGAAAATCATACATTTTTAGGGCTGAGTAACTCTGCACTAAGCTGTAATTGGCAATCCAGTGGGAATGTTATGCAGCCAGGGACTACAATCTTTTCCTTTATTTAATACTAGGGAGTGGCACATATCTTTAGCTGCTTTGCAAATTTGCATGGTGCTTTTTTTAAAAATAGGACAGTTCCATTAAACCTATTGGAATCCTTTCTCAGTTGTACTATTGATTATTAAGGGGAGTTAAACGTGCTTTATTTATGAACTGCTGCCAAAATTCAGCAGTTGTTCTTCAGGGACCGCAAAAAAGACATTGGATCTTTTTGTTTTGTCCACTGCTGACACAAACCATAATGGCTGTGCTCAGATATCATGCTATGGCAGAACCAAACCACCTGCCTAGAGGACAGATAATGGACAATTTTCTATTCATTCTACTGGAGAATTAAAGGTGATTTCACAGAAAGTTGAAAGAGCAGGATGCTTTTTGGAAGCACCCTAGTCTCATTTCCATCCTTTAAAGGCCTCACAAATTGTGCCACTGAAATGAGGCCAAACGGGCTGAACTTTGGTATGGACATCTCCCACTCCCCTCTTGATTTTTGTGGGGAACTAAAATCACACTGCTGAAAAAAGGCTTATTTATGGTATTTTTATCCTGCCTTTTATTATTTTATAAACAACTCAAGGTAGCAAACATATCTAATACACCGTCCTCCTGTTTTTTCCGCAACAACCCTGTGGGTTGGGCTGAGAATGACTGGCCC
Organism: Bothrops alternatus; assembly: GCA_034064705.1. Taxonomy (NCBI): domain Eukaryota; kingdom Metazoa; phylum Chordata; class Lepidosauria; order Squamata; family Viperidae; genus Bothrops; species Bothrops alternatus. The sequence continues at coordinate 1,975,983 of JARGCV010000082.1, read as the reverse complement.
AAAGTCACCCAGCCAGCTTTAATGCCTAAGGTGGGACTAGAACTCACAGTCTCCTGGTGATTGGCCCAAAGTCACTCAGTCAGCTTTCATGCCTAAGGTGGGACTACAATTCACTGTCTCCCGGTGATTGGCCCAAAGTCACCCAGCCAGCTTTAATGCCTAAGGTGGGACTAGAACTCACAGTCGCCTGGTGATTGGCCCAAAGTCACCCAGCCAGCTTTAATGCCTAAGGTGGGACTAGAACAATCTCCTGGTGATTGGCCCAAAGTCACCCAGCCAGCTTTAATGCCTAAGGTGGGACTACAATTCACTGTCTCCCGGTGATTGGCCCAAAGTCACTCAGTCAGTTTTCATGCCTAAGGTGGAGTGCAAACTTGTCTTCTAACCTGGTGACTTAACACTTAACCCCAAGACTAAACTGGCTGTCTATTTAGCCGTGGCACTCAGGTAGTATGGTCTCAGGATGCAAGAAGAAAGGGAAAAAAAAGAATAGTGTATAGAGACAGTTGTTGTATCTTAATACTATAAAATGTTCTTTCAGATAGACAAGTGCTGTGGTGAGAAAACAAGTGTGTTGCTTCTGTAGCTTTTGCTTTACTTGCTCATTGAATGTGATTTAGATCATGTTTAAAGGGTCTAAATGGGCCTGGCTTTCATTAAGAATTCTGGGAGCGGTAGTTTGGTGGAGTTGCTTGCTCCCGCTCAATACAAATTCATAACTACTACTTCCTCTGTAAGCATAGCATAGAGCAGGATTGGGCAATTAATTTTTTCAAAGGGCCACATGAGAAACTGGGATTGTTGCGGAGGCCAACCTCGATGCCCCCCTGCCTGCTACCATTGCTGTCCCAACCCCACCACCAAGTCTGCTGACGCTCTGCCTATTGCCACCAATGCTGCAGGCCGGATGTGGCCCATGGGCCATAAAATACTTAGATGTGGCATAGAGGATGCAGGGCATGCCATAACTGGCAGAGAAGGTTGATATCGTGTGTATCAGTAGTGTACAATCTTTAGCTTAATTTCTGCTTCCTTGTTTGATGGGAATTCTTCATCTGTGGCTGTGTTGAAAATTCCATAAGTAGACAACATCGCTCATGAAGCTACCATCTAATTCAAGGTCTTGAAAAGTGATGACTTTAAGACTTGTGGATTGCAACTCCCAGAAGCGTAGCTGGCTGAGGAATTCTGAGAGTTGAAGTCCACAGATCTTAAAGTTGCTGAGTTTCAAGACCTCTGATCTGGTTTCTGTAGATCTGCTTTTAAAAGCTGTAATGTCAATGTATTGGGCAGAGGAAAAAATACCAGCTCCATGGATCAGATCCTTCCCAGTCCTACCATACCATGTCTGCTGCTTAGACAGCTGAATAGAAAGCCACATTTTGAGTAAGAGTGGATACATAACTATTGCTTAGGAACAAATTTGGGCACGACCAAGTTATTTCAGTAGGCAAATAGCTATGCAACTTAGTGTGGGGACCGACATAAGCTTTTTATAAATGCTGGTGATATTTCCCACACAATAGCACGCCTCACATCCTTGTAGGCAGCTGAACATCAAGTCCTGTTAGTTTATGCAGTCCATTAGCAGTTTACTTTATCCATAGAAAGGTAAGAGGTAGGAAGATCTCTGCCCTGAGCAGCTTTTACCGAAGTATTTTGTGTTGCAGAGGGAAATAAAATAAGAGTAACTGGGAGAATAATTGTCTCTCATTGGTACAGCTTTTAAGTTCAGTTGTAAAGAAGGATATAAATTCATGGCCTGAAGGTTTGAAGGACAGTGCTGGCATTTTAAAGAGGTTGTTGACTAAGCTATATATCCTGCCTTAAATTCAGAGCTTAAGACTTCCTGTATAGTGCTCTCTCCTCCTGTTTCTCCATATTCACTAGGCAGAGAGCATAGCCACTGTGCTGTTTTAATGCTATCTTACTAAAGATACCTCAGCCTGGTCTAATGGTTAAGGCACCAGGCTAAAGGGCAGGAGACCATGAGTTGTGTCTTAGCTGTGAGAGCCAGCTGAGCAACTAAGCCTGTCACTCTCTTAGCCCAGCCAACCCCAAAGAGTTTAAATATAAATAAATGGAACTGAATGAACAGAGATCTACTAGAACAGTGTTTCTCAACCTTGACAATTTTAAGGCATGTGGACTTCAACTCCCAGAATTCCACAGCCAGAAAAGCTGGCTGAGGAATTCTGGGAGTTGAAGTCCACAAGTCTTAAAGTTGCCAAGGTTGAGAACCCCTGTACTAGAAGGATGTGGACATAAAGGGAAAAAGTTGGAGTAGATCACATTTCTGGATTCTGAACTAGATAAGAATTTAGATTAGATAACCTTGTCATTTTTTTCCCTATGTGCACAACGGCACGCATTAAAAATTAAATTTAGTTGCTCTCAAAGTGTACACGTACATACGGTAGTACACATAGCATACACATACTATATACAACATATGTATAGACCCACACCCCTACATATACATAACAAATAAATATTAAATACTGTCCATCTTGAATATATAAGGGAAGGAGGAAGCTTGAGAGTTCACAAGGTTAATGCTGTATGGAACGAAAGGGGGGGAGGGAGAGCCCCCCCTCTCCCAGAAGGGAACAAGGAAAACAGATTGTGAAGAGGATGTGTAGCGTCCCAGACAACCCTGCGGACCCTGAACGCTTCTGTGCCATGTCCTGGATGGAAGGGAGGCGACTGCCAATGATCTTTTCAGCCTCTTCACTCTCTACACTGCGTTCCTGCCTGAAGCAGTGATGAAACGGGTGATCATAAAGTGTTTACAAATTAGAAAATTGATTCTTAAATGTACACCTCTATAAAGAGGCCGCAGCTTTGTAGGAAATTGGGTTCAGTTGTGCAGAACAGTTTGGCAGTTCGGTTCATTGTGATGAGCTACATTAATTACAAGACGATAAATAATTCTTTAGAGATCCCAGTGGCTGGATTTGGATAGCATTCTAAAACCAAAGCGTGCCGAAGTAAATCATGGTTAGGTATAGGGGTCAGCAGGCGTTTCTGCCTTGGGAGTACTTCTTGTCCCTCCCCTGGGGGTGGTTCACTAGCATTCTAGTGTTTTCGTCCAAGAATATATTTGCTACTTTATGGTAAAGTAGAGCATACATAATTCTACGTAAATTGAGATTTGCTAGTCTTTGTTTTTGAGTTCTGATAGTCTGAACTGTCTGGATTTTGAGAGTTTTAAGATTTTAGGCTTATGTGTAATACTTGCCTTAACAACCATTCGTTTGAAGTTACAACACTCAAAACAGTTACAACTAGTTCTCACACCTAATGACTGTGTTGTACCATCTCTGTGGTCATGTAACCAAAATTCAGGAGTTTGGTAATTGCCATCTATTTATGATGATTACAGCATTCCAGGTCATGCGGTTGCACTTCGGATTCGCTTTATTATTTGCATGATTCACTTAACAACCAATAAAGTGAATATTTGTAGCTCTGGGTTGAAGCTCTCTGAGCTTGGTTGTTTTTTTGCAGATGTTTCATGACCCAAGCTAGGTAACATTGGTGTTAGTCAATTAGCCATCATCAACCAGCATTGATGACCCACCAAGGATCCCTCACTTAACAATTGCAGTGATTCTTTTAACGACTGCCTTGCTTAGCAGTATAAATTCTGGTCCCAATTAGGACAAGCTATAATTACTAATACGTGACTGAATATGAGATTTTTTTAATTTAGTGCTTGTATGTCAACTTTTGAACGTAGAATAATATGGGAAAGCTCCTTTGAGGATTTCTTGTCCAATCTCGCTCAATCTATTCTAGACAAATGATAGACTTAGTCTATGGCTATGCAGACAACAACCTGTCTTGCTTCAGATATTAATAGTTCTGGCTGAATGATACAATTGATAAAAGGGAGGCATTGTCTGTGTATGTCCAGGCAGTGCAGCAATCGTTTTATTTAAATGCAACATTTCCTGGGCTATCTTCTAACATGAGAGAGCACCATAGTTACTTGCAAGGAAGTTAAAGCCAACATGTGTCATGATGTAAACGGAGACCACTTTCATCAGATGTGCCTTGTGTTATCATTGGCATAGAGAAGTTAACGATGCACGGGTTACTATTTGATATTGCTTATTTCAGATGCTTATGTAGAGCATTGCATGAATTTCAGGCTGATAAATAATAATAGCTGCTTTGTTTACTGGACAGCCTTCTTGTACCCTTTGTCTTTAGGCAAACCGTCTGATAGGTCTCAGAAGGTTAGCTGGGAGGTCAGATTGGCGATGCAGTGAAATCCTGGTTTGTTTCAACTATGGTGTTGAATAAGGCATAGTGCTGAGTTGGCATATTGAACTAAGACACCTCTAGATTTGCAACCAAAGTGAATCGGTATATATACACATGTGAAGCCAAAGCCATATTACGGATTAATGCAATGAGAAGCCTCCTTCACTTGAATTATGAATAAATTTGGATGAATTAATATTAGTATGAATTGTGGTTTGTTAATCCACAAAGAACTTGTTCACACATCAGGGCATAATGTAATTATTTATTAATTAATTTATTATTTATTAATTAATTTTTTATGCCGCTCCTCTCCGAGGACTCGGAGCGGCTAACAACATAAATAAAAACAACATTTCAACATTTCCAAAAATCTAAAACCAAATCTAAAAAGCATTTAAAAAGACTCCCAGACACATTCATCATTCACACACAATCACAGTCATCCCCAGGCCTGCCGGTAATTAGGTTTTAATATGATAGATATGGATCGAGCCAATATCAACATTCAGGTGAGTTCCTATATAGACATAACAGATGACAATTTCAACAGGCACAAGAAGGTTAATCTAAAGTACAGGTAATCTTCATTTGCAACCAGAATAGGGACTGGGAATTTTATTATTAAGCATGGGGATCAAGTCAAGAGTAGGCAGCCTTGGGTCTTTTATGACTTGTGGACTTCAACTCCCAGAATCCCTGAGCCAGCCATACTGCTCAGGAATTCTGGGAGTTGAGGTCCACGAGTCATAAAAGAACCAAGGTTGCCTACCCCTGGATTAAGTGAATAATCATGTGACAGATTTTATAGACTTTTTTGCCATACTCATTAAGGAATCACCATGGTCATTAAGTGAGACATGTGACCATGTCTTGTGAACTTGCTGGTTTTTCCTTTTGCTTGTCAGAAGCTGGCTGGAACAATCACCCACTGCAATCACATGACAGGAAGACGCTGCAACCATTGTTAAGTGCAAGGACCACTTACAAGTCACATTATTTAGCATGATCATAACTTCAAACAGTTACTCAGCAAATGGTTATTAAGTTGAGGACTACCTCTATGGCACGTTCTTTGTGGATTAATGACTTCTTAAATTTGTGCAGCTGCCTGTGTACTTGTGAGAAATAATTCCTATGTTTACCGGGATTGATTTCTCCAGTAATGTCAAAAGAATAATGGATAGTCTTGCAGGGGAATATGGAATTTCCTGCTTCCTCTGTAAAATAACTGTAATTAATTACCTGTGTAATTTCCTGCTTCCTCTGTAGAATACCCCACAGTTATCCATCCTTACCTTCAAAAGAGAATAAAACAAGACTGCAGGTTCTAGGTGCTTTCTTAGAATTAGATCTGGGATAGGTTGCATTTTGACATGGTCTTCATCCATGTATCTTCCCACAGGTCCACCATGTCTGACAGAAAGGCTGTGATCAAAAATGCTGACATGTCTGAGGACATGCAGCAGGATGCTGTCGATTGTGCCACGCAGGCCATGGAGAAGTACAATATAGAGAAGGATATTGCCGCATACATCAAAAAGGTATGTTTCTGTCGGCAAAGCGTAAGGAGGCAGGGGTGGGGTTGAATAGGTTGAACAGGTTGTTCTTGAGTTATAACCCTACTAGAGCCTTGCCTGTTAACGATTGTGACAGTTGTGAAGTGATTCATCATGTGACTGACCCAATTTTACAACATGTTTTTTAGCAGTTGTTAAGCAAATCACTTTGGTCATTATTAAACAGATTCATTGTTTGCAATGGGGCAGTTTTGCTGAAAATAGAAAGTAAACGCCCTATGTCAATCAAGATTCAATCAATCCAGGGCAAAGGTATCTAAAGGATTGAATCATGGCAACTGGACCAAACTTTGTTAATCTGAGACATTTTGTTGCTCATCCAAGCAACTTCATCAGTCAAAGTAAAAAATTAGGCAGTTAGTCATTGGAACGTACCAACTCTTGCCAAACCAACTTTAGGGTTTTCTCCGCAAAATGCATTGCAATATATCACTATGAAGTAAGTGGCAGTTTTCTCCAAAAATAATAATAATAATTATGGTCATGTGACCATGGGATGGTGCAAACGGCCATAAATATGGGCTAGTTGCCAAGTGCCAGAAATGCAGACACATCACTGCAGGGGAAGCGAGATTGGGACGTTGATCTGGGTTTGTAAGTAACTTTTGGGAAGGTATGTTGTAACTTCCTGGCTTATCTGAGCCAGATGTTTCTGGAAAAACCTCAAGCAAGTCTTACAGGCAATTCCAACTTTTCTGTGCTGCTGTCTTTGATTCAGGAGGTTCTTTCTGATTATTCTAGAAGTGAAGTTTGCCTATCACAGCCTGGTTTCCTTAGGCAAGGAATCATACAGTCAGCCAGCACTGCTGGCTGGGAATTCGTTGTAAACCATGATTGGTGTCTGAATACAAAATAATTAAACCAACACTGAAAAAACTTGTTGCAATTTGGGATAATGACTATACCAAAACAAGACAGTATAATTGGCCTGTCTAAATTCTGTGTGGAGTATTGATTGCAGAGTTTCAAACAAAGATTTTCCCTTAGAGATCCCAGGAACCAAACTAGGGACAGAACGTACGTGTTTTGTCTGAGTAACTCTCTCTGAATTGGAAGGCTTATTGTGTTCTGCCTTTAATTATTTCTTTAAATTCAAAGCTGTTAGACAAAACAAACAAACACTAAGTGGGGATTTTTTAAAAAGTGATACTTTCTCCAGCACTGGAGATGGAGAATCCACCAATGGGTTTAGACTGTATTCCTGCCCAATCAGATCAAGTCAGCCAAAGTTGCCACGCCCGTCCTGGACCATAGAGATCCCCATTGCGCAGGCAGATAGCTGCTCTTTCCACAGTCCTCGCCTGTGACTCCGTGGGGTCCTTGGGGCATCACCCCTTACTCCGCTCGTTCCTTAAGGGTGCTGCTAACACCAGATCCCCTACAGTACACAGATACCCTTCTTGGGAGCTGCCACGGGTCCTTCGGGCTTTGACCAAGTCGCCCTTTGAGCCCCTAAAGACATGCGACGTTCGCTACCTGTCCCACAAGGTGGCATTTTTGGTGGCAATCGCGTCGGTGTGACATATTTCAGAATTGGCAGCGCTCTCAACCTGGGATGACCTGTGCATTTTCCACCAGGATCGAGTGGTCCTGCGCCTTGACTCTACTTTCCTTCCAAAGGTCAATTCCCTTTTCCATAGAGCCCAGGAAATAGAGCTCCCGGATTTTTGCCCTAACCCATCGCATGATCTGGAACGGCAATGGCACAGACTGGATGTCCGCAGAGCGCTCCGGTATTATTTTACACGGACAGCGGTGTTCTGCAAATCAAGAGGCCCTCTTTGTCTCCTTCCATCCGTCCTCCAGGGGTCAGAAGGTTTCCACAATTGGCAGGTGGATTAGGGCGTGCATTGCGGGGGGCATACCAAGCTGAGTCATTGCCGGTTCCTCGAAGGGTTACAGCCCACCCTACATGGAGTGCAGCTACTTCTGCGGCCTGGGCCACTCAGGCGTCCATTGAGGAGGTCTGCAGAGCGGCCACATGGTCTTCACCATCTCCTTTTATACAGCACTACAAGATTGATAGGTTTGCCTTGGCGGAGGCCTCCTTTGGTAGGAGGGTGCTCCAACAGGTTGTACACCAAAGTGCCACTCTGGACCGGTCTACTTCCCACCCTCAGGGACAGTAGGCTTTGGTATGTCCCATTGGTGGATTCTCCATCTCCAGTGCTGGAGAAGGGGCGTTGTCTTACCTGAACGCCTTTTCTCAGCACCGAGATGGAGAATCCACTCCCACCCTGGTAGGTCATCTAGGCCTAGGGTTAGTTTTGTTTGATGAGCCACAATGTCTTGCTGTCACTCAATGGCTACGCTCGCGTCAAGACTGGGATCTCTATGGTCCAGTACGGGCGTGGCAACTTTGGCTGACTTGATCTGATTGGGCAGGAATACAGTCTAAACCCATTGGTGGATTCTCCATCTCCGTGCTGAGAAAAGGCGTTCAGGTAAGACAACGCCCCTTCTACTGGAACAAGATCCAAACTGATTTGCAAAGAGTTGTTAATGGTAAGAACTTTTGGGAGGAGTGAGTGTACTAATGGATTGGGGAACGGAGTTAACATTAGGCGCAGTTAACTCAGCTCGCCTACCTCTGAAGATTTGGAATCGCAGGATGATTGAAGTAGATTTAATTACATCTACTTAATTAAATTATTATAAATTAATAAATTTTATGAATTAAAAGCATAAATTATTATAAATTAAATTAAGTAGATTAAAAAGATTTAGGCCTCGGGATGTGAGGAAAAAAACAACTGGAAATGCAAATGTGGAAGAGCCAGGTATCAGTAAAGAATACAGGTGGTCCCCAATTTAAAACCATTTAGCAACCATTTGAAGTTACAACGGTACTGAAAAAAGTAACGTACAACCAGCCCTCACTGTTAACAACCATCACAGCATCCCCATAGTCACATGATCAAAGTTTGGTTGCTTGGCAACCAGTATATATTTTTATTTTATAAATGTTTTATTAATTTTCTGGTTTTACAATCATAAGTACTTAATAAACAATGTGTTGTCTGCGTCCATTAGTAATTCAGTGGTACATATTAACTTTTCAGTCTAGGCCCGATATTACACCTTCCAATGCTTTTCCCGCATAGGAGTTGTTGTTTTTTTGTAAACTCTTTAATATAAATTTTAAAATGGGATTGTTATCAGGTAAGGGAAGATGCTTGTCAGCTGGTCCTGCTGAATTGGTATCACTCTTTACACATACGTAAACACGCACACTCACATTCTGCGTACAGGTAGTCCTCACTTAACGACCAGTTGCTTAATGAACATTCAGTGTTACGATAGATCCTCTAAAACGGAGGTCCCCAACCTTTTGGGCACCAGGGACCGTTCCATGGAGAAAAGTTTTTCCACGGACCACAGAGTGCGTGGTTTTATGTGCTGCCTGCGGATAGGACTTTGCTTGTTTGTGCGGTCCAGTTGCTGGCATGCCACAGCCCAGTACCGGTCCATGGACCGGGAGGGTTGGGGACCCCTGCTCTAAAAGGTGCATCCCATGGTCATGTGATCATATTTTGGGGCACTTGGCAATAGATTCACATGGCCATTTGCAGCATCCCCTGACCACGCTTGTGAAAAGGACTAGGGGTGACATGATAACATATTTGAGGGACTGCCACAAACAAGAGGGGGTCGACCTATTCTTCAAAACACCTGAGGGCAGGACGAGAAGCAATACATGGAAACTAATCAAGGAGAGAACCACCCCAGAACTAAGGAGAAATTTCCTATCAATGAGAACAATTAGCCAGTGGAACAACTTGCCTCCAGAAGCTGTGGATGCTCCATCACTGGAGGCTTTTAAGAAGGGACTTTGTCTGAAATGGGATAGGGTCTCCTGCGTGAGCAGGGGATTGAAGTAGAAGACCTCCAAGATCCCTTCCAACTCTTGTTATTTTTCCTGTTATTCTGGTTTTCAGTGAGTTTTTGCCAGCTTTCTGCATTTACTTCTGGTTTCCGGCAAAATGCACCTATTAGATAACATGGAATGGAAGGAAAAGAAATGAAGCCTGTAGCTTGATCAAATCACAGTGGAATAAGGAATTTGGTGGGATCCATATTATTTCAAGGCGAAGCAGAAGTAAAAGTACTATATAAAATGTGGGCAGTAGGAAAAGAATGACTTTCTTCAACACAGTTACAAAAAAACATGAACGTTTTGCTCCAGAATTCAACACTACACAGTATTTCTGTAATTCTAAACTCTTCTAATCATCAAATCCCAACATTAAAATTTCATTTCAGTTTCAAAGCAAAAAGTCCCAAAGTAACCTACGTGTAGAAACAAAGCTAGACAAAATCTTTTTTTTTTTTTAAATTAAAGTAGTTAGTTTCACCATCTAGGATAGTTCCATTAACTTCACCAACCATTTTTCCATTGTGGAAATCTGTAGATTGGGAAACATTGATGCATTAAATGGGAAATGGATGTAAATTTCCTTGAGAAAATGTGGTAGATGTCATTTTGGAAAAGAGAAAGGAAGAATATCTTGTTTTAACTTGATAGAGGTAGCCCTCGACTTGCAACATTAATGGAGCCTGCAAAGTAATGAACCATTTTTCCCCCTGTGGTCGTTAAGTGAACTAATTGTTTGATATGGGCTAGATTTGCTGAAAACTGGAAGTAAATGCTTGTTTTGGGCAAAAAAACCCCCACCCATTGTAAAACATGATTGTATGACTATAGGACACTGCAAAGAGCTGTAAATGCCGGCCAAAATGCGGTCACATGACCATGGTGGGGCACTGGAACTTTGGAACTGGATCATATAAACTCCAAGAGAGAGACCCACTGTATATAATTGAAATGGTCACAAGTCAAGGACTACCATGTTTTCCCGAAAATAAGCCCTAGCATGATTTTTCAGGCCGCTTGTAATATAAGCCCCACCCCCACCCCAAAATAAGCCCCAGCTAAAATATTAATCAGATGCATTTAGTACCATATTTCCCTGAATATAAGCCCTAACTGGAAAATAATCCCTAATGCATCTTTTGGAGCTAAAATTAATATAAGACGCGGTCTTATTTTGGGGGAAACACGGTTTCTGTAAAAAAAAACAAAACATCACGACTAACAGGTATACTTTGCTTTATGTACCATGCAGCTTTACATGTCATGGAGTGTGAGATTTTATTTTAAAAAATTATTGAAATGATCAGAAGCAGACAGCTGGGTATTAAATCTTTGAGGACTACCCTATACAGGTAGTCCTCTACTTACGACCACTATTGCGCCCAAAATTTATGTTGCGAAGTGAGACATCTGTTAAATGAGTTTTACAACCTTTTTTTGCCACAGTTATTAAGTGAAACACTGCAGTTGTTCAGTTAGTAACATGGTTGTTAAGTGAATCTGGCTTCCCCATGGACTTTGCTTGTGAGAAGGTTGTAAAAGTGACCACATTATCCTGGGACATTGCAACCGTCATAAATATGAACCAGTAGCCAAGCTTCTGAATTTTGATCATGTGACTATGGTGATGCTGCAATGGTTGTTAGTGTCATAAGTCACTTTTTTCAGTGCCGGTTAACTTTGAATGGTCACTAAATGAACTGTTGTAAGTGGAGGACAACCTGTATTCTCCGGGCAAGGGATTATGGCAGTGTAGCCAAGAACATTTGAAGCATTGTCCAAACAAAGAGGTAGTCAAGAGAAACACTCATTTCATCAAAGGGAAAATAAGAGTTGGCACGATCCCGCCATATATTTTTAATACTTTCCTTGGGTCACATTAAAAAGTGTCATTTGGTTGACTTTAGTGGCGGCCGCCTAAAATTGAGGTGGGCTGGGAGAATGCAGTCATGTTTCTTTTTTTATGGATGTTGTGCAATGCACACATGTCCAAATTCCTCCTGTGCTGCCTCATCATGATGTCTGCGGTATTGCTCCCGGGAGGAATGAATATATACTTTTTTGGCATATACTCCTGGGATTATATATATCCCCTTGCCACTCAAGGTATGACGCTCATTCCCACAGCCCAGTTAAAGCAAGCAGGGCCCCTGTATTGGATAGCAACAATATTGTAGAGCAGAGGTGTCCAACTTTGGCACCTGGCTGGGGAATTCTGAGAGTTCAAGTCCCCGAGTCTTAAAAGTTGTCAGCTTTAAACTCTGTGGACTTCAACTCCCAGAATTTTCCAACCAAGCATGCTGGCTGGGGAATTCTGGGAGTTGAAGTCCACACAGTTTAAAGCTGCCTAAGTTGTGAAATACTCCTGTGGTGGAAAATACCAGAGGCCAACAGCAAAAAGGATCAATTCACAGTGTGCAGAAGGCGCATAGTATTATATTTTTTACTTGTATTTTTACCAAGAAAACCACTGGGATAGAAAATTGAAAGCAATTGGCAGTTTATGGAGACCATATAACTGAGCTGTTGGTAAGAATCTGATGGCACATAAATCAACGCAGGGTAGTTTCCCTCACACAGTTGCTATTTTCAGTTTCTGACACACACACACACCCTCCCCCATTCCTCAGGGCTGGTCCAAAAATTCAAGATGGTGGCCTCCACTGTGCAGCCAAAGCTGTGGCCCTTGTCTACATTACATGGTTGGGTTTGTTTTCTTTTCCAACTGCAGATGCTCACGTCACCTTTTTTTCTCCCCTTACAAGCCAAGGCTTGATGTGCATGTCTGAAAATGCTCTGTCTGTCGAAGATGCTGCACAGACCGCTGTTTTTCACCTTTCCTTCCTGCTTTTGCTTTTTCCCCAGGAATTTGACAAGAAATACAACCCCACCTGGCACTGCATCGTGGGCAGGAACTTCGGTAGCTACGTAACGCATGAGACGAAGCACTTCATTTACTTCTACTTGGGCCAAGTGGCGATTCTGCTCTTCAAATCCGGCTAGGGGTTCAGGCCAGCACCTGTGGGGGAGGTCACGGCTGGTGAGGAACATGGACTGTAGCACTAAAGACAGGCTCCAGCTCTTTAACCATGGCTGTGCCACTGCATGGACTTGATAACTATATTTAATGTGTATATGTTGCCGTAAAAAAATACCTACAATTCTCATTTCTTTCTCTGTTTTGGGGGGATTGCCTAGGAGAAGAAAGGCAGCGTATTATCCTCTCTTCCTCCTCTTTTTTTTTGTTTTTTTTTGTTTTCCCTTTTATGTTCCTGCTTCTTATTTTTTCTGTTCTTTTGCACTAGGAGAACTGTAAAATGCTTCAACAATGGCCTTTAAGTGAGAAGAAGAAATAAAATAAAACACGAAACTTCAATTCCACAAAACAAATCTTTGGGTTTAACTTTCTTCTTGCAGAAGGCTGGAGGCCTAACCCTAGCAGAGCGGGTGAGGGGGGGACTGTCTTAGGTGTAGAATCTCTCTAAAGGTTCACTAAATTATTTTTAAATTCCTGTCTAGCTTCCACTTCCCGAAATGGCACTATTGTCCCATGAAGTCGCCTTAGCTCTAAACAAAGTGATTGGAGGCAGCCCTGGGTGTGTCTGTGTATCTGTGTGTGTTGTCTTGGCCCAATTTTCTTTGCTTTTCTTTGATTCAGCCGTGCTGCCTCCAACACAAATGGAGCAAACAAAGCTGATACGGATTTGCAAAATGCGTGGTATCCTCTAGAGGAGACGCTTCTATCCCCCCCTCCCCCAAGAATCGCCTGGCCTATCTGTATCGACATTTGCAAAGCATTTTTCAAATGAAAGATGTCTACTCTTGTGTCCAAGATTCTGTCGTGATGCCCAATGGATGTGATCAGGATTTTCTATGCCCGTTTTGGTCCGTACAGTATTGCCTTATTGTAGCTCACATCCTCTCATTGTGCAGGGAAGATCCTGTCCAAAATCAGTGGCTTAAATGTTGCTGTGCTTTAAATGTCCTCCAGTAAAGATGAATAGACCTTCATCTCTTAGAGGCTGAACCCCAGTCTTCTTCTTCTGCTGGCTTTCTATTCTGATCCCCTCTTGACCCAACAAGGTTGTCAGGAGCAGCTCTGTACCTAACTAGTTCCTGAACGTGCAAGGAAAGGTCTCCTCTGGGCCTTTCTTAGCTTCCTTAGTCTATGGTTGTACAGGAATACGTTTAAGTTCTGTTGCAACAATAAAAAAAAAATAACCTGGGATTGTTTTTTTCTTTTTGCAAAGGTGACGTACGAAATGCAGTGTTAGCTTTAATATCTCTGATTGCTTTTTGCAGTTCAAAGAGCCTAGAAATTTCTGTTTTGGGGGTGGGGGTGGGAAAGCAGTTCTTAAAAAACAAACGGGATGCAAAGAAGCAAGAAGATTTTTATTGAAGGAGCTGGGTTCATGGAGTTTCTCAGTCATCCAGGTCCTTTCAAAAGGCAACTGGACCTTCTTGGGTTTTCCTTTTGAAAAACTTCGCTTCTCATCCAAGAACTGAAGAAGCAGCTTCTTGGATGGGAAGCAAAACACTTCAAGGAAAAAAAAACAAAAGGCCAATTGCCTTTTGAAATAAGCACTTTTGAGATGCCCTGGGTTCAAAGTGTGAGAATGTGGCCCCTGTTCTTTTCCATTCGACACCCAAAGTTATTGGTTAGAGAATTATGGCGGTCTCCCTTCATTTATTGGGGAGGGGGCTGTGTCTGAAAGAACAAGACAGCTCCAAATCATAAGAACGCTGAATCCAAAGCATACCCAAAATTACAGGCTCCTCGTAGAACTGTTTCATGAAACAAAACAAATGGTCAAAGTTGGGACGGCTGTTGTGTTTAATGTTCACTGATTTTTTTCCATCCAAAGAGGTAGAGAGGCAGTGGCAAAGTAAGTGCCTGGGGTTCAGAGGGCACCGTCCCACAGAAAACATGGTCCTTCATTGGAGGGGGAAAAAAAAAGACGACTGTCTTGTTTCTTTAATTCTGTGCATGAGTCTAACTGTGAATAAGCTCACTTCATGGAGTGCGAGAAACGAATCCTTCCCATCCTAACCGCAGTTGCTCAGACTAACCCTTTTTATTTTTCAAAAACATTAAAATCAAATTGACACATTTAAAAATGGTGTTGAGTTTTGTTTTGGGTGTGTGTGTGTACACAATTTGGTGTATTCTGGGGGAAGCGCTAAGTTACAGGTAGTCCTCGACTTACAACAGTTCGTTTAGTGACTTCAAGGTTACAGCGGCACTGAAAAAAAATGACATGGTCGTTTTTCACAATTAGATCGTGGCAGCAGTCCCATGGTCATGTGATCAAAATCCTGAAGCTTTGCAGCTGACTCGTATTTATGACTGTTGCAGAGTCCTGGGGTCATGTAATCACTTTTAGTGACCTGATGAGCAAAGTTAGTGGGGGAACCAGATTCACTTAACAACCACGTTATTAACTGCAGTGATTCACTTAACTGTGACGTTGTAAAATGGGGAAAAATTCAGGTAATAACTTTCTTATCAACAGAATTTTGGGGCTCAATTGTTAACGAAGATCACTTGTAGTCCTGATCAGGTCATCTTTATGACTTTATTAAATTTATATGCCACCCATCTGGCTATTAATAGCAACTCTTGGCAGTTTACAACATAATACAAAGATTAAATACTTGAAGAGCAGCCTTGACAGCTTCAAGGCAGGGCTAGATAGATTCATGGATGCAAAGTGTATCGGTGGTTATTAAAACGGATGTCCATGTGCCGCCTCTATGTTGGTTGAGGCAGGCAGGATTCCCTTGAGTATCATTTGTGGGGGGTCAAGGGAAAGGGAGGGTTTTGCCTTCTCTTTCTGCTCAAGATCCCCATGTACAATTGGTGGGCCACTGTGTGACACAGAATGCTGGACTCGATGGGCTTTGGCCTGATTCAGCATGGCTCTTCTTATGTTCTTATCGGAGCCCTAGACCAGCCAACAGGGCCAGGTTTTAAGACTTGTGGTAGACCAAGACTATGGGAATTGAGCTCCCCTTCAATGGGATAATATTCCAAAGGGTGGGGGCCACAGCAGAAAAGACTTCTAGATCCCACTAGCCAAAATTCTTAAGCAGATGGGATCTAGAGTAGGCCTCTTCTGGAGTGAGTGAGATGGGCCAATCCTATTGAGGTGAGATGGTTCCTCAGATACCCTGGACTCATGCCATAGTGACATAGCAATAGCACTTAGACTTATTTACCGCTTCACAGTGCTTTACAGCCCTCCCTGCAGTTTACAGTCAGCCATACTGTCCCCCTTCCTGATGATTTGGGTCTTCATTTTACTGACCTCGGAAGGATGGAAGGCTGAGTCAACCTTGAGCTGGCTGAGAATTGAACCTCTGGCAGTCAGCAGAATGCAGTACTGCATTCTAACCACTTCGCCACCATGACTCCTTCAACATGTACAAAGCATAAGCCCTGATCAGCATGGTGGTAGTGATCGAGTTGGAAATATTTGCTCTGCAAGCTTGGGAAGGCTACAGCATCATGGTTCTTGGTCCAAGAAGCTAGTCATCTGCTTAGATACAGCAGATAGACCATATATAAGAGAGACAGCGAACAAACAAAAGGTACTCGGAGTATACTTGAAGAGGGAAGGGAGGAGGGAAGAACGTTTACTAAAACAGATGTTTACAAAGATTAATACCTAATGTTGTATGCTATGTTCTGGGATGATTGTTTAGCAATAGGATCTTTGGTTTAATGTTGACCACATTAATGTGGAACCAGATAAGAGAAACACCAATCAAACAAGTGTAACAGGAGTATAGTTGAGGCTAGACGCGAGGGGTGGGAAAAAGGCTTACTAACTCAGACGTTTTTCAGTGACTAATACCTAGTATTGTATATCAGGTGCCATGAGGATTGCTGCACAAGATGTTTTTTTTATGTTCAATGTTGATTGTTTTAATAAAAGAATTTTATATTAAAAAAAAAGAAAAAAAATACAAAGAATAGAGAGAAGGCAATGATGGCCTGTTGATAGGAAATCTATAGAGAACATTGTAGAAACATCTGGAGGATACTAGACAGGTATGGACTTTGGCCCACACCTGTTTTTACCGAAACCTAGATGACTGAACATGGTCTGACAAAATTGGCTCAAACTACACCAGGAAATGTCCATTAATCAGTACTCCTCTCAAGAAATGTTCCCTGCATGTAGAAAGCCACCATCTCATGGACAAGTTCTTTATACAGCTAGTTGTTGCGTAGCAACCAAGTTACAATGGACCCTTCCAGAGGTACTTAACCTGGTTCTGGAGTCCCAACAGCTGTGCTCCCCACAGTCACATGATCATGTGTTGGGCACTTGACAATCTGCTCACATTTGTGGACATTTGCAGTGTCCACAGTCATATGACTTTTTTTAGCAGTTCTTGCCCGTTTCCGGTGTGTATGTCCATTTTCTGGCAAAAAAATGCCCATTAAGTAAAACATCCACTTACCAACCAAGACATTCTCTTAACCACCAAAAAAAAAGTAAAATCAGGACCTGCTAAAGAACCGCCAAAACTTAAGACTAACTTGAGGATCAATCATACATCTCTAGGACTACCTGAAATGGCTGAGTTCATGTGCTATGTGTAACCATAAGTAATCAAACTGAATTCACAAATCATGCTGAATGGTAAATGAACCAAAGTGGGTGATTTGTCAGTGACTTCATTGTGGTTCAAGACATTTTTTTTAAAGATGTATGGACTTTTAACTCCCAGAATTCCTCAGCCACACCTAGATGAAATATTCAAGACACCGAACCCCCCATTATCCTTATAGTACAGTAGCAAGTGTATATTCCTAACCATGGGGTCAGATACTCCATTCTGACAGCTCAGGGACAAGCAATTTGGGTCCTACCTTCACAGCCCACTCCAATGGATCCAAAATATGAATTTACAACAATGTTATAACCTAGAAATGGTAGTGCAGCACCTTTGCAATCCCTCTGAAAATTCCCAGGCTGGAAACGAGAACTTACGCATCAGATTCTATCTTCTACTACCGGTACTAAGCAAAGTAGGGCAACTATGGAAATGGATTCAACATTTCAAGATGGCTGCCACTCCTTTCTATATGCACTTCAGGTAAAAAAAAAAGGGGGGGTTTGAGTGGGTAACCACCTTTCTGATTTTATTTATTTAATAGCAGTTTCCCACAATTGGTGGGATGGTGGGCACATCTGGAATTTCGAACACACATGTGTAGGCCTGGCTGAGGAATTCTGGGAGTTGAAGTCCACAAGTCATAAAAGGGCCAGGTTTGAAGACCACTATTCAATGCCATCATAATGTTGAACAGTTCCGATGGTTGTTTCCCCGCCTCCCACTGCCCTGTGGTTACATGATCACATTTGGGCACTTGGCAACTGGGCTGAGTTACATTATTTGTAGTCCTGTGACTGTGTTTTACAACCTGCCTCCAGAAGCGGTGAATGCTCCAACACTCGAAGTTTTTAAGAAGAGACTGGACAGCCATTTATCTGAAATGGTATAGGGTTTCCTGCCTGAGCAGGGGGTTGGACTAGATGACCTTCATGGTCCCTCCCAACTTTATTATTATTATTATTATTATTATTATTAGCCAAAAACTGGCATTTTCATCCCTTTTCATCAAAACTGTGCCCACAACAAATCACTAGTATACTTAATGACTGCAGCATTCACCTAACAACTGTTGTAGCAGCTTTACAACCACCCTATTTGCTTAACAATTACAAGTAGTCCTCGATTTACGACCACAATTAAGCCCAAAATTTGTGTTAAGAGAGACATTTGTTAAGTGAATTTTGACTCACTGTGCAATCTTTCTTGCCTCAGTTGTTAAGTGAATCACGGCAGTTGATAAATTAGTAACCCGGTTGTTAAGTGAATCTGGCTTCCCCATGGACTTTGCTGGTCAAAAGGTCGCAAAAGGGGATCACATGACCTTGGGACACAGCATCAGTCATAAGTATGAACCAGTTGCCAAGCATCTGAATTTTGATCACATGATCATGGGGATGCTACAAAGATCATAAGTGTGAAAAATGGTCATAAGTCACTTTTTTCAATGCCATGCAACTCTGGTCACTAAATGAACTGTTGTAAGTTGAGGACTACCTGTACTGCAAAAAAAGTGATAAAACTGGCTTGGTCATGTGATTGTTCTAGTATGTTATGATTATGAGGGACAATAATAATAATAATAATAATAATAATAATAACAACAACAACAACAACAACAACAGATATCATTACAGATAACTGCTTCTATCTTGCGACGATATCTGTAATATCATCAAACATCCACATCTGCCTATCCCAGGTCCTGGGTAAGGACTCGATAGGTAGACAAAATGCCAAATCCAGTCTGAACATCTGGCTGACTGTGCGATGATCCATAATAATAATAGTTGGATTATTACAGTCGTAATTCAAGGACTGCCTGGATGTATATATGAGAGATGTTGATGAAAGAAAAAGAGATTAGACATAAACAAAAGATAGAAGGTGAACCAGTTGGCAGTTTATCTCACAAGCAGCAATTCAGCTCAGGTGGAGAGAAAGCTGAGAAAAAGCATTTGAAATCACCCCAAAAAGATTCCCTCTTATCTCTTAAATGGCAACTCAGTCCAAGTGGATAGAAAGTGGTTCAAAGCATTCAGAGCAGGGATCTTCAAACTTGGTCCTTTTATGACTTGTGAACTTCAACTTCCAGAATTCCTCAGCCAGGCACCCTGATTCAGAGTGTCCCCACCTTAATGAACTCACTAGAAGGGAAGGTAAGAATTCCTGCTTGCCATTTCCAAGACTCTGCCTTCACCTCACAACTTCAAAAGTATGGAAATCATTGGAGAGATAGTGCACGGTTACAACAAGATCCAGCGTCACTCTGAACAAATGGGGCTATCCGGTTGCTTCTGCTCTTTGTGATTGCGGTGACTTGCAAACAACAACACATACCGGTATGTATACCTGACCTTCGTGCACCGATCAGTGTATACTCTGAGGACCTAATGGCAGCATTACAGAACACAATTCATGTTGCTAATTTCTGGGCAAGATCTGTTTAATTTGTTTGTATTTTATATTTTCAATTTTATGTCATATCTTCTTCTTCTTGTGCCATATCCGTTATCGGACGTTGGCGATCATGTTGGCGATCCTGTTTTTATCAGCAGCCGCACGAAAAAGTGCTGCTGAGTTTTGTTCAAACCAGTCCCTTAGATTTTGAAGCCACGGTGTTCTTCTTCTGCCTGGACCTTGTTTGCCTTCCGTCTTTCCCTGGAGGATTAAATGGAGAATGCCGTATTTTTCTGGGTGTCGCATCACATGTCCGATATATTCTAATTTTCGTTTTTTAATTGTTTTGATGATTTCCCTTGGCTTTCCCAGGTGGCTTATCACCTCCTCATTTCTGATCTTGTCAACCCAGCTTATATGTAACAGCCGCCTGTAAATCCACATTTCAAATCTTCTAGTCTCTTCAGGTGGCCTTATGTCATATAGAATGGCTTATTTTAATTGTGATGCTTCTGACGCAAATAAACAAACCTCGCAACTAGCATTAAAGAGACCAGACTGCTATCTGGGTCCTTCTTCTCTCCCAGCTTGGTAAGATTTGACGGTCTATGTTTGCGCACACATATGTGTACACATGCCAGTTGCTGTGGCTGACATGCTTCTCCACCCAACCCTTGTTTTTCTGCAAACATCAATGCCAAGGGAGGCACCTGTGAAGGACTGTGGTGGGAAGCACTTTGTGGCTCCAAAACATTTTCTGAGCTGCTTCCGCTTTTGCAGAAGAAACTTCCCTGCCAGGCTGAAGAAATTAGCTTCCAAAGCAATTGTCTTGCATGCCATGATTTATGCACAACGTGTACAAAGGCAAGGGAAGCAGGGAGCAGTTTTTGCATGAGAAACACAGCCATTCCCCTTGTCAAACACAACCCCCCTCCTCCTGCTTTCCTTCCCCCCCCCCATTTCCCCTTCTCCTTCCCTCTCCTTGATGCCTAGTTGAATTCCAGCCTGAATTCCTGCTTCAAAATAACTGTAATTATCTCTAATTGCCATGATTATTTCAGGTTTTTTAGTATGCAAAGGGAGCAGAAATTGGTGTGGGCTCTTTCTTCACTTGGGTGGCAGAAAATACGCAGCTACAGTAGATTGCTCAGATTGAGATTTGTGTGTGTGTATGAGTGGGAGAAGCTTATACAAATCTGCCAATGCAGCCAAGTGATGTTGAACAGTTGAGGGGAGGGAAAGCTTTTTCTTGATAAGATAGGAAAACAGGTGTACAGGTAGTCCTCAACTCCCACAACTGAGACCACAATTTCTGTTGCTAAGTGTGAAATCTGTTAAGTGAGTTTTGCCCCATTTTACGACTTTTCTGGCCACATTTGTTAAGTGAACCATTGCAGTTCTTCAATCAGTAACGCGGTGGTTAAGTAAATCTGGATTCCCTGTTGACTTTGCTGGTCAGAAGGTTGCAAAAGGGGATGAGGTGACCAGGAGGATGCTGCAACAAGTGTCAAGTCAGTTGCCGAGCTTCTGAATTTTGAACATGTGACCAATGGGGATGCTGCAACGGTTGTAAGCATGAAAAATGGGCATCAGTCACTTTTTTTCCAGCACCATTGTAACTTCAAAAGGTCACTAAGTGAACTGTTGTAAATCGAGGACTACCTGTATTCCACTTCCCTTAGATCAGGGAGGTCTATGGAGATTCTCAGTCATCCAGGTCATAGTTATCCCAAAGGTGCTTTTTCATGAGGCAATTGGATTTTCTTTTTTTCTTTTTATTTTCTTTGAAGGCGTTTCACTCCTCATCCAAGAAGCTTCTTCAGCTCTGACTGGATGGTGGAGACTGGAAGGATTTATATTCCTTGCAGACAGCTGGTCATTTGCCTTCTTTTAGAGCAGCGGTTCTCAACCTGTGGGTCGCAACCCCATTTGGGGTCGAACGACCATTTCATGGGGGTCGCCAAACACCGCAGTCCGCCATTTTTTTCCCCTTTTCCCCTTGGCCGGCACAGGGGGCAGCACCGCGCATGTGCGGGGTACCACCGCGCATGCGCGATGCGGGCTGTTGCGCCGTGCATGCGCGATGCGGGCTGTTGCGCCGTGCATGCGCGGTGCGGGCTGTTGTGCCGCGCATGTGCGATGCGGGCCGTTGCGCGTGCGCCGCTCATGCGCGATGTGGGCCCTCGCGCCGCACATGCGCATGCGTGACATCGCGCTGCGCATGTGCGATGCGGGCCATCGCGCCACACATGCGTGGTGCAGGCCGGGGTCGCGGCCTGAAAAAGGTTGAGAACCGCTGTTTTAGAGAGTAGTTGAGGCCATTTGGGGGATTGTCTGTGTCTTCAGGGTCACCTGAATAGTACAAATGGGTGTGGAACCTTGTTGGAACTGCTGAAAGGACCGTGTTATAAATAGGAGGGAGGTGGTAATAATAATAATAATAATAATAATAATAATAATAATAATAATAATAATAATAATAAAACAAGTTGGAAGGGATCTTGGAGGTCATCTAGTCCAACCCATTGCTCAGGCAAGAAACCCTATACCATTTCGGACAAATGGCTGTCCAGTCTCTTCTTAAAAACTTCCAGTGTTGGAGCATTCACAGCTTCTGGAGGCAGGATGTTCCATTGGTTAATTGTTCTAACTGTCAGGAAGTTTCTCCTTAGTTCTAAATTGCTTCTTTCTTTGGTTAGTTTCCATCCATTGCTTCTTGTCCTGCCTTCAGGCACTTTGGTGTTGTATCCCTCTCCCTCTGTTGTTCCATTCTCCTCCATTGACCAAACTGATTCCATTGTTGGCTCCATCACTTGTATTGAGTTCCAGGAAGAACAGAAAAGCTTCTTTTGATATTTTTTGCTTATCCCAAAGATGCTTTTTCAGAAGGCAACTGGACTTTCTTTGTTTCTCTTTGTGAAGACGTTTCGCTTCTCATCCAAGAAGCTTCTTCAGCTCTGACTGAATGGTGGGGAATGGAGGGATTTATACTCCTTGCAGACAGCCGGTCATGTGCATTCTTCTTCTTCTTTTTGGGGGGTTGAGAAGCAAAATGTGTTCAAAGAAAAACAAGAAAGTCCAGTCGCCTTGTGGAAAAGCACTTTTGGGATAACGATGACCTAGATGACTGAGAATCTCCATAGACATCTTTTGCTTATATTTACCTTGTTTAACAGCATCTCTGTTGAGGATATCTATATGTCATTTTTCTTCTTAAGCTGTCCATCTGCTGGTCTTCTACGTTGGCAGAGCAGATCAATACACTGGAGTGAAGACTGAGCCTGAAAGACCAGAAACATATTAGTTTCATCAGCCCATCTGGAAGCCTATAAAAAAAATTCACATTTGGTTTCCTCAGAAAAGCTGCTCTTGGGGGCAAGGAAGGGTCCTGGGGGCCCAACAAGGGAAGAAACAGCCAGAGATCTCCTTGTCCTATGGGCCACCACTTAAAAAGCAATAAACAGCCCAATTAAAATGTGAGACTCCTACGGAATGTGGCAAAACCACTCTGTATTCATTCTCCATTCTGTGAGAAATGTACAGATATTCAGGGTGAAAAGCTGCCGCTTATTTGTCAATTGTCTTTTTGGGCCTGCAGACAAATGGCTGTCCAATCCCAACCAAATAGGAAGGAATTTAATAAAAAGGCATAATTTTCTTGTGGGTTGCAGCTCCCTTCATCAGTTCATAATAAAAGGTGTTAGTCACAAAAATAGATTGATTTTTTTTTTGTTTTTGCCACCATAGAATAACACAGGCCCTCCTGCTACAATGCCTTTAAAGATGCCTTACAGGTAGTCCTAAACTTACGGCCACAACTGAGCCCCAAATTTCCATTGCTAAGCGAGATTTTAGAACCTTTCTTGCCACAGTTTGTTAACTGAATCACTGCAGTTGTTAAGCTCGGAACACGGTTGTTAAGTGAATTTGGCTTCCCCGCTGACTCTGCTTTTCCAAAGGGGATCACATGACCTCAAGACACTGCAACTGTCATAAATACCGGCCAGTTGCCAAGCCTTTGAATTCTGATCATGTGACCATGGCGATGCTGTAATGGTCATAAGTGTGAAAAACAGTCATAAATAACTTTTTTCAGTGCCATTGTAACTTCAAATGGTCACTGAACTGTTGTAAGTCGAGGTTTACCTGTACTGAGCTTCTGAAGGTCCCTGAACAGTTGTTATACCAGCAGGACTGGGGCCCTCAAGGGATGGGTGAACTTATGAGGTAGCCAATGCGCAGCAGCAGTAAAAAAAAAAAGCAAATTCCATGCTTGGCATGATTAGGAAGGGAATCGAAAATAAGTCAGCAAGTGTTGTATTGCCTCTGTACAAATCGATGGTGAGACCACACTTGGAGTACTGTGTACAGTTCTGGTCACCGCACCTCAAGAAGGATGTAATGGAACTGGAAAAGGTGCAAAAAAGGGCAACAAGAATGATCAAGGAAATGGAGCGCCTCCCTTATGAAACCAGATTGCAACGCCTTGGTCTCTTCAGCCTTGAGAGACGGCGTTTAAGGGGTGACTTGATCGAAGTGTATAAAATCATGCATGGGATAGAAAAGGTGGATAGAGAAAAAGTCTTTTCTCTATCACACAATACTAGGACAAGGGGGCACTCCCTAAAGCTCATAGGTAAGAAAGTGAGGACAAATAAAGGGAAATATTTCTTCACCCAGAGGATCGTTGGTTTATGGAATTCACTTCCAGAAGAGATCGTGACAGCTGTCAGCCTTGATAGCTTCAAGGCAGGGTTAGACAGATTCATGGATGCCAAGTGTATCGGTGGTTATTAAAACGGATGTCCATGTGCCGCCTCTAAAACGGATGTCCATGTGCCGCCTCTATGTTGGTTGAGGCAGGCAGGATTCCCTTGAGTACCATTTGTTGGGGGGTCAAGGGAAAGGGAGGGTTTTGCCTTCTCTTTCTGCTCAAGATCCCCATGTACAATTGGTGGGCCACTGTGTGACACAGAATGCTGGACTCGATGGGCTTTGGCCTGATTCAGCATGGCTCTTCTTATGTTCTTATCTTCTTATGTTAGCTTCTTTAGTGTTATTTCCATCCCTCCATCTACTATTCTCCTTTCCTATTTTAGTTCTGCTTTTCTCTCTTTTAATAATTATTATACACTGGCTTTAGATATTGATTGTGTTATTTATGGTACCATTGGATTCCTATACAACACCCAGAGTCGTTTTGCGTGAAATGGGTGACCATATAAATTTGATAATGAATAAATAAATACAATAAATAAATACATTTAATTCCTAGCGTATTTTGAATTATAAATAAAGAATAAAAAACGAATTAATAAGGCTCCCTGTCTATTACATTTTGATTAGTAAATAAATAGATTTAATAATATATATTGATTTATAAAGAAATGCATTTAATAAGGAGCCCCTTCTATCATATTTTGATAAATAAATAAATTTAAATAAAGGACCCTGTCTATTAAATTTTAATTCTAACAACATTTTAATTTTTATGTACGGTTTTTATATTCTCACATATTATTGTACACTGCCCAGAGTCCCTCTTTCACTGGGATAGGAAGTTCAGAAATGCGAAAGATAATAAACGTATTTAATAAGGGTCTCTTCCTATCATATTTTGATTTCTAAATAAATAAATGCATTTAATTGGTGTCCCTTTCTATCATATTCAAAATGACAATGTAATGACAAATTTGGGAGAAACAGATCACAAGCTTTCAAGGTCGCACGATCTTGCATTATAATCTGAATTAGAAAATTCAGCATCACTTTGTTTCTAAGCCATCGTCCTTAATGGTGCTCAGTTCTCTGCCTGGGCTGAGTTTGGCTGAAGTGTCAAGAAACTTGATCCATTGCTCCCAAACTGCTGATACAGTTAATCTTTGGATTAATTTAGATGAAAGTCACTGCATTATAGTTAGAACAAATATTCTCTTTCTCTTCTTTTGGGTGGGCATGCAATTTCCAGAGCAGTTTTGAAACAGCAAGAATAATTTTAAAACTAACTATAAGCTAGCACGCCCTTTACATTAGAGGAAATTACTCCTGCAGCTAATCAGTAAAGAAAATCAAATACATAATCACTGTTATTTTTACCTGAAATCTCTATTTTGCCTAATAGTATCGGCAGTCTTTGACTTACGGTCACAACTGAGCCCAAAATTTCTGTTGCTAAGCGAGATAATTGAGTTTTTGCCCCGTATTACAACCTTTCTTGCCACAGTTATTAACTGAATCAACCACCGTTGTTAAGTGAATCTGGCTTCCCCATTGACTTTACTTGTCAGAAAGTCGAAAAAAAAGGATCTCATGACCCCAGGACACTGCAACCGTCATAACTATGAACTAGTTGCCAAGTGGCTGAATTTTGACTAAGAGACCATGGGAATGCTGAAATGGTTGTAAGTGTGAAAAATGGTCATAGGTCACTTTTTTCAGTACTGTTGTAACTTTGAATGGTCGTTAAAGAAACTGTTGTAAGTTGAAGACTTCCTGGACAGGAAGCAACGGATGGAAACTAATCAAGCAGAGAAGCAACCTACCGGTAGAACTAAGGAGAAACTTCCTGACAGTGAGAACAATTAACCAGTGAAACAACCTGCCTCCAGAAGCGGTGAATGCTCCAACACTGGAAGTTTTTAAGAAGAGACTGGACAGCCATTTGTCTGAAATGGTATACTATAAGGGTTTCCTGCCTGGGCAGGGGGTTGGACTAGATGACCTCCAAGGTCCCTTCCAACTTTT
Organism: Bothrops alternatus; assembly: GCA_034064705.1. Classification (NCBI taxonomy): domain Eukaryota; kingdom Metazoa; phylum Chordata; class Lepidosauria; order Squamata; family Viperidae; genus Bothrops; species Bothrops alternatus. The sequence goes on along the minus strand of JARGCV010000082.1, from coordinate 1,949,487 downwards.
TATTGTTGTTGTTGTTGTTGTTGTATGTCATGTACATTTAAATGTGGAAACCTATAATATACTGTTTTCTTTTTAGAAATAAAAGGACACTGCAGGTTTCAACCTGAATTTTCCAGCATTGACTCCATTCTATATTTGTTTGGCCTTAAAGTTAGTATTTTCCACATTAAATCCTTTATCATTACCATCTCCTAAATAGCTCCTTACATTCCCCCCCTACAGATTAGACACAGATATTAGACAATAAGCCTTAACGCTAGAGCAAGCAAAATGCCACACATTTAAAATCGATTTGCAACCATTTATTTGCCTAAAAGCTGCAATTTTGCCTCCACAATATACTATTAAGGAACATTCTTTCTTTGCATAAAGTAAACACTGTCTTCTTCTTAGATGCTATGTTACAGCTGGGTAGACTTTTAATGCAGCAGCCAAATGAAGCATTTTTCCATTCGTCTTTCCTAACTCTTATGGAGAAAATGGGCTTAAGAAGAATTTATATATGCCTGGATTTTTTTCCTGTGTTTTCAAACAGGACCACAGTCACGCTATAGTTTTCCTCCTCCTCCTCCGTACAGGTAATCATCAACTTACGACCACAATTCAGCCCAACATTTCTGTTGCTAAGTGAGACAATTGTCAAGTGATTTTTGCCCCATTTTATGACCTTTCTTGCCACAGTTGTTAAGTGTCTCATGGCAGTTGTTAAGTTAGTAACATCTTTGTTAAGTGAATCTGGCTTCCTCATTGACTTGGTCAGAAGGTTGCAAAAGGTGATCACATGAGCCCGGGATACTTCAATCGTCACAAATACAAGTCAGTTACCAAGCTTCTGAATTTTGATCACATGACCATGGGGATGCTGCAACGGTTGTATGAAAAACAGTTAAGTCATATTTTTCATTGCTAATGTAATAATAATAATAATAATAATAATAATAATAATGCCATCAAACATCCACATCTGCCTATCCCAGGTCCTGGGTAAGGACTCGATAGATAGACAAAATGCCAAATCCAGTCTGAACATCTGGCTGACTGTGCGATGATCCATAATAATAGTAATAAAGTTGGAAGGGACCTTGGAGGTCATTGAGTCCTCCTCAGGCAGGAAACCATACACTATTTCGGAGAGATGGCTGTCCAGTCTCTTCTTAAAAACTTCCAGTGCTGGAGCATTCACCGCCCAGCCCTGAAGAACAGACAAAGAACCTTACTAGTATTAGAGAGCTAATCCAGGATTAACTCCAGGTATAACAACAACAGCAATAATGTTGAAAGGGACCTTGGAGGTCATCTAGTCCAACCCCTGCTCAGGCAGGAAACCCTATACCATTTCGGACAAATGGCTGTCCAGTCTCTTCTTAAAAACTTCCAGTGTTGGAGCATTCACCACTTCTGGAGACAGGTTGTTCCATTGGTTAATTGTTCTAACTGTCAGGAAGTTTCTCCTTAGTTCTAGGTTGCTTCTCTCCTTGATCAGTTTCCACCCGTTGTTTCTGGTCCTGCCTTCAGATGTTTTGGAGAATAGCTTGATTCCCTCTTTTTTGTGGCAGCCCCTGAGATATTGGAACACTGCTATCATGTCCCCCCTCATCCTTCTCTTCATTAAACTAGACATACCCAATTCCAGCAATCATTCCTTATATGCTTTAGCTTTCAGTCCCGTAATCATCTTTGTTGCTCTTCTCTATACTCTATCTAGAGTCTCAGCATCTTTTTTACAACCTGGTGACGAAAATTGGATGCAGTATTCCAAGTGTGGCCTTACCAAGGCATTGTAAAATGGTATTAACACTTCATGTGATCTTGATTCTATCCCTCTGTTACTGCAGCCCAGCACTGAGTTGGCTTTTTTGGCAGCTGCAGCACACTGCTGGCTCATATTTAAGTGATTGTCCACTAGGACAGGACTTTTCAACCTTTTCACCCATTGTACCACTTTTAGGATATGGCAATATCCGAATACCACCAGTCCCCTAGCAAGGTGTCAAAAACTTGATGACCCCCCCCCCAAAAAGGAAAAAAAGTGATAAAATACAGGTAATCCTCAACTTACAACAGTTTGCTTAGTGACTGTTCGAAGTTACAATGGCACTGAAAAAGTGCCCCCCAGGCCACAGCCGAGCAAGACACCTGCCTGCCCACCTGGCGGCGCTCTTCCTCCTGTCCGAGGCTTTCACTGTTGTGAGCATGTCTGTTGAGGATTGGCAGCGGGGGTAGGGTGGGGGGGTGTTTGGTTTTTATTCCCCCCATCTGCTGGGTGGTTGCAGCAGGTTTTGGTCACTTCACATGACCCTGGGACACTGTGACCGTCATAAATATGAATCAGTTGCCAAGCATCTGAATGTAAATCACAAGACCCTGGAGATGCTGCAACATTCCAACTGATCGGCGTGTCTTCTAGGCTCAGCTGAAGCGCCAGGATCAGCGCCGAGCTCCAGCTGGAGCCTGCCGCTGATCCTGGCGCTTCTGCTGAGCCCTGACAGCCCTGCAGCTCCAGCCATTTCTCGCTCAGGCTTGTGCAGTGCTGCCACCGGTTCAGCTCATTCCCCTCCTCCGCTACCACTTTTCTAGGATGGTCACATATCACCTGCAAGGTGCCAATGTACCACAGGTGGTACCCGTACCACTGGTTGAAAGGCCCTGGACTAGGACTCCGAGATCCCTCTCACAGTTAGTACTATTGAGCAAGGTGCCCCCTATACTATACCTGTACATTTGGTTTTTCTTGCCTAAATGTAGAACCTTACTTTTTTCACCATTGAATTTACTGTTGTAAGTCGAGGACTACCTATACAGTAAGGCACATCACTGGAGTTATTGCTTTGGAGAGGAAACAGAAAGTCACCCAACCCAATTCACGCTCAGTTCATGATCTGCAGGACACCAGCAGACAACTACATGGTCTGTGACAAACACTTCTCAGAAAGAATGCCCACTATATTGTTAGGAGGTGGGGTACATATTACATATTAAGCCATTATTTGTATTAACCAGCACACTAAGCCATACATTGATTTGTGTTTGGGGACCAGGTTTTGACTCCTGGCAACCAAAGGGACAAGTCCCCTCAGTTTACTTGACAAGATTTCAAAACTGGTTTGCCATTATTACGTGGGTCAGAAGGAGGGCTAAGAAAATATCTACAGACCCCTCACATCTTGAACATAATCTGTTTCAATTCCTCCCCTTGGATTGCTGCTATAGGGCAGGGGATCAGTACCGGGCCGCAGTATGCCAGTAACTGGGCTGCACAAGCAAAGCCCCATCTGCAGGATGCAGGCAGCACCCAAAACCACGCCCCCTCTGGTCTCTACGTTACCAGTCCCTGGTGCCCAAATGTTTGGGGACCTCTGCTATAGACAAATGGCTGTCCAGTCTCTTCTTAAAGACTTCCAGTGTTGGAGCATTCACCGCTTCTGGAGGCAGGTTGTTCCACTGGTTAATTGTTCTAACTGTCAGGAAGTTTCTCCTTAGTTCTAGGTTGCTTCTCTCCTTGATTAGTTTCTATCCATTGCTTCTTGTCCTGCCCTCAGGTGCTTTGGAAAATAGCTTGACTCCCTCTTCTTTGTGGCAGCCTCTGAGATATTGGAAGACTGCTATCATGTCCCCCCTCGTCCTTCTCTTCATTAAAGTAGACATACCTAATTCCAGCAGCTGTTCCTTATATGCTTTAGCCTCCAGTCCCCTAATCATCTTTGTCCCTAAGCACTTTGTGCCTAAGGCAGGACTGGAACTCAAGTCAAGTTTCTAGCCTGAAGCATTAACCACTACACTCACCTGGCTTTCTAAAAACCACTACACATAACTGGCTGTCTTGTAAACAAACCACAATAAAAAGATCTACACATCTCAGAAGCTAATTACATCCTTATTGCTATCTCACCATCCATTGGAAAGCTAATGTTTTTCCTAATGTTCAGCTGAAACCAGTTTTCTTACAAAATTCCATCCGTTGTCCTCTGGAGGAAAAGAGAACAGATTTGCTCTATTTTCTGTTTGTTGACCTGTCAAATACTTGATACAGCATTTAAGCTAAGAATGCCTTCTAAATGGATTGAGGGCCTTCCCGAAGGAGGATTCACCTTTACCTTTCCTGAACATTTTCATCGTTACCTGTGAACAAACGTGCTTGAGGTAGAGATCCTGGGAGGTCAGGATGGGAACTGTTTACTATGTAGAGCAGATGCAGAATGAAGAGGAATGTGATTGAACAAAATAACATGACAATCCATTTCTTAGTCTTTAAAGCAGGGGTCTTCAAATTTTGCCTTTATGACTTGTGGACTTCAACTCCCAGAATTCCTCAGCCAGTATGCCTGTCTGAGGAATTCTGGGAATTGAAGTCCACAAGTCATACAAGGGCCAAGTTTGAAGACCCCTGATCCAGAGCTCCCATATTAAGCCCGTGTTGAAGGAAGTCTTCATCATGGTTCAGTCCAAACCGGGAATAAACAACATGGCGACTGCTTTAGAAAGAAGGTATCCGTTTATTGAAGAAGACAGACTGAAAGATGGCTCTGGAAGAAAAGAAAGAGAGCATATGTAGGGAGTGGGTTTTTATACCTTCTTGAGCCTTTTGTGTGGGGTGATTCCTGTGGCATGAACTTTGACCTGAGTCTGAATGTGCCTTTCTGGTATTCTGATGGTGGTGGGTTAATCCTATTATGTCCCAAAGGTCAATCCTGCTTCCCTGTGGCTGTGGCTGATGACTCTTAGATTTTTGGTGTGAGGGATTGTTGATTCTAAGGATCTTTCTTCCTAATCCCAGTTTCCTGACTCCAGTCTTTCTGACAAGATTATCACATCTGCAATTCTGCAGACTTGGTTTCTGTTTGGGACAGAGAGACTTGGGGGCAGGTTTGGTTTCTGCTTTTAAAATTCTTTAGGGAAATATATTCTGCCTTTTAAATATTTCCAAAAATATTTCTTTCTCTGGGGGGTTGGGGAGGCTGATTTCCCACACCAGCAAGCATCCAAGTGACTACAAGAGGACAACCAAAAGAGACAAAAAAGACCCCCCCTCTGCCATCTAGTGGTGGTCAAAGTTTTTACAACTCAGATATGGAAGCTTTACTGTGGTCTCCATACATACATATATTGTTTAAATGATTAAGCCTAGCTTCTGGGTTGTGCAATAAACCTAAACGTTTTAATAATGGTTACCTTCCTTCCTCTAAGAGGAAATACTTTTGGAAGCCTTCAGGATTTCAATCAATAATGGGAATCATGCTCTTTGCTGACCCACAGATTACCAGACCGCACCACCTCCAAGGGGCGCTCCACAGAGAGACCCGGAAGTTACGTCAACCATAGAGTTGCGGCGGCCTCCTACCTACACAGTCCATAGTGGCTTTCATCCGGAAGTTAGGCCTGGGCGTCCCTCCTCGGCCTAGTTACCTCAGCAACTGACAGCAGACCTGGAAATATGGCGGCCGAGGCCTGCATGGCTGGAGGAGATTGCGCAGCGGCGGCAACAGCAGCAGAACCGAACCCCGCCTGGACCGAATCCGGGCTCTGCTTGCAACGCTACCTGGTGCGGCTCGAGGCTCTGCGGCTCGCCCCGGACCCCAGCCAGGCCCCGGGAGGGGAGAACGTCGACCGCCGCCGCCCAGAGCTCCACCTGCTCTTCGACGAGCTCATTTCCGAGACCTGCGGCACGGGGGGAGCGGCGCCGTGGGGGCCGAAGCCGGAGGTGAGTACCCGGAGAAGGGAGAGGAGCGGCGGGGAGCCTGATGGGGTGGAGGGAAATAGGACTCCAAGCAAGGATGGGTCCTCCAGGATCATCGTCCACAGGCGGGGCCAGTTTGACTCGCCCTTTTCCATTCCATCATTCTATCATATTCTTTTTTAATTCTCTCCCGCCCCCGAATTTGTGTAGCTGCTTCAGATTTTGTGTAGCTGCTCCTCGCTGTCTTTGCATGCAAAGTGTGTATGTCAAGTCAAGTTGCTTCACTGGGAAAAAAATAGAGTTATTGGGGAAAATGTGAAACAATTGTGTCTGTACATTCATGTGGTGACTTTTTATTTCCAAAGCAATAATAAAATGTTAATCTCACAGCCACAAATTTATAACTTGGGTTAAGAGATCCTGACCTGCTCATGATGTTTGGAGTTTCCATAAATGACTGAATTTAAATCCATGCCCTGTCATACCCTAGCACTATAACTTCTATGTCATATCGGTAGTTCTTGACTTATGACCACAATGAAGCCCCAAATTTCTGTTGCTAAGTGAAATAGTTAAGTTTTGCCCCATTTTACAACCTTTCTTGCCACAGTTGTTAAGTGAATCATTGCAGTTGTTAAGTTAGTGACTCGGTTATTAAGTGAATTACTTTGCTTGTCAGAAGGTTGCAAAAGGGGATCACATGACCCTGGGATATTGCAACTGTCGTAAGTATGAGTCACTTGCCAAGCACTTGAATTTTGATCATTGGATCATGGGGATGCTGCAATGGTCATAAGTGTGAAAAATGGTCATAAGTCACTTTTTTCAGTGCAGCTATAATTTCAAACAGTCACTAAATGAATTGTTGTAAGTTGAGGACTACCTGTATTGACATTCAATTTTATCTCACTTCTCTGTGTACTTTCAGAGCATTAAAAATAATGAATGCACCTTCTTTTGTCATCTTTTATGTGACAGGACATTTGTGAACTAATTGTCCAAGCTTGTAAACTAGTCCAGCTTAATCAAGAACATCTTGTCAATAAATTGTGCCAATTAATTCACCAGCTGCTCAACAGATTCCAGGTGAGAAAACTATATATTTTTGCCATATTCTGATGGAGCATCTAGTTTTAAATCAGCTATTGTTTCAAATTCTCATAATTGTTTTCATTGACTTGATAATATATTGAGACTTCTTGTATACATTATAAAAGAAGAGTTATGCTGCTATTAGAAACATGATATAATTATAAATGCAGCACAGTTTTTTTTCTCATTTCAGTATTTGGATGAGACAGCCAATGGATTTATTAGCTGTTACATTCTTCTGCTTCTGGATGTCATTTTTGATGGATAGGAAACAATGGTTAATGAAACTGCTTTACTGCTTGCCTAATAAGCTCTTATCCTGAATTCTCCAATGCAAGATCATGCCAACTTAATTTTTCTTTCTGCAATTGCAGGTTGCACTTGATGAAAATAGCCTGAATTATCTTCTGCCTTACTTCATCTCTGCTCTGAGAAAATGCAGCACTTGGACACATGTTGAAATTCTGCAAGCCTTGGCAGCGTCTCTCTACAACAATGGACACAAGTGCCAAAAGGTGAATTGGAGCATAATTTTGAATATCTTGCTTAGAAGCTTTTTCTATTTCTATAGTGCAGAGGAATTATGGGCAGACAGTGCTCTTGGACTGACACTGTAACAGAATAACAGTGTTGAGCGAGAATGCCAATTTCAATTCAGAATAGAGCTGGAAGGGATCTTGGAGGTCTTCTAGTCCAACCTTTAACTCAAGCAGGAGACCCTACACCATTTCAGACAAATGGTTGTCCAATCTCTTTTTGAAAACCTCCAGTGTTGGAGCACCTACAATTTCTGAAGGCCAGTCATTCCATTGATTAATTGTCAGGAAATTCCACCTTAGTTCTAGGTTGGATCTTTCCTTGATTAGTTTCCATCCATTGTTTCTTGTCCTGCCTTCAGGTGCTTTGGAGAATAGGTTGACTCCCTTTTCTTTGTGGCGGCCCTTTAGATATTGAAACACTGCTATCATGTCACCCATAGTCCATCTTTTCATTAAACTAGACCCGCGGCTCCCGACCTTTTCTATACCCCGCACCTCTAGAATGTTTCTGATATATTCTTGCACTCCTTACAAAATTTTGAAATAATGGCACCGAATTATGCATATACACTATAATTTTGAAAACCCAAGTTTTCGCACCCCCCGGAATATTGTCTCGCAACCCTGGTTGGGAACCCCTGAACTAGACATACCCAATTCCTGCAACCGTTTGTCATATATTTTAGCCTCCAGTCCCCTGAGAATTGCATCTCAATAGTAGAACCATAAACAAATAGGTTCATAATTCAGCCCATCCCTTTGGATCCCTATGTTACCTAATAACTCCAAGCAGAAGGACTAATAAAACTTTGTAGGTTCTGGTATATTTCTTGGAGATAGAAGAGTTAATGGAAATGTTATGATCATCTTGACAGAAAGTAATCTGGATTTCTTGGGTAGTGTTTTTACATCCTCAGTTCTGTTTTCATATTTTTATACCACTTTCACAATATAGACAAGTTAAAAATAAAAAAAAATGTGTTGGGTTCTTTGGAAATCTTCAAATATCCTGTGGTAAGAATATTTTTCTATCCTTCAGATATATTGGTCCAACTCATGTAATATAAGCAATAATCTGTAGTGATGGGAACTGAAACTCAGTACAGCTTAGTATGTAGGCTGTTTGGTGGCTAAATAAAGGAGCTAATTTCCTATCCCATTCTAACTAATCCACAATAATACCTTTTATCTGATGACGGAAAAAACAGTGAGATGTCCTGAACGAAAATTTTCAACTTTTACCTCTATTTTTATTTTAGCCTGAACTTCACATATTTCATTCTGAAACCATAATAAGACAGAAGGTGGCTGAGCCTCTAGAATTCATGCACTAAGCATGCTTTTGTTGTATAACTTAGTTAATGTTAAGTTCTGTTTTGCATCTTTTCTCCAATTTGTTCAACAAATATGTGCTGACTGGTGTTTTTTTAAGTATCTCCCAGATTTGCTGGGGGAAAATGGACTTCTGATGCAGTTCAGCAGCCCGGTTCAAACCGATGCTGAACGGAAAAGAGCTGCAATACACAGCATGGCAAACCTGTGCCTCAGGTATGACCGAAACAAATAGATATGACTTGACTCCTTTCCATTATGTTGTGCCTCTTCTAGGGATAGAGAATGTAAATATTCCAGCATTGGAGGGAGGGGGGTAGAGAAAAAAATGTCTAAATCTAATATAAACATGCCTATACATTCCAGCTTAGGGCACATTTTGGTGGAAGTGTGTTTTCTTTAACTGTAATAATAGACTTCCAAAATAGCTGTTGTTAAAATTCTAGTCTAAAGGTTCTTCACTAAAGAAATACAAATTTAACATATTTTAATTTGATTTGATTGTTTTAAACGTCAATGGAAGTGATGGAGATGCTATTGAAGAGTACTTTTTCAAAAACAAATTGGTACTCAGCACTTGATGCTCAGCCACAATGTGGTTTATTTGGTTATAGCTTAATGCAATAGATGAACCCAGAGTTGCGGTTTGCATATAAGGGTTGTGGCAGCTTAGTTGTCGAACAAAGTCTCTGTGTGTTGTTCAGCAGGCCATGGCTAATTGCAGTATTTGAACCCAGTCACTATTAGGCTATAATATTATTCTTAATATTTTCCTTACTTTAATCACTGTTACATGGAAGAATCTAAACGGCTGTAAAAAGGTCTGTAATTTCAATATCTTGCCCCAGAAACTCCTAGTGTTTAACATTCTACAGCAGAATTGCAAATACAGACAGTACAGAATGAAGTTTTCTGCAGGAAAGACAGGTCAGGTCACATACCTGGAAATATTTTTAGCTTAAACATGCTTGCAATAAACCCAAAAATTAAACAAATAAACCCCCCCCCTCAAAGATCGGACTCAGTGGACCACTAGGCTTTTTCTGCCATCGGTTTTCTATGTTTCTATGTTGTCTTAATACTTGGAAGAATAATAGCATAGTGAGATGTTGCTTTTCTTAATAAACCCTTCCCTTATTTCATTGGATAAAGCATTTTGCCCCCTTCTGCGGAGTCTCAGATACGACGACCTTTCTGATATTAAGGGGTTGCTTCTTCCTTCTACTGCATTTTCTAAAGAGATGGATAAAAAGCATTACTTCTTTCCTGCAGTTTGTTTGTTTGTTTATTTATTTATTTGTTTGTTTGTTTGTTTGTTTGTTTGACTTATATGCCGCCCTTCTCCCCAGACTCAGGGCGGCTCACAACAGAATACAAGTACCGGTACAAAGATATATAAATCATTTAAAATAATGATACAATATAAAACTATAAAACTATCCACTCATACAACATACAATCCCAATCAAAGGCCCAGGGGCAGAGCGCAGCTCACGTGCCCCAGGCCTGTCTGCATACGGTAGATGTGTTTTTAAAAGTTTTCGGAAAGCTAGAAGGGAAGGAGCAGTACGAACCTCTGAGGGAAGTTGGTTCCAGAGGGCTGGGGCAGCAACAGAGAAGGCCCTAACCCTAGGTCCCGCCAAATGGCACTATCTAACAGACGGGACCCGTAGGAGGCCAACCCTATGTGCCCTAACCGGTCGCTGGGATTCGTGGGGCAGAAGACGGTCCCGCAAGTATCCTGGCCCATTGCCATAAAGGGCTTTATAGGTCATAACCAACACTTTGAATTGTGTTCAGAGACCAATTGGTAGCCAGTGCAGCTCACGAAGGGCTGGAGTAATATGATCATGTCTTGGGAGACCCAAGACAGCTCGCGCGGCCACATTCTGAACCACCTGCAGTCCCCGGACATTCTTCAAAGGTTGCCCCATGTAGAGAGCATTACAGTAGTTGAATCTCGAGGTGACAAGGACATGGGTGACTGTGAGGAGTGACTCCCGATCTAAATAGGGCCGCAACTGACGCAACAGGCAAACCTGGGCGAATGCCCCCCTCGCCACAGCCGAAAGATGGTATTCTAAACTTAGCTGTGGATCGAGGAGGACACCCAAGTTCATCTTCCTCCTTTGCGTCTGCCTGTCTTTCAGCCTACCCGGACAGCCATACCTAGAGGAGTCTTACAGAGAGGTCTGTTTTCAGGCTTTCTTGAGCATCTTACAGTCTTCCAAAGGAACTGAAATGGATGACATCACCTTTTGCATGGTAAGGACAAAGAAGATTACTTAAGATAGAGGTGGGCAATAAGGGAGAGATTGGGGGATGATAGCTTAGCCCTCCCCACTTTCAGGGAACTACAGAATGCCATCTGGTCTTCTGAGAGGGAGGGGCCAAACTGTTTCAGTCTTTTTTTTTTAAGGTAGGGAGGGCCCATTATTTCCTATACCAGTGGTGGCGAACCTATGGCACGTGTGCCAGAGGCGGCACTCAGAGCCCTCTCTGTGGCTACACGTGCTGTTGCCCCAATCCCGCCTTCCCCACGGCCCCCTCCTCACCAGCAGCCCCCCTGGAGACTCGCCCTCAAGCATGGCCCGCGCAGAGCAGTGCAGCCAAGGACATGGCAGCCGGGCAGCGGGGACAAGACTTTGCCCTCGCGCCCCATTGCGCGCAGTTGATGCTGCGAGGCGCGGGCCAAGGGCGTGGCTGCCATGGCGCTGCTGGGCTGCCTGAGTGATCTGTGGCGGGCCATGGAAGCGGTGGGTAGTTGGGTGGGTGGGGGCTGGGCTGGAGCGGAGCAGGGGTGGGCAGGGTGGGGGCAGGGCCAGGTTTTGGGCACTCAGTCTCTAAAAGGTTCACCATCATTGTCCTATCACATTCCAATATGTAATTTTTGTAAACCTTCCTCTTTCCAATATGTATTCAAGATGGACAGTGATTAATATTATTTATATGTACTGGTATTTATATGTAAGGGTGCAGGTATATACATATGTTGTACATAGCATGTTTATATGTGTGTTATATATATGTACACTTTTGAGAGCAGGCAACAGAATTTCATTTTTGATGTGTGCCAGTGTGCCCACGGTAAAAAAAATTAACAATAAAGGTTATTTTATCTTACCTAATTTGAGAGTCGAGAAGCATAGCCAGATCTAGGAGCACCACCCAGCTGCAGATCTGATTTTTCAGGGCTAAAGATAGTCTTCAAGTTACAGCAGTTCATTTAGTGACCATACAAAGTTACAACCAAACTGAGAAAAGTGACTGATGACCATTTTTCACACTTAACAACCATTGCAGCATGCCCGTGGTTACATGATGAAAATTCAGACGCTTGGCAACTGACTCGTATTTATGATGGTTTCAGTGTCCTGAGGTCATGTGATCCCCTTTTGTGACTTTCTGACAGGCAAAGTCAGTGGGGAAGCCAGATTCACTTAACAGCCGTGTTACTAAACAACTGCAGTCACTCACTGAACAACTGTGGCAAGAAATGTCGTAAAATGGGGCAAAATTCTTTTAACAAATGTCTCACTTAGCAACAGAAATGTTGGGCTCAATTGTGGTCGTAAATGGAGGACTACTGTGTTTCCCTGAAAGACCTACCCTGAAAATGAGCCCTAGCTTGATTTTTTTGGAGTGGGGGGTGGGGGGGGTCTAATATAAGACCTACCCTGAAAATAAGCCCTAGTTTTGGGGTGAGGCCCACGCCTAAAAATCAAGCTGGGGTGGGAGGGTGGAGCTTACCATTGCAGCTAGGCCTCACATGGATCAACACTTCTTCTGTGGTCGAAGGAGCAGCTTCATTCTTCAGCTGAGAATGGAGCTCCTGCCTGCATTTTGCAGTCAGAGGCCTTTCCGGAAAGGCCCCTTTACTTTACTTTACTGTATTTTGACTTATATGCCGCCCTTCTCCTCAGACTCAGGGCGGCTCACAGCAAATAATACAAGTACAAAATATAAATTAGTTAAAATAATAATATACAATATAAAAAACAATAAAACTATACCCACTCATACAACATACAGTCCCAATCAAAGGCCCAGGGGCAGAGCGCAGCTCACAGGCCCCAAGCCTGTCTGCATAGATGTGTTTTTAAAAATTTTCGGAAAGCTAGGAGGGAAGGAGCAGAATGAACCTCTGAGGGAAGTTGATTCCAGAGGGCTGGGGCAGCAACAGAGAAGGCCCTAGCCCTAGGTCCCGCCAAGCGACATTGTGTAACAGACGGGACCCGTAGGAGGCCAACCCTATGTGCCCTAACCGGTCGCTGGGATTTCTGAGGCAGAAGATGGTCCCGCAAGTATCCTGGCCCATTGCCATAAAGGGCTTTATAGGTCATAACCAACACTTTGAATTGTGTTCGGAGACCAATTGGTAGCCAGTGCAGCTCACGGAGGGCTGGAGTGACATGAGCATGTCTTGGGAGACCCAAGATGGCTCGCGCGGCCGCATTCTGAACCACCTGCAGTCTCCGGACATTCTTCAAAGGTTGCCCCATGTAGAGAGCATTACAGTAGTCGAGTCTCGAGGTGACAAGGGCATGGGTGACTGTGAGGAGGCTGGAGCTCCATTCTCAGTGCAGAATGAAGCTATTCAGCCGCAAAAGAAGTAGGCCGGCTGGGCAGGCCTGTCGGTGCAGCTGCCGTGAGGTGAATAGAAAAGACCCCCCCCAAATAAGACCTGGTGCCTCTTTTGCATAAACAAACAAACAAACAAGAAAGACCGGGTCTTATTTTCAGGGAAACACGGTACCTGTACCAGTGCTTATCTTCAACTGGCTACCATCAAATAATTGTTCTGGGGAATTGTTATTTTTCTTCCTTCTGTTTTTCACCCACCCTGGCTTCTATTTGCAATTTCCCCGTTCTTTTCTTGTCATTATTGGAAAGGAAAAATAAAGCAAACTTGCTAGTATATTGTTGATTTAGAATGTCAAATCTCCATCTCTGTTAATAATTTCCACAGTTCCCAGAAGAAACACACTGTATGCAGCCCTACTAAAAACAGCATCCCCAACATGACAGGAAAGCTTAGTACACTCAGGAATTGCAGAGCAGTATTTAATCTCAGCAGCTTTAAGATGGATTCTCCAGAGTGCTGGTTTTGGAATTCTGGGAGTTGAAGTCCACACATCTTAAAATAGCTGAGGTTGAGAAACATTGATATAGAGCAGGGGTTCTCAACCTTGGCAACTTTAAGACTTGTGGACTTCAACTCCCAGAATTCCTCAGCCAGCAAAGCTGGCTGAGGAATTCTGGGAGTTAAAGTCCACAAGTCTTAAAGTTGCCAAGGTTTGAGAACCCCTGATATAGAGACAACTACATCTGAGGGATGGAGTAGGGCAGTTCAGCATAGCCACGTAGTGTGTGGCTTCCTTGATCACTCTTTGAAAGTGGATTAATGATCATGCTTTTGAGTCAATCTTCTCAGATAGGATTTAAACCAGGGGTCTTCAAACTTGGCCCTTTTATGACTTGTGGACTTCAACTCCCAGAATTCCTCAGACAGCGTGCCTGGCTGAGGAATTCTGGGAGTTGAAGTCCACAAGTCATAAAAGGGCCAAGTTTGAAGACCCCTGGTTTAAACTGTGGAGTCCTTGGTGCTCTCTGAGTTTGGTTATTCTCTTGCAGACATTTCATTACCCACACTAATGGAACATCTGCAAGAAAACCACCAAGCTCAGAGAGCATCAAAGACCCCTCAGATCAACCCTGAGCTACAAATATACTCCTTTATCAGTGGAACTTAAGCGGTTGCTTAATCAAGAGAGTGGCTTTTCCTGCAAGCGTGCTTCAAGCAAAGCATTTCAGGATTTTTGTTGTTGCTGTGAACCTATAGCTGAGATTCAAGAGAGGTAAATTGGGACATCATGTAATGGAAAATTATGTCCCTGTATTATTAAACCTACTTCGGGGGACTGTCTGAGCTTGTTAATTAGTTGCTGGTGATACAATTAAGAAATTGATTTCATGTGGAATGCTCTTACATAAGCTGAATGCTTGCTTGATCTAAACCACATGTTGAGTTTGTGACTAAGAGTTGGGTGTGACGTTGTTATAGCAACTTCTCAAACTCTAGTCACTTGAGGGACACTTTTGCCCGTGGACTTTTGTCATCTAGATCAGGGGTGTCAAACTGCCAGCCCATGGGCGGTTGCCTCATACGGAGGCCGTGCCCATCCCAGCTCCGTCAATGCAAAAAAAGTCATGATACGTTGCGACATGTCACGTGACACGGTGCGTTCAACACCTGTGACCTAGATAAAATTGCACTCTATAGATCAGGGGTCTTCAAACTTGGCCCTTTAATGATTTGTGGACTTCAACTCCCAGAATTCCTCAGCCAGGCATGCGTGCCTGGCTGAGGAATTCTAGGAGTTGAAGTCCACAAGTCATAAAAGGGCCAAGTTTGAAGACCCCTGATCTAGATGATAGAGTTGTGCTACCCCAGATGGTAACGAAGAATGCTCATTGCTTTTTGTTTGTTTCCTTCCAGCTGTTGCAGAATGCTTTGAAAGGAGTCCAGTCGCTCTTAAACGGAGGAAAGATGAAGCTGACCCAGACTGATCACCTTGGTTCCCTCCTTGCTGTGTTAAAGGTTTAAAGAGATTTAAAGTGGAAATCTTCCCTGTCTTAACGGAGATTCCCTGAGTGTCCTAAAACAACCCTGAACGATTTTTTTTTGATGGGCCTTTGTACTCAAATGGGTAGAAAGCTTTTGAAATGGCTCTGGTTTCTAACATTAGAATTGCACCAGCCACAGTACCCACCACTGATTTGATAACAATGAGCCAAGCCGTTTTGTTTTCTTCTTAGCGTTTCCGTGAAGAAACGGTCAAGAACTGTTACAGATAGTCCTTGACTTATGACCACAGTTGGGACCAGAATTTGCTTTGCTAAGCAAGGTGGTTGATAAGTGAGTTGTGCCCAATTTTATGACCTTTTTTGCCCTAGTTGTTAAGTGAATCACATGGTCACTAAGCATATCCGGCTTTCCCCATTGAATGCTTGTTGGAAGCTGGCTGGGAAGACTTCAGATGCTGCAACCACTGTAAATACAAGTCTGTTGCCAAGTGATCATATGACTATGGGGAGGCTGTGATGGCTGTGAGTATGAGGTCTGGTCATAAGTAACTTTATTCAGTGTTGTTGAGCAGTTGTTAAATTAATGGTTGTAAGTTAAGGACTATCTTATTGCTGTTTTGGGTACATTCCAAATTAGTTTGTTGCTGAAATCCAGAATGAGAGTAATAGTATCTATGTTTGTTTGAAATAAATCAGCCAAATCATGAATTACGGTACTTCTGTACTGTAATTATTTTAGCCACAGTTTTGAGTGTGGGTGACAGAATAGGCTAACTCCAAAATAGTAATGAAAGTGTGTAATCTTAAAAGCCATGGTGTGTGGTGTGTCTCTGTGTACTGTGTATGTATAATGGGGGAGGATAGACTGACATCTGTCGCAATAATCCATAGTGCATTATGATGTCCAAAGATAGTTTGCAGCTGGTTTCATATGTCACCCTAAGCCAGTATATGATTGGTTGTTTGAGCTTTGCATCACAAATGCAAATCTAATCTTTGTACAACATGATTTTTAGCTCAGTTAAGGTCTGGCCCAAGTTCATTATGTTTTATTCAGCAAACCATGATTTGGTGTGAGGTGTCAATTCAGTACCATGTACACAAAAGCCGTTCCCTTCCACTTTGTGGAAGTGCCAATGAAATCTGTGCTATCCTGAACAAATTACCAGCTAGTAAGAATTTGGATACCCACGACTCATATTTATGATGGTCGTAGTGTCCCCGGGGTCACGTGATCACCTTTTGCAATCTTCTGACAAGCAGAGTTAATGGGGAAGCCAGATTCACTGTACAACTGTGTTACTATCTTAACAACTGTTGTGATTCGCTTAACAACTGTGGCAAGAAAGGTTTAAAATCAGTCAAAACCCACTTAAACAACTGTCTCACATAGCAACAGAAATTGTAAATAGAGGACTACCTGTAAAGATTTTGGGCAAAAAAAACCCCAAACCCACCAGATTTAATTTTTCCTCACCCCTAAATAGATTATAGCACTGATGTATAGGATTTTCTTTGATGATTTCAGAAATGCATGTTTCATGGACTCCCTGGAATTAACATAGAAATGCCCAGCATCTTATATCCAGCGCTCCTACCTCAATATGACAGCCGGTCACCCATCGAGCAAGAGAAGTTGGAACAGAACAATGTTAAACTGAGCGGGGTAAACTTTTTAAATAATTGTTTTTGGGCGTCGCGGGTTAAACCTAAGCCACTTCAAATGGAATCTGGCCACAAGCTCGAGGACTGGTTTTGTCTGCTTGAAAAATAGGCAATGCTTTGGAAAAAGCACATTATAGCAATGCATGGAATTCTGTACAAGAGAGCAGTATTTCTGAACCTTGACCACTTTAAGCCAGTTCTCGGAATTCCCCACTGGAAATTCTGGGAGTTGAAGTCCATAAAGCTTAAAGCCCCAAGATTGAGAAACATTGCTTTAGAGCAGGGGTCTTCAAACTTGGCCCTTTTATGACTTGTGGACTTCGACTCCCAGAATTCCTCAGCCAGCAATCCACAAGTCATAAAAGGGCCAAGTTTGAAGACCCCTGGCTTAGACAAAATCCCTGCAGTTTTCTTGGCAAGGTTTTTTCAGAAATGGTTTGCCATTGTTTCCCTACTAGGGCTGAGAAGAGAGTGGCTGGCCCAAGGTCATCCACTAAAGCAGAATTAGAACTATGATCTCCCTGCTTCTAGCCTGATGCCTTAATTGCTACTCCAGACAAGATTACACAATACATGGAACTGTATACTAATCAAATTGCTTGGAGTCAAATTGCTTGGCTGAGGAATTCTGGGAGTTGAAGTCCACAAGTCATAAAAGGGCCAAGTTTGAAGACCCCTGCTGTAGAGCAAAGCCACTGTTTATGAGCATATATCTGCCTTCATTAATTACTGCTTACGGGGCTTCTAAATCCCATCATCTTCACGAATGGCAGTTTTCATTGGGGATGAGAGGTTTAACACATCTGGAGGGGGCAGCAGGGTGTGAGAGGAAGTTCTGTTCTAGCTGACAGCTTCTTTTCATATTTTCAAACGGATTTTCCGTTGCTAGCGGGAGATGCCAGGGATTTGAAGTGGAAGCTTTTGCTTATCAAACAGGGAGTCCGAAATGGGCTTCCAAAGCAGCTGTTGTGAAGTATGAAATATTAGTTTTACTATGACTTAAATCTTGAGCAGGAGGCTCTGCTAGCTACATGGTGCCTTAAGCAAAGAGTTCAAGTCCTAGAGCAGTGATGGCGAACCTTTTAGAGACTGAGTGCCCACACTGCAACCCAAAACCCACTTATTTATCGCCGGGTGCCAGGTGGGCGTGGGTGTGGTGGTCATGGCAGACTGGGTGGGTGTAGCCAAGGTGGGCATGGTCATCTCGATGTTGCTCGTGGGGAGGGATGCCTGTGAGGGCCGGGCAGGGTTGGGGGAGACCCGGGGGGGTCTCTGGCAGATAGGGCAGTGGGCAGGAGGCTCGTCCTGCGGGGTGAGGCAAGGCGAGGCAGAGCAGGGGTGCCATTGTCGCAGGGCAAGGCGAGGCAGGGGCCCCGCACACAGAGGCCAGCAAACGCATTGGGGCCGACAGTGTCCGTCAGCAGCCACAGCCTGCCGGCCCCTCGACCGGTGCACTCTGGGGCTCCACAGCCCACCGCCAGCAGTTCAGAGAAGCCGCTCTGAGCTGGATGGATAGCCAACAGCTGAGGAGGTGATGCAGTGAGTCGTGCCCTGGAAAAGGAGACCATGCGAGGCCAGGAGGGATGGGACAGGGGGGAGGGAAACCAGCCGTGCTGGGATGCATCCGGCCATGTGGGACCTCGGTGAGTTAGCGGGCGCCTGGTTGAAGAGGGACGGTTGCCATCTCCGGGGCATGGCGCGCGTGCCCACAGAGAGGGCTCTGAGTGCTGCCTCTTGCACGCGTGGCATAGGTTCGCCACCACTGTCCTAGAGAGCCTCTTGAGTTAGATTCCTTGATGCCAAAAGAAAAATCCTGTCCAAGCTATTCTGTGTTCATATTCAGAAGACTGTTCATTAGAGGAGTGGATGGATCAAAGAGAACTGTGTATAATTCACCGAATTGAAAAGATATGTGTTTGTATAATTTCTACTCCCCACCACCACCGCTAACAGAACCGCAAGAAGAAACCTAAAGGAAAACCCAAGAAAGGGAAGCCTGAAGAAGAAGTAAAAGAACAGCCAGGAGGTGCCGAAGGAACCAGAGGGGAGAAACCCTCGTTGAAAGAGGAGTTATCCCAAGATCAGGACTCTAAGATGACAAATTGGGCATTCGGTGATAAATACCCTTCACTTGCGAAGGAGCGTTTATCTTCCCACGCTTTTAGCTGGAAGAGAATCAGCAGCAGTGACTCAGAATATTCTGATGCTGAAGGTGGAATGCAGAGCAAAACAAGGTTTGTGATGGCAACCACTCAACACACACACACACACACACACACACGGCTGCCTTTATGCAGCATCGAAGTGTGTTCATTTTACAGCAGCGTGGCTGGATTCTCTCTGACTTGACTTCTTTCAAAAGCAGGTCTATTTAGATTTTTTTTTCCTCACTTGGTTTTCTTCACTTTCCTCCCTTGCCTCTGTTTGTAACAAATGCAGGTAGTCCTCGACTTAACGACCGCAGTACTGTTGCTAAGTCAGACTGTTGTTAAAGGTTAAACGGGTTTTGCCCCGTTTTTATGATCTTTCTTGCCACAGTTGTTAAGTGAATCACTGCAGTTGTTAAGTTTAGTACCCCGGTTGTTAAGTGAATCTGGCTTCCCCGTTGACTTTCTTTGTGAGAAGATCGCAAGAGGGGAATCGCGTGACCCCCTGGGACACCGCAGCCGTCCATAAATACGAGCCCATGGCCAAGTGTCTGGATTTTGATCCTGTGATCGTGGGGAGGCCGCAACGATTGTTAAGTGTGAAAAATGGACGTGGGTCGTCTTTTTTTTTTTCCAGTGCCACTGTAACTTCGAACAGTCGCTAAGCGAAAAGTTGTAAGTCGAGGACTACCTGTGTTGGGAAGAGCAAAGGGAAGGTTTTTCTATTTATTTATGGGTTAATGTTTGCATGCCACTGGCTTCAAATTGACAGGTGGAAAATCACATCTATCAAAGAAAATCGTGGCAACAAATACCATTGATACTCTCAACCAGGGGTAGGCAACCTAGGCAACCTTGGCTCTTTTATGACTCGTGGCTGGCTCAGGAATTCTGGGAGTTGAAGTCCATGAGTCATAAAAGAGCCAAGATTGCTTACCTCTGGCCTAGACCTAGGCTGCTTTATGACTCGTGGACTTCAACTCCCAGAATTCCTGAGCCAGCATGGCTCAGCATGGAAATCTCTCCCTTCCCCTCAGCATGGCTGGCTCAGGAATTCTGGGAGTTGAAGTCCACGAGTCATAAAAGAGCCAAGGTTCCCCACCCCTGGCCTAGACCAGAGGTAGGCAACCTTGGCTCTTTTATGACTTGTGGACTTCAACTCCCAGAATTCCTAAGCCGGCATAGCTCAGCATGGAAACCTCTCCCTTCCCCTCAGCATGGCTGGCTCAGGAATTCTGGGAGTTGAAGTCCACAAGTCATGAAGGGGCCAAGGTTGCCTACCCCTGCCCTCAACCTTCCTGGTATCCTTCCAGATCATCTCAGAGGATTGGGAGAGGCAGCCTGGTTCTGTGCTGGCTTGCCTCCGTTTTCTGGAGTTGATTCCAGGCAGTGGTGACTGGGGAAAGGCAGACACACCCTCCCCAGGAGAGTGCTGTAGGGTTTGATGCGCTCCCCTCTCCTATTTAACATCTACGCAGGGCCAGTGGGTGAGCTCATCTGTTACCACGAGGGGAGATAGCATCAATATGCTGACGATATTCACTTGTACATATCTGCCCCTGGCGAATTAAGCGATTACATGCAATCTTATCTCAGTGCTTGGAGACTGAGGGTATGGATAAGGAACAACATGGATAAGAGTGCAGAGAACAGCAACAAAGATGATCAGGGGACTGGAGGCTAAAACATACAAACAGTTGCTGGAATTGGGTATGTCTAATTTAACGAAGAGAAGGATGAGAGGTGACATGATAGCAGTCTTCCAATATGTGGGGGGCTGCCCCAAAGAAGAGGGAGTCAAGCTATTCTCCAAAGCATGAGAAAGCAAGACAAGAAGCAACGGATGGAAACTAATCAAGGAGAGAAGAACCTAGAACTGAGGAGAAATTTCCTCACAGTGAGAACAATTAACCAGTGGAACAACCTGCCTCCAGAAGCTGTGAATGCTCCAACACTGGAAGTTTTTAAGAAGACACTGGACAGCCATTTGTCCAAAATGGTATAGGGTTTCCTGTCTGAGCAGGGGGTTGGACTCAATGACCTCCAAGGTCCCTTCCAACTGTATTATTATTATTATCAGGCTTCAGCTGGACCGTAACAGAGTTAGAAGGGATCTTGGAGGTCATCTACTCCAACCCTCTGCTCTCGCTGGAGACCTATACTATACTAGTCTCTTCTTAAAAACCTCTGGGAATGAAGTAACCACAGCTTCTGAAGGCAAGCTGTTCCAGTAGTTAATTGTTCTCACTGTTCGAAATTTTCTCCTTAGTTCTAGGTTGCTTCCCTCCTTGGTTAGCTTCCATCCATTGCTGCTTCTCCTCCCTCTGGTGCTTTGGACCTGGCAAGATTTGAGTGGTTTTGGGTTTGGGGGCATTCTGGTTCTCAGACTGTGCCATCTTTGGGTGCTGGAGGGGAGACCTAATGCACAATCTGGGGGTCCTCCTGGATTCACGACTCCTGCTCAAAGAGCTGTTGTTAGTTGTGGCAAGGAGGGCCTTTCCCCAGCTATGTGTTTTCGGCCAGTTATGCCTGTTCCTTGGTCAGGGGCCTCTGGTCCCTTATACTGATGCCTTAGTCATCGCCCAATTAGACTTCTGTAATGTACTCCACATGGGCTGCCCTTGAAGAATACGCGGACGCTTTAACTGGTGCAAAATGCAGCAATGCGGGCAGTTAATCTATGCCCCTAGAGTGGCACACATTACACCTCTGTTCCACGAGCTGCATTGGTTGGCAGTTTGGTTCCAGGTTTAATTGAAGATGCTCATTTTAACCTTTAAAGCGCTTCATGGCAAGGGGCCAGGATATCTGAGGGACCGCCTCTCCCCAAATATATATATATATTTTCCCTCCCTGGCAATGAGATGAGCTCCATCCCTCTTAACCTTGTGAATCAAGGCAAAAATACGTGTCCCAGAATACAGGGAGAGGATCCATTCTCAGTCAGTCAGCAGGACCGGAGGTTTATTCTTCTGAGCTTTTGGACTTGTGCTGAGCCCGTCCTCAGTGAACCTCTCTCTAGCAGAATGTGTGCCTTGGGCTATTTATTCTACGCGTAGTATTTATTGGTAGCCTCACATTGCAGTGAACCCATGTTCAGTTTCACAGCCACTAAGATTGTTGGCTGAGCAGGGAAATTATTTAAGCCTGGTAAACAGGCCCCTTGTCAGTCAACAGGAGTGGTGATTGATCACCATCTTATTGGGTACTTAGGAGCCGAGGACTTGGCAGCACAAGGAAACAACAGCCAACAACTTAGTGGCTGGCCAGCAATACCCGAATCAACAGCTAGGGGACCACATACAACCAGGCACCACATAAATACAATGCATAGAATAGTCCAAAGCACAGATCACCCATCTTTCTTGGTTGGCGGACGGGGGAAGCATTTTATGCAAGCATGCATGTGTGCATGCGCATGGGGCTGCGAGCATGTGCGTGACGCAAATAGGGTGGGGCTAGTGCTTGGGTGATACTCGCTAGCCCTGCCCCGTTCTTGTGCATAGTACCCTATTTCTGCACCACAAGGCGCAGCATCGGCCCCTTTTCGTGGCATCCCATTTTGGCGCCCTGAGGTGCGGCGTTGGCCTGTTTTCACACAGCGCGGCAGCGTGTCCCGTTTCTGCGGTACGGTGTCCCATTTTTGCACCCTTGAGGCGTGGCGGCGGCCTGTTTTTGCACCACTCTGCGCGGTGTCCTGTTTTCGCACCCCCTGGTTGCAGCGCAAGCGTGAGTGGCCAGCAACCCACGGCTCAGTACCGGGCCACGGCCCATAGGTTGGGGACCCCTGGTCCAAAGCACACATTGTAGCAGAGAGAAGGTCCCTGAGTATGGGCTCCAGCACGTGTCCAAAAGCTTTGAAGATTAGTCTCCTCTGTTCCCAGTGCCCGACCCAGATTGGATCCACTTAACTTTCCACAGGCCTTTCAAGATCTGGCTAATATCATCCTGCCTGGGAGAGTCCCCGGGAATCAGGAAGACATTGCGATATCTTCCTAGCTGTGGTTAATATCATCCTCTCTTGTTCTTGTGCTCTTTATACTTTTCAACAATGAAGGTTTTTGTAAATGTATTGGTTTTTTTTAAAACTAAGGATTGTATGCTGCTCAGAGTCACATTTTTTGTGAGAAGGGCACCGCAGCCAATACACCATTCAAATGAAGAAATTTGAAAAATGTAGACATTTCCTGACAGAACAATTTTATCCCTGGAAGCTGTGGGTGCTCCAGCACTGGAGGTTTTCGAGAAGAAACTGGACAGCCATCTGTCTGGAATAATATAGGGTCTCCTGCTTGGGCAAGGGGATGGACTAGAAGACCTCCAAGATCCCTTCCAACCCTATTATTCTATGTTCTACATTCTAAGATCAAAGACTCTCCCCCCCGCCCACTTTGACCAATATGACCATGTCATTTACTTAACGTCTCAAATTAGTTTTTTCTCCCCCTGCCTGTTTGTCTTTGTTTCCTGCCAGGTCCTTCCAAGCTAAAGTTCGCCAAGGGGCTTTAACCTGCTTCCTTTCCGCTGTGAAATCCGTAGAGAAGAAAGTCCTCTTTGGCTACTGGTCAGCATTTATTCCTGATGAACCTGGAATAGGAAGTCCACAGACAGTGTCTTTGATGACCATTGCTTTAAAAGATCCTTCCCCCAAGGTAAGGGGATCCATTATCTTTGTAATGTCTACCCATCCCATATAATCCAGCATAAGCCCTCCTCCAAGCACTCGTTGCAATAGAATAGGATTCAATTCAATTTACTTTATTGCAGTCATAGAACATTACAAACAGAGGGCTCCATTCCATTCTGCTTCATTCCACTCCTTATTTTCTGTCCTGTCCTTATCTTGTTCTTATCCTGCCGTATCCGATCCTGCTGTATCCGATCCTGCCGTATCCGATCCTATCCTATCCTGCCCTATCCTGCCCTGCCCTATCTTATCCTGCCCTATCCTATGCTATGCTATCCTATCCTATCCTATCCTATCCTATCCTGCCCTATCCTATCCTATCCTATCCTATCCTATCCTATCTTATCCTATCTTATCCTGCCGTACCCTACCCTACCCTACCCTACCCTACCCTACAGCATTAGCAATAAGACTTATATACTGCTTTATAGTGCTTTACAGCCTATCTAAGCAGTTTACAGAGTCAGCACATTGCCCCCGACTATCTGGGTCCTCATTTTACCGACCTCGGAAGGCTGGAAGGCTGAGTCAACCTTGAGCCGGTCAGAATCGAACTGCTGGCAGTCGGCAGAATTAGCCTGCAATACTGCATTATAACCACTGCACTACCACAAGTCCTGTCCTGTCCTATCCTGTCCTGTTGAAGATAAATAAAATAAGGTTTAACATAGAGTTAAAACCTAACTAACTAACATCTATACACGATATCCAGGATGCAGGAGTATAATGAAATGTGGGTCTTAAAGAGAGTCCCACCCTCTTTCAGTCCAATTCACTCTGAAGTTCCTCCACTGGCACTCCAGCCCTTTATCACTTTCAGCTCCCTGGTACACCAGAAAGTTATCTGACCTTTTGCTGGAGAGGAAGAAGAATATGCTGATGGCGATCATGTCGACTGCTCAGCCCATCTCTGTCTTCCATAGGTCCAGCCAGGACTTCCGGCAATATCCCTGAGAAAGGATGCAGAATGGCGTTTCTCAACCTTGGCCACTTTACGATGTTAGGACTTCAACTCCCTGAATCCCCCAGACAGCAACGCTGGCTGGGGAATTCTGGGAGTTGAAATCCTAACATCGTAAAGTGGCCAAGATTGAGAAACATTGATGTAGAAGATAATTTGGACACCCCCCCAGGTGTCTAGGCTCAACTCCTTTAATGATTTTGTTCTATTGCAGACACGGGCCGGTGCTTTTCAAGTTCTCTCAGCCATTTTGGAAGGTTCCAAGCAATTCCTGTCCATTGCCGAAGATGCCATGGATCACAAGAGAGCCTTCACGCCCTTCTCCGTGAGCATTGCCTCCAGCATCCGAGAACTTCACCGCTGTATGCTGTTGGCTTTGGTGGCCGAATCTTCGTCCCAGACCCTCACCCAGATAATCAAGGTCAATGTTTGCCTACCGGTGTTGCTTTTGCACAACAACTTCCCGTAGTTCGGAGTAACAGAATAACAAGAGTTGGAAGGGACCTCCTTCCTCAAGCAGGAAACCCTATGCCAGTGATGGTGAACCTTTTAGAGACCGAGTGCCCAAAACCTGGCCCCGCCCCTGCTCCACCCCCTGCGTGCTTCTGCTCCACCCCCTGCCCGCCCCCGCTCTGCCCCACCCCGGCCCCCCACAGGGCCACCCACTGCCTCCACAGCCCACTGCAGATCACCCAGGCAGCCCTGCAACGCCACGCCCTCTGCCCGTGCCCCGGAGCATCATCTGTGCACAACAGGGCGTGAGGGCAGAGCTTTGTCCCTGCTGCCAGGCTGCCATGTCCTTGGCTGCACTGCTCCGCGTGGGCCACGCTCAGGGGCGACTCTCCTCCAGGGAGGCTGCTGGTGAGCGGGTCGCAGGGGGAGGTGGGGCTGGGGCAACGGCGTGCGTGCCCACAGAGAGGGCTCCGAGTGCCGCCTCTGGCACACGTGCCATAGGTTCGCCATTACTGCCCTATGCCATTTCAGACAAATGGCTGTCCAGTCTTTTCTTAAAAACTTTCAGTGTTGGAGCATTCACTGCTTCTGGAGGCAGGTTGTTCCACTGACTTAATTGTTCTAACTGTCAGGAAATTTCTCCTCAGTTCTAGATTGTTTCTCTCTTTGGTTAGTTTCCATCCGTTGATTCTTGTCCTGGCTTCTAGGGCTCTGAACTGTTTTCACTCCCAACCAGGCAACGTCATCTCTATCTTCTCCTCAGAAAGAACAAAAGTCCTCCATCACTGGAGATTTTTAAGGAGAGACTAGACATTCACCTATCTGAGATGGTATAGGTTCTCCTGCTTGAACAGGGGGCTGGACTAGAAGACCTCCAAGGTCCCTTCCTATTATTCTATTCTATTCTATTCTATTCTATTCTATTCTATTCTATTCTATTCTATTCTATTCTATTCTATTCTATTCTATTCTATTCTATTCTATTCTATTCTATTCTATTCTATTCCTATTCCTTTCTGTTCTATTCTATTTCCTTTCCTATTCTATTCTATTCTATTCTATTCTATTCTATTCTATTCTATTCTATTCTATTCTATTCTATTCTATTCTATTCTATTCTATTCTATTCTATTCTATTCTATTCTATTCTATTCTATTCTATTCCTATTCCTATTCCTATTCCGTTCCGTTCTATTCTATTTCCTATTACCTATTCTATTCTATTCTATTCTATTCTATTCTATTCTATTCTATTCTATTCTATTCTATTTCCTATTACCTATTCTATTCTATTCTATTCTATTCTATTCTATTCTATTCTATTCTATTCTATTCTATTCTATTCTATTCCTATTCTATTCTATTCTATTCTATTCTATTCTATTCTATTCTATTCTATTCTATTCTATTCTATTCTATTCTATTCTATTCTATTCTATTCTATTCTATTCTATTCAGTTCTATTCAGTTCTACTCCATTCTATTCTGTTCTGTTCTATGTTTCAAAGTTACAACGGCACTGAAAAAAATGACTTAGGACCATTTTTCATTCTTATGATGGTTGCAGCATCGCCCTTGGTCACGTGATGGAAATTCAAACTCTTGGCAACTAGCATGTCCCAGAGTCATGCAACTTTCATATTTAAGACATTTGCATTGTCTCAAGATCATGTGATCCCCTTTTGCAACTTTCCAACAAGCAAAGTCAATGGGGAAGTAACAAACGTGTTACTAACTTAACAACAGCAGTGATTCTCTTAAATGGAGCAAAACTCACTTCACCCCCGTCTATAAAGATTCTCAGTCATCCCAGGCCATGGTTGTCCCAACGGTCCCTTTCCAAAAGACAAGTGGACTTTCTTGTTTTTTTATTATTATTATTATTTGTTTGAAAATGTTTTGCTTGTCATCCAAGAAGCTTCTTCAGTTCCGACTTCAGGCAGAACTGAAGAAGCTTCTTTTTTTTTATATATATAAATTTTTTATTATTAGATATATATTTGTACATGTAAACAAAGAAAAAATTCAAGTTAAATGCTATTCAACTTAATACAATCATTTAAAAAAAAACTTTTTCAAAGGAAAAGAAACAAGAAAGTCCAGTTGCCTTTTGGGAAAACAAAAACACCCTTGGGACACTGAACAACTGTCTTGCTTAGCAACAGAAATTTTGGGCTCCTTTGTGGTCATAAATTGAGGACTACTTATACTTTTCTATCTTCCTTGTTGACAGTGCCTTGCCAATCTGGTCTCAAATGTACCATACAACCGTTTAAAGCCTGGCCTGCTATCAAGAGTATGGAACCAGATAAAGCCATACATTAAACATAAAGGTATGCAGTTCTTTTATGTTATCCTGGGCACAGCGGTTTTGTCATCGGCATTATTTGCAGAAAAACATACTGTCCAGCTGCATGTTTTGGACGAAGCAACTTTGCTTGTGGCTGTTAACAGAAGCATCAGATGGTGGGGTCCAACATGTTTATCCCATCTATTTTTTAGAAGTTTTGGATTGGATTGGGATTTTTTTTGCTCAGCTCACACATTTTTGTTCTTTTAAAAGACACAAGAATATATATGCCAGCACATAATCTATGCACCTATGTGTCTCTACTGAAATTGTTATCCAGTTCATTAGATCTTGTACATGTGGTTGTGAGCCATCCATGTAAAGTGGTGTGGATGTGAGGAACTCCCCATATAATATCAATAATCAATGGCATATGGAATTGTGAAGCTGTCCCGCAGAACAGATTTTACGTTTGCTTCATACCTGTCTCTGTTGGACATCATCTCTGATTAGGGTGCCAAGCAAGCTTTTTGCATTACGGTTTAAAAGAGAATAATTTGCTGTAGTAAACGCAGTGAATTAATAATACACAGGGGGCCCTTGATTTAACAACTGGTCGCTTAGCGGCCATTCAAATTTACAACCTACCTGAAAAAGGAGACTTACAACATGGATGCAAAGTTCTGACAGTCGCCCCCCTTCACATGACTGAACTGCGGGTGCTCACGTGTGGTTGTTTGCAGCATGCCACGGTCATGTGATCAGCCGCGCCCTAGTGAACAATGAGGTTTGCATTTACAACCACTGCATTTGTTTAACCACCGCCACAAAACACGTAAAATTGGGTCAGTCATGAGACCGACCCCTTTTAAAACCATCATGATATACAGCTGTGGTGGGTAGGGTTCGTGATGTCAGATGTCAAGGACTCCCTGTAACTGAACATACCTTACTTGGCTGCATCCTAGTTCAGCCAGGGCTTTCATAGGAATCCTGCTATAACAAAAATATGGAAGATTTGGGCCAGCCTTATCTCCAAAGTGATCGCTCTGCACGAACCTGGAGCTAAAATTCTCTGGGGTGGAAGGACAGATTTAGCTTTCGAGACCTTGCTAAATGTTGATTATGGAACCGTTCGGGGGCGTGATGGTTCAGTGGCTAAAGACACCGAGCTTGTCAGCTGCAAAGTCCGGGGTTGAGACCTGAGCGCTGCACAATGGGGTGAGCGCCCGTTCCTTGCTCCAGCTCTGGCCCACCTAGCCGTTCAGAAGCATGCAAATGCGAGTAGATAAATAGGTAACACTTTGATGGGAAGGTAACGGCATTTTGTGTCTCTCAGCTTATAGTCATGCTAGCCACAGGACTACGGAAGCATCTTCGGATAGTGCTGGCTCCCTCAGCCAAGAAATGGAGATGAGCACCGCACCCTAAAGTCGGAAACAACACAGGGGTAGGCAACCTTGGCTCTTTTATGACTCATGGACTTCAACTCCCAGAATTCCTGAGCCAGCTTGGCTGGCTCAGGAATTCTGGGAGTTGAACTCCATGAGTCATAAAAGAGCCAAGGTTGCCTACCCCTGAGATAGGAGAAACCTTTACCTTTCATGGAACCACTGGGCACAACACACAAAAGTCGGCCAAACACCTAAATGCTGCTAATTTGAAGCTTTTTTCCTTGTGTATTTCTGAACTGTGTTGTAATGCATGAGGCTTGGAGAGGCTTGGGACAAAGAGACTGTGCCATGTGACTTTACCATGCTGTTTTGGAGCAACAGGAAATGGAGGCGGGGCCAAGAGGTGGCCTGGAAAAAAGGAAGCAAGATGGCCATGTTATGTTGTAATGCCATAGGCCTGGAACAAAGGAACAAAGAAGACCATGTGGCTGACCATATGGCCTTGGGACAGGAAATAAGGGGGGCTAAGAGGTGGATGGACGTTGTACCAAGATTTGAATCCATTGGCCACAGGGTGGCCCTGCCAGTATAGCCTTGTCATTGGCTGTAAGAAATAACATTGTCATTGGCTGTTTGTAACCATGTGATGCATTGTGTAACCGCCCACTGTAACAGGGAATAAAAGGGGAAGGCAGCCTTTGTCAGTTGTCGCTTCGCCCCGAGAAAATGTGCCTGTCTGCATGTCTCTCATTAATTCGGCTATCGTGAAGGACCCGCCATTGATTGGGGCGCAATGAGGTGCCTCAAATCGGAATTGAAGCTTGCCTACAGAGGGCAAGGCTTCAGAACTGTGCCATTTTTTCACTCTTCCTTTCATAGTTCCCGTCTTCCCCTCTTTCTTTTCCCAGCCCCATTCTGATTGCTGTGTTCCTTCTCGTGTAGTTCAGGCAACAGGCTTGGATTTCTAGGCTGTGCTGTGACCTTGGGCAGCTTAACCAATCAGTAGCCATGGCTCCTCTCCTCCAGAATCCCATAAGGCATTATGCCGTCATCAATCAATCGATCAATTTATTATTACAGCCAAAGGCCAACACATACATTAAACATTCAAATAAAACAAAACTAAGCAAAACCAACACAAGAAGACATAGCAAGATATTACCATTAATGATGTAATCAATGGGTGACCAAGGTCTGCCTAGTTTTACAGACAGTATATATATAAAAAAAACTAGCTAGCTTCAGAAAAACTGAATCATACTGACCTGACAATAAAAATACATTGATTATAGTCCAGTGATGGTGAACCTTTTAGAGACTGAGTGCCCAAACTGCAACCCAAGACCCACTTATTTATCGCCGGGTGCCAGGTGGGCGTGGCTGTGGTGGGCATGGCAGACTGGGTGGGTGTGGCCAAGGTGGGCGTGGTCACCTTGATGTTGCTCGTGGGGAGGGACGCCTGTGAGGGTCGGGCAGGGTTGGGGGAGATCCAGGTGGTCTCTGGCAGGTGGGGTGGTGGGCAGGAGGCTCGTCCTGCAGAGTGAGGCAAGGCAGGGCGGGGGTGCCATTGTCGCAGGGCAAGGTGAGGCAGGGGTCGGGGCAGCTGCTGCCTGCCACTATTGGCCCCCACATGTAGAGGCCAGCGAGTGCATGGGGGCTGACTGTGTCCGTCAGCAGCCACAGCCTGCCAGCCCTTCAACCGGCGCACTCTGGGGCTCCGCAGCCCGCCACCAGAAGTTCAGAGAAGCTGCCTCTGAGCTGGACGGCTGGCCGACAGCTGAGGAGGCAATGCGGTGGGTCGTGCCCGGGAAAAGGAGAGCATGCTAGGCCAGGAGGGATGGGATGGGGGGGAGGGAAACCAGCAGTGCTGGGATGCTTCCGGCCACATGGGACCTCGGTGAGTTAGCGGGCGGCTGGTTGAAGAGGGACGGTTGCCATCTCCGGGGCATGGCGCGCGTGCCCACAGAGAGGGCTCTGAGTGCCACCTCTGGCACGCATGCCATAGGTTCGCCACCACTGCTATAGTCTAATGCTGGATAAAAACACGTAATAAAATTGATTATAAAAGATTCTTAAAAAGATCTAAAACGTTTATTTATGTTTCTGGCGAATCCCCAGTGCTGCTGCGCAGAATCTAGCCACCTGCGCCGTGATCACTGCCTATATGCCGCCATCTTTCTTTGGCTTAGAATACCTGCTCCATGTGTGCCCTCTGTGTATGTTTTGTTTTATTCCTAGATGTTAATGTTCGAGTGTCAAGTCTGACTCTACTAGGTTCCATCGTATCGGCTCAAGCCCCTTTGCCTGAGGTGCGTCTCCTTTTGCAGCAGCCCGTCTCTTCGGGGACGAGCGATGGCGCACTCCTCCTGCTGTTCCGTTCCGGTGCACCTGAATGGCGCAAAGAGCCCACTCTGGCCTCAGGAGAACCATCGCTTGCCCCGGAGAAGACACCAGCTGAGCCCTGTTGGCTCCTGCGTCTCTGCATCTCTCTCGCTATGTTGCCCCGGGAGGATGGCTATTCAGATAGTGACACCAGCTGTCTGTCAACTGTTAGTACCTACGAACCCTCTCCAGTTCGCCTGGAGGCCCTGCAGGTACATGAATAAGAGAGAGCTGGTGGGTTGCTGATAGAATGGGCGCCGTGGTAATGGTATCGAGTGGCAATAAAGAAACTTTGGGGCACTAAGGTAGTTAGTGGGTAGCGAAAGGGAGCGGCATATAAATTTAATAAATAATAAATAAAGTGAACGTTGCCCACTGGAGCTTATGTTGTCAAGATGCTTAGTTATGTTTACCTGCTTTTGTATCGGAAGCACCAGGGCACTTCCGGAGGGTGAAACAATTAGCTGGTGACATCACCATTGCTCAGGGGATGCCCAGTTGGGGGGGGCTCCTTTCATGTTTCTGTGTTAAGTTGCCCACCAAAGTGGTACCCATCTGTCTACTTGCAGTCACCCACTTTCAAACTGGTGGGTTAGCAGGAGCTGGAGCGATGAGTGATGGGAGCTCGCCCCATCATGCAGCA
This sequence comes from Bothrops alternatus, assembly GCA_034064705.1. Lineage (NCBI taxonomy): Eukaryota > Metazoa > Chordata > Lepidosauria > Squamata > Viperidae > Bothrops > Bothrops alternatus. Next base: position 1,917,640 of record JARGCV010000082.1, on the reverse strand, counting down.
GGACTCGGCTCTCGAATGTGGGCTTGCTGATGATTTACCCAGCGTCCTCAGCACGTGAGCCATCGCACTCCCACTTAGTTATATTTTGTCGACAGTTTATTTATTCAGTTTCTAATGACTGGGTGGCTCTCTCAAAGTTATTAAAGAGATGCAGTAACCATTCCCAGCACAGCTACGGCTTCACTGTCCTAACTTAATTTAGGATGCATTAGATTGGGTAGGCAACCTTGGCTCTTTTATGACTGGTGGACTTCAACTCCCAGAATTCCTGAGCCAGCCAAGCTGGCTCAGGAATTCTGGGAGTTGAAGTCCACCAGTCATAAAAGAGCCAAGGTTGCCTACCCCTGCATTAGATACTAAACCTTGCTTTGGGATGCATCCTTCAGTAGTGTTCAGCTTGCAGATTAATTCATCTGAAAGCCCATAGGAAGTGACGGTACCTCTGTTCACCTTTAATATGCTGGCTAGTTTATTTCAGTTTTTCAAATCATAGATTTGACCGAAATTATAATTCGTATTTTGTTTTATTTTTTTAGTTTATTCAGTTTATATAGGTGCCCTGTTTGTGTAAACAACTCTGAGCACTATTTAAAAATATTTGTATATAATCAAAAATAAAAAAGAAGAATATATGACGAGAATAAAATGAAAAAATGGCAGCCCTCTTTGATCACAGTTGTTATTGGCAATAATATTTAAATAACAATTTAGATACGTTCACTGTCATATGATAGGTTTTCTATTGAATATTAAAACTCCCATTTTGTTTCTTCCCTTTCCTTCCCGTTGTGACTTCAATCTACTGTAGGTTTTAGCACTGCTTGTCAAGGGTTATTTTATCCTTGCTCAAAGCTGTTTACTAGAACTTGGTGAAGTGGCTTGTAAATGCATGGAGGAAATAGATCCATCTCTTCAACTCCATGGGGCAAAAGTAAGTACTAATATCTATTTAATGCAGATGTGTTCATGTTGCAGGCCACGGGCCACATGTGGCCCTGGACAACTAATAATGTGGCCCCAAAAGATCATAAAATATTTAAAAAATAAACATATACATTATATATGTATATATTTACTTATTATTTATTATCTATTTATATACAGTACATTAACTAACTTATATATTTTATATGCGGCCAAAGACAATTTTTCTTCATTCAGTGCGTCCCAGGCAAGCCAAAAAGTTGGACAATCGTGATTTAAAGCTTTGGAGAAAATAATTGTTTTAGTTTTATATGGGTTTATTTTATGGAGAATGGTATTTAGCTTATAGAAATATTGATTCCTTGTTGATAAAAATGTTTCTTACAGGAAATCCTTAAAGCAGGGGTTCTCAACCTTGGCAACTTTAAGACTTGTAGATTTCAACTCCCAGAATTCCTCAGCCAGCAAAGTTCCCTGAAACAAAGCTGGCTGAGGAATTCTGGGAGTTGAAGTCCACAAGTCTTAAAGTTGCCAAGGTTGAGAACCCCTGCCTTAAAGTAACATAACTTTACATGATTTTTTTAAAAAAAAAAACAATCTAGTTGTGCCATTGCATTAAAGAATGGCTTGATTCAAAATTACTTATTTTGTGGATTCAGAGACTCCATTTGGTGATTTAAATTACTAAACTATACTCAGATGCTGGAATTAAATGTTATTCATACAAGAAAAATTGTGAGAATACCTCAAAGAAACCAACAGAGTTTCATTTCATTTGTTTTTCCTTGATTTATTCTGAAAAGAAGGAACACCTATCAGTAATGAGAGTCATGTTAAGCTATAGCTACTGCGTAAATCACACTTGAATAACTTAATCCAGACTAAACCATATTGTGATTTATTGCAATATTAGTTCTGGTCCAGTAGAGGTAGTCCTTGAGTTATGACCATAATTGGGAGAAGAATTTCTGTTTGCTAAGTAATGCGTCTGTTAAGTGAATTCTGCCTGATTTTCTGACCTTTGTTGCCATGGTTCTTAAGCAAATCACTGCAGTTGTTAAGTGAATCATACACTTGTTAAGTGACTCTGGCTTATCCTGTTGACTTTGCTTGTCGGAAGCCAGCTGGAGAGGTGGCAAATGGCAATCACACGACCTGGGATGCTGCAGCTGTTATAAATACAGGCCGGTTGCCAAATGCCTACATTTTGATCAAGTGACTGTGCGGATGCTGCAACCATCATAAGTGCGAAGATTGATCGTAATTCCCTTTTTTTAATGCCTTCGTAACTCTGAACGGATTCTAGATAAATGTTGTAAATTGAGGACTCTCTGTATAACTGTCTCCCTATGGCAGGGGTCTTCAAACTTGACCCTTTTATGACTTGTGGACTTCAACTCCCAGAATTCCTCAGCCAGTCATGCTGGCTGAGGAATTCTGGGAGTTGAAGTTCACGAGTCATAAAAGAGCCAAGTCTGAAGACCCCTGCCCTATGGAATCTCCATTTGCAAGTCCATAATATTCCTTTCTAATTTTCCTTTCTTTTTCTTGCTTCTGGAAGCTTCTGGATGAACTTGGAGTGGGTATAATACAACAGTACAAGCCAGACCTAGTTGCAGATCAACGGGTACCCCTTGACTTGGTGTGTATTGTACTACTATGATATTGTATTTTCTGTCCCCTGTTTTGTTTTTCTTTATTATTTATTTATCGCATGGCACAGTCACATCACATTTCGATTAAAAAGGCGCAAGAAATAAAAAATACAAAATACAAAATATAATATCTAAAATATTACAAACATATATGTAGGTTGCGGATATGTTTTTTTCTTTTGCTTCATTTGCCACAGCCAGGAAATCAGCTTTGTTTTTCTTGGCATTTGAAACATTTTCCCACCATCTCCAGTTGAAAAAGCTTTTAAGTTAGCTGAATTAACACACAGTAGTGAAGAGGTCCCTATAAACCACAATGAAGGGATAAAATAAAATAAAAAGCATCAAATTCTTGGGTGTGCAGCTAACGAGCAGGCTGGCTTGATCGCTCAACAGTGAGACACTGGTGAAGCGGGCACAGCAGCGCCTGCATTTTCTGCGTCTCATGAGAAAAGCAAATCTTCCTTCCGCTGTCCTGACCACTTTCTACAGGGGGATGATCGAGAGCATCCTGTCATACAGCATCACGGTCTGGTTTGGAAGCATCACTGCTTCGGACAGGAAGGCTGTGCAGAGAGTGGTGAGGACACCAGAAAAGATCATTGGCAGCTCCCTCCCTCCCATCCAGGACATAGCACATAAGCGTTGCTTGAGCAGGGTCCGCAGGATTGTCTGGGACGCTACACATCCTCTTCAGGACCCGTTTTCCTTGTTCCCTTCTGGGAGGAGGGGGCTCCGTGGTATCCGAAGCAGAACATCCAGATTCAGTCACAGTTTTATTCCATACAGTATCAACCTTATGAACTCTCAAGCTTCCTCCTTCCGTTATGTATTCAAGGTGGACAATGATTAATATTTATATGTTACTTATATGTGAGGGTGTAGGTCTATACGTATATTGTATATAGTATGTTTAGGTGTGTGTCATGTATGGGTTTCACTTGGAGAGCGGGCAACTAAATTTCATTTTTGATGTGTGCCGTTATGCCCACAGTAAAAAAAAAATGACAGTAAAGGTTATCTTATCTTAAAATTCTGCAGGAAAGATAAATAGGTTAAACTTGTGTCCCAGTTCTTCACTTGTTAGAATTAGGTTGTTAGTCAGGGCAGCTGGAATGGAAAATAATTCAAAGGAAGGAAGTCAAAAGGGTAACAATCCTGCTTTTCTCCCAGTGATGCCCAATTGACTAATGTGAAATCAGTAGGAATCAAGTCTTGCCTTTGAAAAACAATGGAAGCCATTTTCTGGAGGAAGAGGAAGAGATGACGGGCCACTTCCTCTCTCAGCCCAGTCCACCTCACAGGGTTGTTGTTGTAGGGAAAATAAGAGGAGGAAGGAGTGTTATATATTTGTTGCCTTGAGTTATTTCTAAATATAATAAAGGTAGGATAAAAAAAATCTAATAAATAAAATAAATGAACGATGGCAAGATATGTGTGTTTACCAACAGTAACCTTGCCTTAACTTCATTCGTAAAAGACAGTCTCTCTGTGAATGATCCTGTGCAAGGATTTTCTTTTCAACCGCCCAGGTCGTGACATTCTGGACAAGGATGCTAAATGGACCAGTACCAGCTGCCCTCCAAAACTATGAGCACCCGACTCTCCAGACCAGCACCTGTGACGCCCTCTCCTCTATTTTGCCAGAAGCCTTCAGCCGTCTCTCCGTAAGTGCATGGCTAGAAGAGCTGTGGTGGCGCAGTGCTTAGAATGCAGTGCTACAGGCTAACTCACTGCTTACTCCAGCAGTTCGATCCGGAGCAGCTCAAGGTTGGCTCAGCCTTCCATCCTTCCGAGGCCGGTAAAATCAGGACACCCAGATTGCTGGGGGCGGGGGGGAGGCATAGGCTGACTCTGTAAACCGCTTAGAGAGGGCTCTGAAGCACTGTGAAGCGATATATAAGTCTAAGTGCTGTTGCCATTGCTAGGACCTGTGTTTGTCCTTGTTTTGCTAAATGCAAGATTTTGAAAAATCAATAAGTAAATGTTGCTTGATTTTGCTTGCTGAGACTGCGAAGCTGGCAAACTGCCCTACGGTCATTTTATGTTGGGAAGCAGTGCATCTGTTAAGAATTATACTGCTTCTGGCTTCCCCTCCTATTCCCCTGTAAGTGTAAGCGAAGAGCAGGCAGAGGTGGGGTGGGGGCGTAGTTAAGCAGGTCATAAGCTTAGAATCGTTACATTCCCACAAATAGTCTAAGTCCACCCTCTTAAATTCCGTTGACCTTTACCGGGTGCCAATCTCCCATTGAGCCTTAGTTGACTAGATTCTTGTGTCTAGGCTTGAGCAGTAAACCATCTTAACTGCAACCTGATGGTACAATCCTGGTTCTTTGCACTTGACAGTAAGTCATTCTAAAAAGGTATCACATGAAGTATTAATACCACTTTACAATGCCTTGGTAAGGCCACACTTGGAATACTGCATCCAGTTTTGGTCACCACGATGTAAAAAACATGTTGAGACTCTAGAAAGAGTACAGAGAAGAGCAACTAAGATGATCAGGGGACTGGAGGCTAAAACATATAAGGAACGGTTGCTGGAATTGGGTATGTCTAGTTTAATGAAGAGAAGGACGAGGGGGGGCATGATAGCAGTCTTCCAATATCTCAGGGGTTGCCACAAAGAAGAGGGAGTCGAGCTATTCTCCAAAGCCCCTGAAGGCCGGACAAGAAGCAACGGCTGGAAACTAATCAAGGAGCGAAGCAACCTAGAACTAAGGAGAAACTTCCAGACAGTCAGAACAATTAACCAGTGGAACAACCTGTCTCCAAAAGTGGTGAATGCTCCAATCCTGGAAGTTTTTAAGAAGAGATTGGACAGCCATTTGTCTGAAATGGTATAGAGCAACGGTTCTCAACCTTTTCCAGGCTGCGACCCCGACCTGCGCCGTGCATGCGTGGTGCAATCCCGACCTGCACTGCGCATGCGCGGTGCGACGGCCCGCATCGTGCATGCGCGGCACGACGGCCCGCATGCGCGGCGCGCGCGACGGTCTGCATCGCGCATGCGCGGCGTGGCACCCCGCGTCGCGCATGCGCGTCGCGACAGCCCGCATCGCGCATGCGTGGCGTGCATGCGACAGCCCGCATCGCGCATGCACGGCGCGCGCGCGGCGGCACGCATCACGCATGCGCGATGTTGCCCCCTGCGCCGGCCGAGGGGAAAAGGAAAAAAATGGCGGACTGCGGTGTTTGGTGACCCCCGTGAAATGGTCGTTCGACCCCAAATGGGGTCGCGACCCACAGGTTGAGAACCGCTGATATTGAGTTTCCTGCCTGACGGGGTTGGACTAGATGACCTCCAAGGTACCTTCCAACTTTTTTATTATCATTATTATTATTATTATCATCATCATCATCATTATTATTATTATTATTGTACCAGCGTCCCAAAGTGCTTTTTCATGAGGTAACTGGACTTTCTTGTTTCTCTTTGAAGACGTTTCGCTTTTCATCCAAGAAGCTTCTTCAGCTCTGACTGGATGGTGGGGAAGGGAAGGATTTATATTCCTTGCAGAGAGCTGGACATCTGCCTTCTTTTAGAATGTTTGCAACGAATATAAATCCTTCCCTTCCCCACCATTCAGTCAGAGCTGAAGAAGCTTCTTGGATGAGAAGCGAAACGTCTTCAAAGAGAAACAAAGGAAGTCCGATTGCCTCATGAAAAAGCATCTTTGAGACAACCATGACCTGGATGACTGAGACTCTCCTTAGACCAGTGTTTCTCAACCGTGACAATTTTAAGGCACGTGGACTTCAACTCCCAGAATTCCACAGCCAGCAATGCTGGCTGTGGAATTCTGGGAGTTGAAGTCCACGTGCCTTAAAATTGTCACGGTTGAGAAACACTGCCTTAGACATTGTGCCAGAGCTTTGCCACCCTTTGGGGCAGTTTCCACATTGGGCATTTTAATTTACTCCCCAGGTGAAACATGTTAGTAGATTTGAGTGTACCTTTTGCGGGGCTCAAGGACTGGCTTCTTTCTGTTGTTGATGCAGGATGACAAGCAGATCCTCTGCATCACGATCCTCCTTGGGCTCAGCCACAGCGAGAATCCTCTGGTGAAAGCTGCAGCTTCACGGGCGCTCGGGGTGTACATTGTCTTCCCGTGCCTCCGTCAGGTAAACAACTTGTGCTGCTTCGGGTGTTGCTTTATCTGGCTCTGGAATGAAACTTCCTCAACCGACACCACCTGAGCAGCCTCGTGCCTGGAGACGGAGGAATCTTGTTTTGTACTGCTGGGGAAAACTTCCAGTGTTTTGTAAAAGAGGAGTTGACAAGATCTGCTGTCAGATCAGAGCGATGCTTACCGCGAGCTTTTTTCCTCCGCACAAAGCCCCTCACTCTCCCAGATGCTAATCATCACGTAGAAAATCTTTGCCACATTGTTTATGATTTATGATAATTAAATAATGGCTATAATAACTTTAGAGCCCCCTGATTCCAGGTGTCTCTTCCTTAAAAATTAGAAAAAACATAAAACTAAGCAAGAAACCCCGTCCCCCTGTTTTTGTCTGGAAAAGATCATCATCGTCGTCAGTTTAGCCATTGTCTGTCCACTCCAGGATAAAGGTCTCTTCTGCATGTTTCCAGCGGTCCTGAGCTTTCTTTTGCCCATTGGGCCCACAACACTTGTTGATATCGTTGATCCATCTTGTTTTAGCTCTCTTTTGTGGATGCTTTTTAATCAATCCATTCCATGAGGGCCTTGGTCCACCTGCCATCAGTTCTTCTTGCTGTGTGACCAGCCCATTTCCATTCCATTTTCACTTGTTCTCTAATCCATGGGCAGGTCTTTCTATCTTGTCTTGTGATGCCGCGCATGTATCTTTCCATGGCTCTTTGTGCCACTTGTGGCTTTTGTGGAAAAGATAACCGATAGTGAAAAAAGAAAAAAAAACACACCAAGGCTTCAGCATTTACCTTAGCAATGAGTCTGAGAGAATCGGCTAGGCCAGGGGTAGGCAACCTTGGCTCTTTTATGACTCATGGACTTCAACTCCCAGAATTCCTGAGCCAGCCATGCTGAGTGGAAAGGGAGAGGTTTCCATGCTGAGCCGTGTTGGCTGAGGAATTCTGGGAGTTGAAGTCCACGAGTCATACAAGAGCCAAGGTTGCCTACCCCTGGGCTAGGTCTTCAAAGACTTCTGAAATATCATTAGAGTGGGAGTTCTATGATGTGCGAAAGCAGAAAAAAAAAACCCAGGCATTTAAATCTTTGTTTGCAAGTGAGGACTCTTGCCTCAGCAGATGGCAGCATCTAGCCAACCTTGGTTGATCTCAAAAGTAATTGGCAAGCACTAGGGAATTCCAGGACAGTGAGCCAGATAGGGGAGTTGAAACATTAGCAGAAAGCAGTGACAAACCACTTTTGAATAAAGTACAGAGATGCATATCCACAATCACCTTGATTTTTACACTGTAAGCAAGAGTCACACTTGAGTTGGGCAGCCTTACAGAGGCTATGAATGCAGGATCCAACCTGGGTCGGTCACTGGGACCAGAGCTTTTGAATTGGTGTTGGAGCCCATCCTCTCTCTCACCAGAACGTGTGCTTTGGGCTACTCTGTGCGTAGTATTTATGCGGTGCCTGGTTGTGTGTGGCTTTTTAGTTGTTGCTTAGGATGTTGATGGCTGGCTATTAAGTCATTGGCTCAACAACCCAATCAACAGCTAAAAAGCTACACACAACCAGGCACCATATAAATACTACGCATAGAACAGTTCAAAGGACACACTCTGCTAGAGAAGGTCCCTGAAGATGGGCTCCAGCACAAGTCCAAAAGATTGGAAGACTAAACCTCTGGTCCTGGTGACCGACTTAGATGGGATCCTGCAACATTATTCTGGGACACGTATATTTGCCTTCATATGAATGAGTGAGTGAGTGAATTGTCCATCTGTCTGTCTCTTGGGGAAAAAAATGCAAGACTAAATAGCTCAGCAATTGAAATTGAAATGAGGTTGGGGGCTGGTTACAAAAGGAAGTGATCAACAAGAAAGGAGAGTCAAATATGTTTTGGTTCTGAAGAACAGCGTAGAATCACAAGGTCACCAGCAAATATACAAAAGCAATTAATGCAAAGATAAGATTGCGATGAGGATATGAATAAATTTCGTGTCTTGAGGCAATTGCTTCAACCACAATTGCTTTTAAATAGCGGTGACAGCTATGAAATGAAAACTTACTCCAAAGTCCTTGTAAAATCAGGAGATCAGACAGGTTTGGAGACACAAATGAAGGCAAATAATACGTGTCCCAGGATAATGTTGCAAGATCCAATCTGGGTCAGTCACCGGGACCTGAGGTTTACTCTTCCGAGCTTTTGGACTCGTGTTGAAGCCCATCTTCAGGGAACTTCTCCCTTCTGGAATATAGCTCATCTGTGATTAAAGATTAATAAGGTGATGAACAGAAGTCTAAGACAATATTGCTTCCTTAGAGGAAAAGGCAAATTCTTCCAACTTTGAGGGTGTCGAGGAAGAAATTGCACAGAGATGTAGCAGAGTAGGTGGGAAGAAATAGCAATACATTAATGACCAATATCTGATCTTAGGATGTGATGTTTGTCGCTGACACGGCCAACACAATTCTGAATTCGCTCGGTGATAGTTCTCCGAATGTCCGTGCCAAAGCAGCTTGGTCTTTGGGCAATCTGACCGACACTCTGATCATCAACAAGTAGGTTGCTGGTTTTGGATTATTTCTTCTTACATTATATTTCCTTTCTTTAATGCTGAATCTAAGTTCCGGGAGCACACATTCAAAACAGAAAAGCAACCTTACATTACAGTTAGTCCTCGTTTACCAACTGCTTTGTTCAGCAACTGTTCGAAGTTACGGCAGTGCTAAAAAGGATTGTGACCAATCCTCATATTTATGACTGTCGCAGTTTCTCAGTCACATGATTACTTTGCAACTGGTGTGCGTTTTCACTTGCAACAAGCAGAATTAACACTATGCGGTATGGAAGGCAGAAATAAAATTATGAGGCAGTCACATGATTTTGCACCTACCGACTGTGCTGCTGGTCCAAATTGTGGTCAGTAAGCAAGGACTATCTATACAATTCTTAACAATCCTGCAGCTTCAAAAATTCCACTTACGTTTCAAAGGGCTTGGAGATTTTTTTTTAATCTGACAGTATTTGGTGCTTTTTAATCCATGTTAAGATAAATCAACTCTCTGAGGCCCAAGGCAGAAAGTTAGTACAGTATGCCATCATGAAAAAGGTTCTATCTTGAGACGTCGGTTCTTGTTTTATGTTTATTGAATGAAGTTACACAGCAATGTTTTTCAAATTTGACGACTTTAAGAGACGTGGACTCCAACTCCCAGAATGCTGGTTGGGGAATTCTGTGAGTTGAAGTCCACACCTCTTAAAGTTACCAAGTTCAAAAAACACCGAACTAGTGGATGGTTGCCTCAGTTGTGTGCTGTTTAGATTAGGGGTCCCCAACCCCCAGTTCACAGACTGTCAGTGGTCCATGGTCTACCAGGAACCAGGCCATGCAAGCAGGTGAAGCCCCATCTGCGCATGCATGAGATCCAGGAAGCATGCGAACCCACACACACACACACACACACACACACACACACACACACACACACACAGAGAGAGAGACACACACACACAGTCTGTGTAAAAACTGCCCTCCACAGAATTGATCCCTGACGCCCAAAAGGTTTGGGACCGCTGGTCTAGACCCCTAAGCCTGTGTTTTGAGATTTTGTATTTATCCAAATTGTCAAGGGATACCTGAATTTTGGAACTGCAGCTTCATTTTTCAGCTATTAACATATTTTATTTGGCCATAATCAAAACAACTCTTGGTGGCTTACATAATTTTGGTGTTATTGAAAGAAAAACACAGAGAAGCATCCTGGAGGAAGGGAGAGGCCATTTTCAAATGAATACTATATCTAATCCAATTGTATGCTGAAAGGGACAGAAGAAAGAGAATAAAAACTCCAAGCCACTTTATTTATCAGATTTAGAGATTGCTCACCTCACTCATAATGCCACATTTTTCTAACGTCTTCTCAGATATGAACACGTTATTTAAAAAAAAAAACAGCCTAATCTCTCCAAATCAAGCCCTCTTTAAAAACAATGAAGGATAGAAAAGGAATAAATTGCAGGGACTGCTTTAAGATGGATCCCTGTGTGGGTATTGAATCCAGATCCAGCTGATGCTGTTTCTGATTTCTTTGTTTTTGTTTGGTGGGAAACAGGGAACTAATGGGACAAAGCTTCCAGGATGAGTTCTCAGACTTATTACTTCTGAAAATGTTACGATCAGCAACTGAGGCATCGAAAGACAAAGATAAGGCAAGTATTTCCAGATTTGTGCCTGTGTGCTTATATGTAGGCAGCAATGGAGGCACAGCTGAAATTGGACAGTTTGTCAGGCGAAGTTTGTCAGGTTACATATAAGTGGGAAAGTGCCAAGATCAACAGCAAGGGATCCAGTCAGAACAAATAATGTGGTGAGATGGACTAGCCTGTGAAGGGCAGAAAAGTCAGAGTTACTTATTTAAATGGGGAAGACGTTCATTTGAAAATGGATCTATTGTGGATTTTCTGTCTTCAGAGCTAGTTTGGTGTAGCAGGTAAGATGCTGACTTAGAAACCAGGCGATTTGTGAGTTCTAGTCCTGCCTTAGGCATGAAAACCGGCTGGGTGACTTAGAAACCAGGCGACTGTGAGTTCTAATTCTGCCTTAGTCATGAAAACCGGCTGGGTGACTTAGAAACCAGGCGATTGTGAGTTCTAATTCTGCCTTAGTCATGAAAACCGGCTGGGTGACTTAGAAACCAGGAGATTGTGAGTTCTAGTTGTGCCTTAGGCATGAAAGCCAGCTGGGTGATTTAAAAACGAGATTGTGAGTTCTAGTCCTGCCTTAGGCATAAAAACTGGCTAGGTGACTTAAAAACGAGGAGATTGTGAGATCTAGTCCCGCCTTAGGCATGAAAACCAGCTGGGTGACTTTGGGCCAGTTACTGCCTCTCAGCTCAACCTACCTCACAGGGTTGTTGTTGTGGGGAAAATAGGAGGAGGAAGGCATTTTAGGCATGTTTGCCATCTTGAGTTACTTATAAAGTAAACTTGTGCCCCAGTTCTTAATTAATTTGTTAGAAAGGGCAGCTGGAATGGAAAATAATTCAAAGGAAGGGAGTCAAAAGGTAATGGTTGCCCTTTGACTAAATTTGACGCCTGAGTGACTAATTTGAAATCAGCAGGAGTCCAGTCTTGCCTTGAAAAACAGTTGAAGCCATTTTCTGGAGGATGAGGAAGAGAAAAGGGGCCAGTTCCTCTTTCAGCCCAACCCACCTCGCAGGGTGGTTGTTCTTGTGGGGAAAATAGGAGGAGGCAGACGTTTTAGGCATGTTTGCCACCTTGAGTAAGTAAGCAATAGAGGCAGAATAAAAATCAATCAAATAGAGAAATATCAATAGATAGTATACAATTCCCTATATAACACAACGATTTTTTTTACCATTTATTCAACAGGCTCATGGAGAAAATATATCTATGTGGTTGCTAGGAATTGAAAATGAATTGATAGCACATAATTAATCTAACAGGCTGGTTCTTTTCAAGGGAATTTGAAGCTTGACAGCTGCATTTTTACAGACGATTCTTCACCACAGGGGGCTGTGTTTGCAGCATTTTTTAAAGTATTTGTGTGTCATCCATACAGCCTTCTCAGGACAGTGTTTGCAGTATGATTTGTATTTTTGTCTCATAAAATAGAGACAAAAATACAAATTCCTAATGTGACAGCATCTCTGAGAGAAAAGAAACACGAATTAAAAACAAACAATGGAATGTTACAATAGCATCGGTTTATTTGCTTCTTTCCTGTCTTTATTATTTTTACAAATAATTCAAACATATCCAGCACACCTTCCTCCTCCTATTTGTCCCCACAACAACCCTGTGAGGTGAATTGGGCTGAGAGAAAAAGACTGGCCCAATGTCACCCAGCCGACTTTCATGGTTAAGGCAGGACCCAAAACTCACAATCTCCTGCTTTCTCACCTGGTGCCTTAACCAGTAGACCAAGCCTATACCAAGTAGATAATTTACTGGTTTTCTGTCTATAGGATGCAGAATGTCGCTTCAGGATATAAGAAAAGCAAGACAGAGACTTCTGTAAATAAACCAAATCCAGTAGTCAAAAGTAGACATCTCCCTTTTTATGACCCTGCAGTCCCTTAATTTGGGATAGAGTTGGAAGCGACTGGATGGAGCTGAGCATTTACTGGACAGATGCCCTTCCTGACACCTACACAGAGTTGGCAGCACATACAGTAGTGGCCAAAATTGTGGAAACCTTTTGGGAAAAGTGTACATTTGAGGTTTGATGGCTAATAAGACACTTGGAGCGGGGTAGTACCATAAAATTATATATCAATGGAAAGGTAGTTTAATCAAGAACGTAATGCAACAAAGTTTGTTCAATTATCTGTACCGTGTTCTATGAAAGGTTATAGCCAAATAAGCCAAAAAAGGAAGCACAACTTGCTTAGGTCGATATCGGGTAGCTTCCCTTCATCTGATTGTAGCCAATGAGCGTGAGTGTTTAGAGAGCCAATCAGGTGTCATCTTGTTTTGGCCATGAGCCAATCAGATCACAGTAGGATTCAGTTATTGATGTCATGTATTGAAGCTGAGAGGAGGACATTTTGTCAGTGTGTTATGTGATCGCTATCCAGTTGGTTGGGTTTTTTCGTGTTCTTTCATTGAGTGAGCTTGTAAAACGTAATAAAATTAAAGTAACGGTGCAAAGAGTTGACGGGTTGCCCAGAAAGCGATGTAAAATAGCATTATTAAGTGAACAAGGCTACAGTTATAAAGAAATTAGAAGAAAAATGGTTGGAAACTTAACCAAAGGTGGCATTTCTACTGTACATCTTTTCCCAAAAGATTTCCACAATTTTAGCCACTACTGTATTTTTTCTTTGTGCCCTGGGAGAGAAATGTCTGCTGCTACCTAGGATTGAACTCTCAACCTTCCGAGTGGGAGGCAAGCATCTTTACCAGCAGGCCACCATTGCTGTTCAGTCTGGAATGAACATTATCCTAATTGTCCCAAAGGTGCTTTTCCAAGAGGCAACTGGACTTTCTTGGTTTCCTTTGAAGACGTCGTCCAGTTGCGTCTTGAAAAAGCACCTTTGGGACAACCATGACCTGGATGACTGACAACCTCCATAGATATCACCCCAATCCAATTTTTACACGCTCTTAGCTTGCAGGAAAGGAAGTGGATGGCTTGAAAGGTGGCGCCCCTTGTCCTCAGGAAGACCCAGTCCAGGGGCGGGCAACCTTGGCTCTTTTATGACTGGTGGACTTCAACTCCCAGAATTCCTGAGCCGGCGTGGCTCAGCATGGAAACCTCTCCCTTTCTCCTCAGCATGGCTGGCTCAGGAATTCTGGGAGTTGAAGTCCACCAGTCATGAAAGAGCCCAGGTTGCCGACCCCAGTCCCTCCTACTGGCTCAGAGGCGGAAAGGCTGGAATACAGAGCAAGATGGATTCCTGACATTGTTCAGTACTTGGAAGGCAGGAACATCTCTAGTTTTTACAGTGCAAGCAACAGACTTTTTCAATCTCTCTTCCAGGTCAAGAGCAACGCTGTCCGAGCCCTGGGGAACCTCCTTCATTTTCTCCAGCCGTCCCACATCGCCAGTCCCAGATTCCTCCAACCCATCCAGGAATCCATCCACGCTCTGACTTCGACGGTGCAGAGCGAGGCCACGATGAAAGTGCGTTGGAACGCCTGCTATGCCTTCGGAAATGTCTTTAAAAACCCTGCCTTGCCCTTGGGTAAGTAAAAACAGCAGCGTGTCTCCAGGCGCCGTTGGATTGAATAGTTCGTTTGGCCAAGTGTGTTTAGACCAGCGGTCCTCAACCTTTTTCAGGCCGCGACCCCGACCTGCGCCGTGCATGTGTGGTGCGACGGTTCGCATCGCGCATGCGACGGCCCGCATCGCGCATGAGCGGCACGACGGCCCGCATCGCGCATGCGCGGTGCTGCCCCCGGCGCCGGCCGAGGGGAAAAGGGAGGGGGGAAAAATGGCGGACTGCGGTGTTTGGCGACCCCCGTGAAATGGTCGTTTGACCCCAAATGGGGTCGCGACCCACAGGTTGAGAACCGCTGGTTTAGACACAGAAGGAATTTGTCTCCAGGGCAGAAGTTTATTATTAATTTATTTATTTATTTATTTATTTGACTTCTATGCCGCCCTATTCCGGAGAACTCAGGGCGGCTCACAACATAATAGAAATCACCAATAAAATACATGAATATAAAAACCCCTAAGTTAAAAAAGAAAAACCAATCATTCCACAAACATACACACAAACATACACTGGCTAGGGGCAAGATGTTAGCTGTTCTCGGTCTGCATGCAAAAGCAACAGAATGATGATAATCATAGTAACACAGGTAGTCCTCGACTTGTAACTGTTCATTTAGCGACCTTTCAAAATTACAACAGCACTGAAAAAAGTGACTTATGACCATTTTTCACACTTGACGACCATTGCAGCATCCCCATGGTCACATGATCAAAATTCAGATGCTTGGCAATGGACTCATATTTACGACGGTTGCAGTGTCCCAGGGTCACGTGATCCCCTTTTGCAACCTTCTGACAAGCAAAGTCAGTGGGGAAGCCAGATTCACCTAACAACTGTGTTTCTAACAACAGTGGTTAAAAAAAGTTGTAAAATGGGACAAAACTCACTTAACAACCTTCTCGCTTAGCAACAGAAATGTTGGGATCAATTGTTGTAAGTCGGGGACTACCTGTATTATCAGTAAGGGGAGAGTAAGAAAAATAATGGTAATTACTAATACTACAGTCCTAGTGTGTGGGTAAATACAGAAATTCCCCCCCCCCAGCTTTTTATCAACGCCAACTTTCCCTCCCATCTTCTTGTGTCAGCTGGCCATAATTTCTGGTTGTGTACAGACTGGGGGGTGCAGGATTATGCAGAGAGGCAGCTGGGCCAGACCGAGAGGGACATCTTGTCCTGCTTTCCACAGACGCTGCCCGAATTCCTGGAGAAAGCTCACCCATGGATTTAACTGTAGTAGCTGGAACCTACAGGTAGTCCTACACTTACGACCATAATTTGAAGAACAGTTGTAGGTTGTTATGGTCGTAAGTCAAGGAACCCACGTGACCGGAAGTAAATTTCCAGCTTTCAGAGTTGTTAAATGAATGCAGTGGTCCTTAAAACAAATGCTCTGGTTGTTAAGCAAACCCATTGATTTTTGCTGGAAACTAACAAAAAATATCACAAATCTCGTTGGAGGAGTCGAGGAGCAATTGTTGGCTTCCTGATAAGCCTGGTTAAATATATATATATATTTTACCTATTTTGAATTCTTTAGGAGAAGCCCCTTGGACCGGCAAAGCCTACGATGCCCTCACATCTGCGGTCAAGTCCTGCAAGAATTTTAAAGTCCGCATCAAGTCAGCCGCAGCTCTCTCCGTGCCCTCTGAGAGGAGGCATTATGGGACTCCCAAGCAGTTTTCCCAGATTTGGGAGGCGCTGGTGACCGCTTTGCAGCGGAGTGAGAACGCCGAAGACTTCTTAGAGTTCAAATACAGCGCTAGCCTCCGAATACAACTGTGTCACGCTCTGCTACATCTGCTGAGCCTGGCCGAGGAGACTGACCTACCAGACATCAGGAGGACCGTGATAGAGCAGGGAGAAATAATTCGGGTTTATATGCTGCAGTATATGAAATCAGGAACTGTAGGTGAGGAAGCTGGAATAGGAGAGACCATTCCTGAAAGAGACAAAATCCTGGAAAGGGCCATTGAGCATGTGCGAAGGTTGGAGGCAGCATCTGAAGGCTACCCAGTGAAAACGGGAACGTTGGCTTACTTAGAAGACCTCTTGAAAACCCACAACTGTTCCACAGAATTCACCAAACTGGTAAAATAAGCAGGAGCCAGGCCAGCCTTGTGCTTATTACGAACACCCCAAAAAGAAGATTAGAGAGGACGATGCTAAGTGATCCCAAGTCATACGGTGCAGCCGGTGTCTTGCGGAAGAATTGAAAAGTCCTTTTTCGGTGGCTCCGTTTTCCTTTTTAACCACAGGGACAAACTCCACAGAGCCTTTTTATATATTTTAAGCCTTTGCCTTACTGGCTGCCTCGTTTCCAAATACTTCAGGCAAATAATGTGAGCGAACGACACAAATTGGGGAAGGGCTTGCTACCTTATGACTACATTTAAAAAAAAAACAAATGACTAATCAAGGACCCCCGTATTAACATTCTTTAAAAAATATCACTTTGTTTCAGTGAACAATAATAAATTATTTGGTTCTAAACATATGTCCATTGATACTTCTTTTGCCTTCTTGTATAAGAATATTTATTTTATTCTTATTTATCTTTTCTCTCTTATTCTGAAGATCAGGAAAAGGTAGTCTGAAATGGGGGGAGGGATCGTTTCTTCTCTCCATTTGTCGTGACGTCCCACTTTCAGATAGATGCCTGTCCCCAATTGTGCTGCCCTGCTCATTCACACATGCCACAGTCCCTTAAAGGCCTTTATTCACCCCCATCCCACCCCGGCAGTTGTAAAATAGCTGACACAAAGAGCAGGTTCAGTCACCGAGCTCAACAAGAGTTGAGCGACTGCACGTAGTGAGACAAATGTTCCTGGCTAGAAGCAAAGCACAATACTCAGTCCAGATGTCAGTCCAAATTTCAAACATGGGTTCAAGGGCACACATGAGAAGCAGGAACATAGAGCAAGGAAACTGGATATGTTCCAGCAACGCCCATCTCTTTGGGCAGGATTAAATAAGTAACGCCGGTATGGCCCTTCACAGTGGGTGAGGCTGTCGCCTCACGAATAACCTGGCCAACTGCTTGTTCCTGTCGCCTCTCCGTTCTGCACATCCTTGGATCAGGAGGAGGGGTGGACTCCATCTCCTCATCCTCCTGACCACAGGTAGCTGCTCCCATTCTTCACCTGAAGCCTCTAAGTCAGGGGTAGGCAACCTTGGCTCTTTTATGACTCATGGAGCTATGCTGACTCAGGAATTCTGGGAGTTGAAGTCCATGAGTCATAAAAGAGCCAAGGTTGCCTACCCCTGCTCTAAGTTAACGTGTCACAGCTGCGGCTCCATCTGCTCAGGCTCAGCCTGCTGCCCATCCGGTCATTCCAGCTGTAGCTGCTCCATTGAGCTGGAAGCCCTCTGCTCCCTGCTCCCTGTCTCCACGCACCTTTGTACTCACTTTCCCAGGGATGCCAGGACCGGGCTCATCCTCCTCCGAACTCGTGTCCAGAGAGGAGTCTGGAGGCGTATCTATGATACCAATTTCTAATGGCAATTGAAACCAATAGAGGTGGGTATTTGTATCTTAGCATTGAACAATAGAGTCCTTGATGCTCTCTGAGCTTGGCTGTTTGTCTTCAGTGGTGAAGGTGGGTAATGGGGAATGTCTGCAAGAAAACCAGTGAGCTCATAGATCACCAAGCACTCAACATGATAATTAGAACAGTTAAATCAGTTGAACAACCTGCCTCTAGAACAGGCATGTCAAACTCGCGATGTCACGTGACGTCGCACAACAATAATAGTAAAGGTCATCTAGTCCAACCCCCTGCTCAGGCAGAAAACCCTATACCATTTCGGACAAATGGCTGTCCAGTCTCTTCTTAAAAACTTCCAGTGTTGGAGCATTCAACGCTTCTGGAGGAAAGTCATTCCACTGATTAATTGTTCTCACTGACTGTCAGGAAGTTTCTCCTTAGTTCTAAGTTGCTTGTCTCCTTGATTAGTTTCCATCCATTGCTTCTTGTCCTGCCTTCAGGCGCTTTGGAAAATAGCTTGACTCCCTCTTCTTTGGGGCAGCCCCTGAGATACTGGAAGACTGCTATCATGTCCCCCCTCGTCCTTCTCTTCATTAAACTAGACATACCCAATTCCAGCAGCCGTTCCTTATATGTTTTAGCCTCCAGTCGCCTAATCATCTTTGTTGCTCTTCTCTGTACTCTTTCTAGAATCTCAACATCTTTTTTACATCGTGGTGACCAAAACGTATCGGTCCGATTTTGCCATTGCCGGCAATGGGGTGGGCGCGGCTCCCACATGATGTGTCCGGCCCGCGGGCTGACACCCCTGCTCTAGAAGCTGTGAAGTTATGGAGACAGATCTGTATGTCTTTAAAGTTAAGAGATTAACATTTCCAGTTGGATGCCAGCTGGGTAGGTTGCAAATGGCGATCACAGAATCCTGGGATGTTGTAACCACTGTGAGTTGTAAACTCCATGCGTAGGGGACTTCCAGCTTTCAGGAGGAGGCGTTGGGTTGGGACAAGGGTGCGTTTAACAACCTTTAAGTGTGCAGGTGGCAGGTTTTATGGGGATTCTTGCCTCCTCGTTCTGTTTGCAAGCCAGCCCTTTGACATCCTTCCCTTGGATTGTTTTCAAGGTGAGGGCCCTTTGCTTATCAGCTGGAAGTACGATTTATTATAGGCTGGAAAAGTGACAGGCTTTTCCTAGTTTTTTGTGGCCTTTGAAAGATAATTAAAAACTTTCAGGCTTGTGTGTGTTTGTGTCTGTGTGTGTGTCTGTGTGTCCATGCCTGTGTGTGTTTTGTCCTTCGTGGATAGAATTGCTTTGGATAGTGAAATGAGTGGCATATAAATTTAAGAAATAAATAAAAATTGTACAAGAGCTACCTATTAACTGATCCTAACCATTGACCCACGCCAAGGAATGCCTGCACCTTGCCAAAATATATATATCAAAATACAGGTAGCTCTCTTCTTACGACCACAATGGACATGATAGCAGTGTTCCAGTATCTCAGGGGCTGCCACAAAGAAGAGGGAGTCAAGCTATTTTCCAAAGCGCCTGAAGGCAGGACGAGAAGCAATGGATGGAAACTGATCAAGGAGAGAAGCAACCTAGAACTGAGGAGAAACTTCCTGACAGTTAGAACAATTAACCAGTGGAATAACCTGCCTCCAGAAGCGGTGAATGCGCCAATACTAGAAGTTTTTAAGAAGAGACTGGACGGCCATTTGTCCGAAATGGTATAGAGTTTCCTGCCTGGGCAGGGGGTTGGACTAGATGACCTCCAAGGTCCTTTCCAACTTTACTACTACTACTACTACTACTATTATTTCAGTTACTAAGCAAAACAATTATTAAGTGAGTCTGGTGACCACCATACAGGTGACCACTCAACTTTACAACAGTTTCTTTAGTGATCGTTTGAAGTTACAACCGCCCTGAAAAAAGTGACTTACGACTGTTTTTTCACTTACAACCATGAGGCATTTCCCAGGGTCATGGGATCAAAATTGAAAGTTATAAATTTGGCAGAAATGGCTAAAGTATCGGCATATTTGAAGGATCGGTCAAATGAAAAATATATGTTGGATTGGAAACATTGGATAGACTACATACAAGAGAAACACCAATCAAAGAAAATGTATCTGGCTTATAGTTAAATCTTGATAAACGGAGTGAAGAATGTTTACAAATTTAAATTGATTGTACTAAGTTGAATAGCAGTTAACTTGAATTTTTTCCTGGTTTGCATGTACAAATATATATATCTATTAATAAAAAATGTTAAAAAAAAATTCAGACCGCTTGGCAACTGGCTCATATTTATGACCGCTGCCATGTCCCGGGGTCAGGTCACGGGATCACCTTTTGCGACCTCCTGACCAGTTAAGGGGAACCTGGTTCTGAACCTATCACCTTCCAACCCCTGAGCAATCAAATGTCCAAGGTTCAGGTGGTGGCTTCAAGTTATACAACCTGGGTCTGTCACACAATCTCGCTAAGTCAATACACCATTTTCCTCTGTAGAAAGAAAGAAAGAAAAAAAAGAACAAGAAGAAAATTGGATTGTTTCCTTGATCGGTGCATTTCTGGGCTGTGCTGCAGGTGCCAAAACCTGCAGTTTTTTGAAAGGTGAAAAGGTAATGATTTCAGAATGGCATCCCCAGATTGTCTTTAAAAGCTCTAGTCTAGCTTGATTGTATAGCCGGGGTCAGCAGCACAGTGCCTGCAGATATTCAGATCCTCTTTGGAGTCTGTGAGGCTCCCTGTCCCACCTGCATTTCATTCTTTTCTTTTTGTTTTTAAATCCCTGTTAATTTAAAAACAAACAAATGGAACCTTCAAAGCAAAGCAGCTCCTTCTAGCATCTCCTTGATAAAAGTGCCTGGTGCCCACCCATTTATCGCTCCTATGAACTACGCTTATAAAATAAGCATTGGATGGTTGCTACCATTTGACGCTTTGTTTTGTTTTTCATTTGCACAGGTAGTCCTCGACTTACAACTTACAATGGGTTTTAGTGACCCGTTCAAAGTTACAGTGGCGTTGAAAAAAGTGACTTGTGACCATTTTTCTTACCACTGTTGCAGCATCCCCAGGATCAGGGGATCAAAACTTCTGATGATTAGCAACTGAGTCATATTTTTACGACGGTCGCAGTGCCCCGGGGTCGTGGGATCCCCTTTTGCGATCTTCTGACAAGCAAAGTCAATGGGGAAGCCTGATTCACTTAACAACCGGCTTACTGACGTAACTGCAGGGATTGACTTAAGAGCTATGGCACAAGCAGTCATAAAATGGGACAAAATTCACTTAAATGTTTCGCTTAGCAGCAAAAATGTTGGGCTCAATTGTGGCTGTAAGTCGAGGACTATCTGTAAAGCAATTTGTCCAACAATAAAAGACAAAGGGAGACTAAGAAGATTAACAGCTGCCTGGGTATATGAAATGTGGGGTCCTTGGTGCTCTCTGAGCTTGCTTGTTTTCTTGCAGACGTTTCGTTTCCCAAACTAGCTAACATCATCAGTGTTAGTGTTAGGACTAGCACTGATGATGTTACCTAGTTTGGGTAATGAAACGCCTGCAAGAAAGCAACCAAGTTCAGAGAGCACCAAGGAGCCCTCATGTCAACCCTGAGCTACAAATATTCTCCTTTAAATATGAAATGTGCCCAAACTGAAGCTGTTGGATGCTGGACACCATTAATGGCGCTATTATTTCCTGAGACCTAGAAACCCTCTCTTGCTGTGGCTTAAAATTGCATTTTCCTCTTTAGTGTGCTGCCTTGTTTAATACCCTTTCAGAAAATGGTAAAGACAGATCATTTCTGGACAATTCCAGGGAATTTATATAGCTGCTGTTATGGTTGGTCAGCCAGACATTTAGGCAGGATGTAAGCTGTTCCAAGCAAGGCTGCCTTTTGCAATTGATGGATGGGATTTGGTCAATGCCGATAGTGCTCCAGATATTTTGGGATTGCACCCCAGGTGATTATCGTTATTGGTATTATCTTTATGGGGTAGTCCTCAACTTACAACCATTCTTTTAGTGACCGTTCAGAGGTACAACGGCACTGAAGAAAGTGATTTATGACTGATTTTCCCATTTACGACCATTGCAGCATCTCTCTGATCACGTGATCAAAATTTGGGTGTTTGGTAATTGGCAAATATTTATGACAGTGGCACTCTGCTGGAGTCATGTGATCACCATTTGTGACCTTCCCCACGGGCTTCTGACAAGCGAAGCCAATGATGGGAGTCAGATTCGCTTAATGATCACAGGATTCAAATAACAACTGCAGTCATTCACCAAACAACTGTAGCAAAAAGGTCACAAAATGGGACAAAACTCATTTAACAACTGGCCCCCTTAGCGACAGAAATTTGGGACCCAGTTGTGGTCATAAGTTGAGGACTGCCTGTATTTGTGAACTTTTTCATTGAACTGTAACGAGGAGGTCTGGCACAGTCAGAAGCTGTTACTAGAGCTGATCACCATAAAAAGTAGTTTTAACTTTCCTGTGGATTTCCTGATCTTGAATTCCCATTTCTAAGCAAGATCGTTGTTAAATGAATTTTGCCACAGACATCTCACTACTGTTTGCAGGTCCCTGTTATTATTATGATGGAATTATTATTTTTGCTTATTGATAATTCTCAAATTACTGGGAATATGTGGACATTTAAATTTTACCTGCTGTGAATGCTTTAATTATAATAAACTGCATTTGTTTTAAGCTCTGATGGCGCAGTGGTTAGAATGCGGTACTGCAGGCTAACTCTGCTCACTGCCAGGAGTTCGATCCCGATCAGCTCAAAAGTTGACTCAGTCTTCCATCCTTCCAAAGTTGATAAAATGAGGACCCAGATTGTTGGGGCTATATGCTGACATTATAAAGTGCTTAGAGAGAGCTGTAAAAGCACTATGAAGTGGTATACAATTGCTACACCTAGTATTTCCACCTTAGAGTTACTTTGGTGAGGTGGATGGTTTAGGAATCTGATCAATCAATAAATATAAATCTTCCTCTTTGGGTCTGACTTCTTTTTTCCTAAGTAAAGATTTTGTCTTGATCATTATTATATTGCATCCTGTTAATTTTTTGTCACATATCAAACTCTCCGGCATCCAATTGATACACCAAATGTACATGTTATCCAACCTTGCTGAATAGCCTGTTAATCAGAATATCGTAGGATATTTTGCCAAATGCTTTGCTGAAGTCAAGATATATTATGTCTGCAGCATTCCCACAATCTGCTATGGAAATAATCTGAAAAAAAGGAGGTAAAATTAGAATGGCAAATCTTCCCTCTTTCTCCTTCTGACCGTGTAGATTTAACTCATTAAAGACTAGGAAGTAGTTCCAGATAATGTTTTTCTCAGGCTCCAGTAAACTATATTTTAACCAAGCTTTGTACTAAACCAGTAACCTGCAACCCTGATTGTCCCAAAGGTGCTATTTCAAAAGGCAACTGGACTTTCTTTATTTTTCCGTGATGATGTTTTGCGTCTCATCCAACTAGCTTCTTAGAAGTGTCTTGGATGAGAAGCGAAACTTCTTCAAGGGAAAACACAAAAAGTCCAGTTGCCTTTTGAAAAAGCACCTTTGAAACAACCACGATCTGGACGACTGAGAATCTCCGCAGCCATCTGCAACCTTGATGTGTTTTATTTTATTATTATTATTATTATTTTAAAAAAACTTCCTTGTTTGGTGGGTCTTCCCAGCTATTAACATCCTTTACCTTTTGTTTTATAATGATTATTATAAACTCTATAAATCTATACATATATTATAGATTGTTTCCAATTCTGTTTTAATTCTGGTTGTTGCCCTGTTAATCTTCTAAAACCGTTTCCGGATGAATAGCGATCAGGAGTGATTTAAAAACTCATTTCCCCTTCCTCATTATGGTGATGCCATTGACAAGCTGTTATTGGACGAAGTTGGGCTAACTAAGGAAATCCATGATCTGATAGTCAGGAGTCTACTATCTACCTGTATTCATCTGATTTGATGAAACCGGATGGAAAAGATAGCAGAAATCAGAGGAGGTGTCCCTTTGGAATGCCCCCTACAAGTTAAACATCATCTTTCCTCGATCATAAAAATAATCCCCGTCGCCTCTTGTTTATCTTGCAGGGAGCTTTGCAAAGATCACCCTAAGGTGTGGTTTGTTTGGCTTTAGCTTACCGTCCTCTGGCTTAATGCAATGTGTGAACTCAGCCAAAGCGTTCGTGTTTTCGTCTCAGAGTGAATAAAAGAGATGTTTGCTAGGCATGTCAGAGTCTGTAAACATCATTGCCATCCATATTTGTGGGACAATCCAAGAATAGCAAGTTAACAGAGTAGCAGAGTTGGAAGGGGCCTTTGGAGGTCCTCTAGCCCAACCCCCCCCTGCTCAAACAGGACACCCTATGTCAGTGATGGTGAACCTTTTACAGACCGAGTGCCCAAACTGTAACCCAAAACCCACTTATGTATTGTTGGGTGCTGGGTGGGCGTGGCCCATTGGGTGGGTGTGGCCCATTGGGTGAGCGTGGCCCTTTGGGTGGGCATGGCTTCATGGTAATGGCAGACTGGGCGGGACTGAAAAGTTCAATCAATCTATTCCAACTTTTGCAAGATCTTTTTTTTTCCTGTGAGAAGTTGAAATTGATTGATTGATTGAACTTTTTTTTTTTTTTTTTTGCACACGGCGGAGGCCTAAAGCAGGGGTTCTCAACCTTGGCAACTTTAAGACTTGTGGACTTCAACTCCCAGAATTCCTCAGCTTTGCTGGCTGAGGAATTCTGGGAGTTGAAGTCCACAAGTCTTAAAGTTGCCAAGGTTGAGAACCCCTAAGTGAAAAGGTTTTATAAAACCCAACTGAAGGCCTAGGACTGGGGCGACGGTGCGCATGCCTACAGAGAGGGCTCTGAGTGCCACCTGTGGCCCTGTGTCATTCCAGACAAATAAAAGGCTGTCCAATCTCTTCTTAAAAACTTCCAGTGTTGGAGCACCCACAACTTCTGAAGGCAAAAGCTGTTCCACTGGTTAATTGTTCTCATTGTCAGGAAATTTCTCCTTACTTCTAGGTTGGTTCTCTTCCTAAAAGTTTAATTAATTTTTAGAGCTGCTAATCTCAGTCAATGACCCTGGGCAGCTCACAATTCCAAAAAACATTACAAATAAAATAATTAAAAAATAATTTTTAAAAAAAGCTATTTTATTATCCTGAATGTATCCTTTGTGGTCCAGGGAGAAAGATCCTCAGTATCCATTTCAGTTGCTAGAATTAGATCAGGATGATATTTTGGGGGTTGGGAAATCTCTCTAAAATTGCAATCCATCAAACCTAGACAAGACAAGCCACGATCTGGTTGATTGTCTTTGGGGAAAGATAGTCCTCAGATCTGTTTATTCCTCTTTGTATTTCTCCTCCCTGAGATTTTATTATTTATTAATTGGACTTGTATGCCGCTCCTCTCTGGAGACTCGGAGCGGCTTACAACATATACAAAACATCAAAGAATCTAAGTCCAATCAAAATATTAAAAATAGACACCCAACACACGTACAACTTTCAAACAACAATCACAATCATCCCCAGGCCTGCCGGCAAAAATAGGTTTTAAGATTCTTTCTGAAGGCCGGGAGAGTGGGAGATGATAAAAACACATCCGGGAAATGCCATCGGTGACCCCTTGACTGATAAAACAAAAATCCCAATTTGAAATAGAAGCTTGTGTGTTTTTCTCAGATTTGCAGTGTTACAAACAAGAAGTTAATCTTAGGTCAAGCAAACCCAAGTACAAGCTGTGGAGGTTTGGGTCTGAGTCCAAAGTCCGAGCTTGGGGTGAGGAGTGGAAGGGCAGAAAATCAGCTGGGAATCTGCTGACCACAACTTGTGTGACAGTCTTCCATTCATCCTGGATGGTTTGCCCTAATGTTCTTCTAGGAAAAGGGATGGAAAGGACTCAGTAACAGTAACAGTTAGAACGAACCTTGGAGGTCATCCAGTCCAACCCCCCCACTCTTGCAGGAAATCTATACTATTTCTGATAGATGGGTGTCCAGTCTCCAGTGTTGGGGTACCCACAATTTCTGAAGGCAATTTGTTTCGCTGGTTAATTGTTCTCACTGTTAGGAATTTTCTCCTTGGATCTAGGTTGCTTCTCTTCTTGACTTTTCTCTTTAGTTCTAGGTTGCTTCTCTCCTTGACTTTTCTCCTTGGATCTAGGTTGCTTCTCTCCTTGACTTTTCTCTTTAGTTCTAGGTTGCTTCTCTCCTTGACTTTTCTCCTTGGATCTAAGTTGCTTCTCTCCTTGACTTTTCTCCTTGGTTCTAGGTTTCTTCTCTCCTTGGTTCTAGGTTGCTTCTCTCCTTGACTTTTCTCCTTGGATCTAGGTTGCTTCTCTCCTTGACTTTTCTCCTTGGTTCTAGGTTGCTTCTCTCCTTGACTTTTCTCCTTGGTTCTAGGTTGCTTCTCTCCTTGGTTCTAGGTTGCTTCTCTCCTTGACATTTCTCCTTTGCTAATGAGATTTTTTTTACTCTCACCAAGATGGAGCCTGGAGATGACTTTGAATCCTTGTGACAAAATGCTGAAATGAATTTTCACTATCTGATAACAAGAATGATGCTTAAGAGGTTTACATTCACTAATTCCATTCCACCTTTATGGATAGTCCTCCACTTACAACCATAATGGAGGTTGCCCATCACAATCATAAGTCATGGCGGTCATATAAACGGATCAGTCCTGTGACTAACCCAATTTTACACTTTTTTGTGGTGGTCCTTAAAAGGAAAAAATGACTATGGGTGTGGTCCCACTGAAAACTGGAAGTGCCTGTTGTACTGTGAAAAACACAGGTATGTGATCATGGGACACTGCAAATGGATGTAAATGAGGTCATATTGTTGAGAATCCGCAATTTTGTCACGGGACTGCAGGGGCGAAAGGACTGAGAACTTCAGAACTGGTCATAAGTAGCCTGAGGTAGGTCCGCTCTAACTTTGAATGGTCACTAAGCTACTGGTTTGTAAACTGAGGGCTACAGATACTCCTCGACTCACAACGATTTCCTTACTGACCCTTTGAAGTTACAATGGCACTGAAAAAAGGGACATACGACTGCTTTTCACACTTACGACCATTGCAGCGTCTCCGTGGTCACGTGAACAAAATTCAGATGCTTGGCATCTGACATGTATTTGTGATGCTTGCAGTGTCCCGGGATCATTTGATCCCTTTTGGTGACCTTCTGACAAGCAAAGTCAATGGGGAAGCCAGATTCACTTAACAATCGAATTGTCTCCGAGCCCAATTCAAGGTGTTGGTCATTACCTATAAAGCCCTTCATGGCATGGGACCAGGATACTTACGGGACCGTCTTCTGCCACATACTTCCCTACGACCGGTGAGAGCGCACAGGGCCGGCCTCCTCCGGGTCCCGTCAGCGAAACAATGTCGTCTGGCGGGCCCTAGGGGGAGGGCCTTCTCTGTTGTGGCGCCCGCCCTCTGGAACCAACTGCCTCCTGAAGTCCGCGTTTCTCCGACTCTCCCGGCCTTCCGAAAGCATTTAAAAACCTACCTCTGCCGGCAGGCCTGGGGATGATTGTGGATTGTGGTGTGACTGAGGAGTATGTGTGGGGTTTTATTTTTAATGTTTTTTTGGTTCGGATTTAGATTGAAATTGTTTTATATATATGTTGTGAGCTGCTCCGAGTCTTCGGAGAGGAGCGGCATACAAATCTGAATAAAATAAATAAAATAAAATAAACCACGTCCCTAACTTAACAGCTGCAGCGATTCACTTAACAACGGTGGCAAGGCAGGTGGTAAAATGGGGCCAAACTCACTTAGCCGCCATCTTGCTTAGCAATGGGAATTTCTGGCTCAAGTGTGGTCGTAAGTCAAGTTGGACTTGTGACGAATTCTGGTGGGAGAGAAGTTCCCTGAGGATGGGCTTAAGCTCCGAAAACTTGGAAGACTAAACCGTTGGTCCAGGTGAACCGGCCACGATTGGATCCTGCAAGGCTTGGGAGTTCTAAAAATGGGGATGGATGGGGTTAATCTCTTTAGAGGACTTCCACTGTATCTGTTTATTTTTCTAGGTGTTTTTTTTTGTTTAAAGCTGGACATCGTGACTGTGGAATTTAGCCATTTTAGTGATGAATGGAGACAGCGGCAAAATTCACAGATGTATCCAGTGGTGGGATTCAGCCAGTTCGCACCAGTTCAGCAGGACCGGTAGCTAATTTTTTGTTGCCCAGGCCCAGAATGGACTTCCGGAAGTGGCATCCATACAGAGAACCGGTTGTTGACATATTGGAATCCCACCACTGGATGTATCTTTCTGTTCCAGGATATATGAGATGAAATCCTTGGCGTTTTTTTGCTATTATGGTGGAGAACACCATCCTCAATAGCTTTTTCCTTTTTTTAAGGCAGGTTATAGGAAATGTTGACCCTTTGGGGTCATGGTAGTGGTGCATGCATGCACTTAGGGTCACGTAATCCAGATTAGTTAAGCCTTGGCATACATCTGGCTTCTTTTTTATTGACACAAACAGGAAGACTAAATAAAACTGCTTCATTTCATCTCCTGTTTGCACAAAGGAGGTGAAGAAAGGAAAAGAGTTGCCCCTTGCAGGCAGGGATGTCTTTATTTTATTATAAATGAATATATCTTTAATCTACTTTCCATGTCATTGTTGCAAAGCTGTGTCCAAATACAGGCAGTGCTTGACTTACCATCACAATTGAGTTCAACATTGATGATGATGATGATGATGATGATGATGATGATAAAGTTGGAAGGGACCTTGGAGGTCATCTAGTCCAACCCCCTGCTCAGGCAGGAAACCCTATACCATTTCAGACAAATGGCTGTCCAGTCTCTTCTTAAAAACCTCCAGTGTTGGAGCATTCACCGCTTCTGGAGGCAGGTTGTTCTACTGATTAATTGTTCTCACTGTCAGGAAGTTTCTCCTTAGTTCTAGGTTGCTTCTCTCCTTGATGAGCTTCCAATCCGTTGCTTTTTGTCCTGCCTTTCAGCGCTTTGTAGAATAGCTTGACTCCCTCTTCTTTGGGGCAGCCCCTGAGATACTGGAACACTGCTATCATGTCCCCCCTCGTCCTTCTCTTCATTAGACTAGACATACCGAATTCCAGCAACCGTTCCTATGTGTTTTAGCCTCCAGTCCCCTAATCACCTTTGTTGCTCTTCTCTGCACACTTTCTAGCGTCTCAACATCTTTTTTACATCGTGGTGACCAAAACTTTATTTTGACTTTTCCTAAATTTATATAATTTAACACATATGCCTTGATTTCAAGATATACAGGTAGTTCTCGCCAGTGGTGGGATTCAAATAGGTGAACCACCGGTTCTCTGTGTGGATGCCGCTTCTGGAAGTCCATTCTGGGCCTGGGCAACAAAAAATTAGCCAGCGGTTCTGCCGAAGTGGTGCGAACCAGCTGAATCCCACCACTGGTTCTCGCTTAAAGACCAGTTGCTTAGTGGCTGAAATTACAACGGACTCCCCCCACACACACACCAAAGCTACTTATGACCAGATTCGTTCCTCTTTTGTTCTGCCTGTCAAAGAGGAAACTCCTGTTCTGAGCATCAGAATGGAAGGGGTTGGACAACTTGAAAAGATTTGAAATTTTGAGCATGAGACCACGTGACCACGGAAGGATGAAAAACGGTCATAGGTCACTTTTTTTGGTGGCTGCTGTATCTTTGAACGGTCATTAAAGGAATGCTTTAAGTCAGCGGTTCTCAACCTTTTTCTGGCTGCGACCCCAACCTGCACCACGCATGCGCGGTGCGATGACCTGCACCGCGCATGTGCGGCGCTACCGCGCGCATGCGTGGTGCTGCCCCCTGCGCCGGCCGAGGCGTAGGCCGCCATCCATTCAGGGCAGCGGCAGGCAGGCCCAGGTGCTCAGGTGCTCCTGGGTGGCTGCAGTGGCGACGGTGCAGGGCGACCACGGGCTGGGCCACCAGCTGTCCCAGCCCAAGGGAGGTAAGCCACCCGCCGGTCCCCACGTGCGCCAAAAACCCTCCCTGCGTCCGCCGGCCTCCCACCTCCCACCCCTGGCCCTTTTTTACTTACATTTTTAGTAGTTGCTCAGCAGGGAAGGGTGGAAAGTTCCGGACCGCTCGCCTTCGCTGCAGACAACTTGCAGCACCGTTTGCAGACTGGGACTTTTGGCGGGCTCAGCAGGGCGGAGACAGCCTGGACAATTCCTATTGGCTTTTGAAAGCCAATAGAATTAGACTCTATTCAAGAGAGTCTATTCTATTGGCTTTCAAAAGCCAATAGAATAAGAGGGAGTAGCACAGCTAAGGAAAAGGGGGAAAAATGGCGTAGCACAGCTAAGGAAAATGGCGGACTGCGTTGTTTGGCGAACCCCGTGAAATGATCGTTCGACCCCAAATGGGGTCGCGACCCACAGGTTGAGAACCGCTGCTTTAAGTCGAGGACTACCTGTACCTTTTTTTTTTGGTCCGTCATAACTTCGAACAGTCTAAGCCAGGGGTCTCCAAACAAGGAAATTTTAAGGTTTGTGGACTTCAATTTCCAGAATTCCCCAGCCAGCACAGTTGCACGAGGGTTTTTCCCTTGTGCCATCACTGCTGAATACCTAATTCTTGCAGTTCCATCTAATGCAGGGGTCCCCAACTCCCGGTCTGGCCACGGCATGCCAGCAACTGGTCCGCACAAACAAGCAAAGTCCCATCCATAAGATGCAGGCGGCACACAAAAGCACACACCCTCCGGTCCGTGGAAAAACCTCTCTCCACGGAACCGGTCCCTGGTGCACAAAAGGTTGGGGACCTTTGATCTAACGTGTATGTCTATTAAACCATATAGTGTGGCTGTAGTGTTATTATTTATCCTTCTTATCTTTTTCATTTCCCTCTTTTATTGATGGTATTATTATTATTATTATTATTATTATTATTGTTATTCATTAGACGTGAACTTCAGTCAACTGAACATTCAAATTGACTGGCGCTGATGGTTGACACGGGTTGCTGCCAGCATCCTAGGTATCAACCAGGTACCTCCTTAAAATGTAAGATGTTCTGAGTAGCGCAGTTTTTTGTAGCATTGCTGGAGTTATTTGCAGGAAGCTGCAGTTTCTTGAAATATTTTGCAAAGTTTTTGGACATAGTTCCCAGTGCTCCGATGACAAGGGGTATCACTGTTACACGTTTCATCCATAATCGCGCAGTTTCAATGGCCAGCTATTACTACTACTCCTACTACTACTACTACTACTACTACTATTATTATTATTATTATTACTATTATTATTATTATAACATATGAGCCAGCAATGTGCTGCAGCTGCCAAAAAGGCCAACACAGTGCTAGGCTGCATTAACAGGGATAGAATCAAGATCACGTGAAGTATTAATACCACTTTACAAGGCCTTGGTAAGGCCACGCTTGGAATACGGCATCCAGTTTTGGCCACCACGATGTAAAAAAGATGTTGAGACTCTAGAAAGAGTACAGAGAAGAGCAACAAAGAGGATTAGGGGACTGGAGGCTAAAGCATATAAAGGTTGCTGGAACTATCTAGTCCAGGGGTAGGCAACCTTGGCTCTTTTATGACTCATGGACTTTAACTCCCAGAATTCCTGAGCCAGTCAAGCGTGTGGTACCCAGAATCCTTCAAAAGTTGCTCAATTGCAACTGTGAGCAAGGTCAGCCAACTTGGGCAGTGCTGGGTGATACGTGGAAATGTAGCTTAGCAAAAGGCCACACTTGAAATTCCGCATCCAGGTTTGGTCACCACGATGTAAAAAAAGATGCTGAGACTGTAGAAAGAGTACAGAGAAGAGCAACAAAGATGATCAGGGGACTGGAGGCTAAAACATATAAGGAACGGTTGCTGGAATTGGGTATGTCTAGTTTAATGAAGAGAAGGACGAGGGGGGACATGATAGCAGTGTTTCAATATCTCAGAGGCTGCCCCAAAGAAGAGGGAGTCAAGCTATTCTCCAAAGTGCCTGAGGGCAGGACAAGAAGCAACGGATGGAAACTAACCAAGGAGAGAAGCAACCTAGAACGAAGGAGAAATTTCCTGACAGTTAGAACAATTAACCAGTGGAACAACCTGCCTCCAGAAGCGGTGAATGCTCCAACACTGGAAGTTTAAGAAGAGACTGGACAGCCATTTGTCTGAAATGGTATAGGGTTTCCTGCCTGAGCAGGGGGTTGGACTGGATGACCTCCAAGGTCTCTTCCAACATTATTATTATTATTATTATTATTATTATTATTATTATTATTATTATTATAATAATAATACCTGGAGTTAACCCTGGATTAGTTCTCTAGTACTAGAAAGGTTCTTCGTCTGTTCTTCAGGGCTGGGCTTCTCTTAATTAGACTGAATTGAGTGGAAGACCAAATGTGATCGCCTGCTGTATGCAAGATCTGATACAGCAGTGTTTCTTTAAGATGTGTGGACTTCAACTCCCAGAATCCCCCAAAGCATGGATGATGCTTCAGTTGCTGTCCTGGGTCTGGTCCGCACAACTGCTAAGCTAGAATGTGGTTTGTTTGGTTTTAATTCAGCCTATCACAAACCTCAGCCACTGGGGCACACAAATAAGTGGTAACTACAGCTTAGCACATTATGAGTTATTCCACAGTTCAAGGTTAACCATTTAGCATAAAACCTGAACACAGTCACTGATGCCATATCCCTTTCTAGCTACCCAGGATCCTTTGTCCAGTGACCTGAAATCTCCTTGATTTCCCTGACAACCAAATGCAACAAACACCCTTGCTCTTAACTGCAGAATGGAGTGATTTTTCCAACAACACCATCCCTTTCTCTGCTGTCCATACAAGGAACCACCAAAACCACTCCCCAACAGGGCAAGTTACTAGACGGGGTCTTCAAACTTGGCCCTTTTATGACGTGTGGGCTTCAACCCCCAGAATTCCTCAGCCAGGCACGCTGGCTGAGGAATTCTGGGAGTTGAAGTCCACACGTCATAAAAGGGCCAAGTTTGAAGACCCCTGTACTAGAATATAAACGGAGAGCAAACCCCACTCACTACTAGCACTGATGAAGTTACCTAGTGTGGTAATGAAACGTCTGCAAGAAAACAGCCAAGTCCAACCCTGAGTTACAAATATTTTCTTCTATTAATAGTGAGATAGTCCTCTTCTCATCCTTTTCTAGTTCCTATGTTGGTCAATGCCTCCAATGCCACAAGAGGGGGAGTCATCTGCTGAGGGGAAAGCGGAGGTGGGGGGGAGAAGGGTCAAAAAAGTCAACACAACAGCTGCAGCCATGCAAGTCAAGCTTGCTTCTTTTCTTGTGGGTCTGTGCAATGCTTTTTGACACCCCCCCCCCGCCACCTCTGGGAAACACCCCTGCCACAAAACCTGAAATAAGAAAAGCTGGTCAGATGCCTTATCTAGACTGAAACTCCGGGCTATGTAATGCTCCTGAAACCTTCTCTGTCGCTTCACCCATTGCAGTCCCCACCTAGGCCATAGGGCTGGGGAGGCACCGGGAGGGCCCTGCAATTAGCTTAACTCCCACTTTTCTGATAAAGAGCCACTGCCAGCCTTTGGCACCACTTCAAAAACAGAAAGGAACCGCACCCAGCACCGGTCAGATTGGGACGGAGTGTGTTTGATCTATTGTTCGGAGGGTTAGGGTTCGGTTTGGGCTCAATGCCCAGATGGTAAGATGTAACAAATATATGTGCACGCGTGCGCACACACCCACACCCACACACGCACGCTACAGGTAATCCTCAACTTATGACCACAATGGGGCCTGACATTTCGGCTGCTTAGTGAGGCAATTGTTCCGTGAATCTGGCCCCATTTTGTGGCTATTCTTGCCCCAGTTGTTACGCGAATCACTGCAGTTGGCAAATGAGTAACACAGTTGTTAAAGTGAGTCTGGTTTTCCCCTTGACTTTGCTGGTCGGAAGGTGGTGAAAGGGCATCAGGTGACCTTGGGACACTACAACTGTCATAAGTACATGCCAGTTGCCAAGCATCTGAATTTTGAATCAAGTGATCATGGGGATGCTGCAAGGGTCCAAAAGGTGAAAAACAATCAGAAGGTCGCGAAGGGGGATCACGTGACCTTGGGACACTGCAACTATTATAAATATGCAGCATCCTCTGGTCATGTGTTCAAATTTGAACATTTGGCAACTGGTTCAGATTGATGACGGTTTGCAGGGTCCCCGGCGTCATGTGATCCCCTTTTGGGACCTTCTGACAAGCAAATCCAGCTGTCAAGCATCTGAATGGAAATCACGTGATCGTGGGGAACGCTGCAGTGGTTGTGTGAAAAATGGTCATAAGTCCCTTTTTTGGTTGGAACTTCGAATGGTCACTAAATGAACTGTTGTAAGTCGAGGATGTTATGTGCTCCCGGCCACCAGAGGCAAGCTCGCCTGACCAATAACCAGCCAAGACACAGTGAAGGCCTTTTGTTTTGTTTATGGCAATAAGCGGGGAGAGAAGCTATCAAAGCTTGGTTCTCTCCAAAGTTCCAACCCAAAATATTCCCTTCTTTATACAGCCCTGTCCCGGCTGCCACATCCCTCCTCTTTCTCCATTGGCTGAAGTACTATGTGGTTACACACTTTCCGACCGCCTCCTACATATTTCCTGCTACATACTAAATCATACATCACATGCACATTAAAGTTAAGAGATAATTTATGCAAGGTGTGTCAGCTAATATTAATCAACTAATTGCACATGCTCAGTTGCCTAAGTTCTGGCCCCCCCCTTTTTTATGACTTCTTAGAAAATTAGGTTCTTTCCTGTTTCGCTAGTTATCTTCTCTTACAGCTCCTTTTCCCATTCTGAAGACCCAGATAACAACGTTGCCTACATGTTTCTCTTACATCCTTCCTTTATGCTATCCTTTCCTGGTTCCCATCTATTACAGTTGCTTCTCCACTCAGTAAATTTCCACTGCAGCAAATTCAATTTTAAATTTCTCTTTCAATATTAATTTTTCCTTTCCTTCTATCAAGGACTATTTGTACGTATGCACACTTTTTGGCCCACAGATGCATTTGTACTGGGTTCACAGATTGTTACCCAATGAAATTCAATGACTGTTAGTGCAAATCTTGAAAGGAGAAAGATTAGCAAAGTCTTTGTATTTGATCCTCTGGGCCTTCCTCCTTTAAGACTGATTCAGGCCTACCTGAGCAAACACAGGCAGTCCTCGACTTACAATCAGTTGCTTAGACCAGGGGTCTCCAAACTAGGCAACTTTAAGACTTGTGGACTTCAACTCCCAGAATTCCCCAGGACTGGCTGAGGAATTCTGGGAGTTGAAGTCCACAAGTCTTAAAGTTGTCAAGTTTGAAGACCTCTGGTTTATACCTTTTAGAAACCGAGTGCCCAAACTGCAACCCAAAACCCACTTATGCATCGTCGGGTGCCAGGTGGGTGTGGCCCATTGGCTGGGCGTGGCTGCAGTGGTAACAGCAGACTGGGTGGGACTAAAAAGTTCAATCAATTCCAACTTTGCAAGATCTTTTTTTTTTCCGCGAGAAGTTGAAATTGACTGATTGACTGAACTTTTTTTTTTGCACACGGCAGCAGAGGCCTAAAGCGAAAAGGTTTTATAAAACCCAGCTGAAGGCATAGGATTGGGGCAACGGCACGCATGCCCACAGAGAGGGCTCTGAGTGCCACCTCTGGCACCTGTGCCATAGGTTCGCCACCACTGGCCTAAGCTTTATTCTTCCCGCTCCCCTTTCCCTTCATTGCATTTATAAGCTACCTTTTTTTTTTTTTTAACTTTTTGGCTGTTTGGACTGCATTCCATAGAAAACTCCCTCCCTCACCAATAGGGAGGAACTTTGGGAAGGGGGGGGAAGATGATTTTCCAAGGGTCAAAAAGCAGCCAGCAGGAAGGAATTAATCCTCTCACCAAATCCCTGTCTAGAACATCGGTTCCCTCCTGTCCATTATCATTAAAAACAAGCAAGAAAAAAGACCCCTTTGTGTGGTTTACTAAGTAGGGCAAGCATGAATGAATCATAAAATTATATAGTTGGAAATGGATGTATAGGCCACTAAATCCAGTCTCTGACAAAATGAAAGACAAAAAGGACAAATATAATAAAATGGACCCAGAAAACTACAGACCAGTCAATTTAACATCAATTCCTGGGAAGATCCTAGAAAAGATAATCGAAAAACAGATCTGCCAACAACTAGAGGCAAACAAAGTTATAACTAGTAGCCAGCACGGGTTTGTTAAAAACAGATCATGCCAAACGAATCTTATTTCATTCATCAACAAAGTGACTAAACTAATAGACCAGCGAAATGCTGTGGACGTAGTATACTTAGACTTCAGTAAGGCATTTGATAAAGTAGACCACAATCTACTCCTTGGTAAGCTAGAAAAAGGTGGAATAGACAACATCACCACAAGATGGATCTGTAGCTGGCTGACAAATCATACTCAATGAGTAGTCCTCAACGGCACTACATCCACATGAAGAGAAGTAAGCAGTGGGGTAGCACAAGGTTCTGTCTTAGGCCCAGTACTCTTCAATATCTTCACCAATGACTTAGAATTAGATGAAGGAATTGAAGGAGAACTCATCAAATTTGCAGATGACACCAAGCTGGCAGGAGTAGCCAACACCCCAGAAGACAAACTCAGGATCCAAAAAGATCTTGACAAACTTGAACAATGGACCCTGTCCAACAAAATGAGTTTCAATGTGGAGAAAAGCAAAGTTTTACATTTAGGTAGGAAAAACCAAAGGTACAAGTACAGATTGGGCAAGACCTGGCTTAAAAACAGTAGCTGTGAGAGGGACCTTGGAGTCCTAGTGGACGATCACTTAAGCATGAGCCAGCAGTGTGCAGCAGCAGCCAAAAAAGTTAATACAATCTTGGCTTGTATAAAGAGAGGCATACAGTAGAATCAAGATTACGGGAGGTATTAGTACCGCTTTATAAAACCCTAGTAAGACCACACCTGGAATACTGCAGCCAATTTTGGTCACCATATCACAAAAAAGATGTTGAGTGTCTGGAAAAAATTCAGAGAAGAGCAACTAAGATGATCCAAGGCCTGGAGACTAAAACATACGAAGAACAGCTTCAGGACTTGGGTTTGGCTAGTCTAAAGAAAAGAAGAAATAGGGGAGACAAGATAGCAGTATTACAGTATTTGAGAGGTTGCCACAAAGAAGAGGGGGTCACATTATTCACCAAAGCACCAAAAGGCAGGACAAGAAACAGTGGTTGGAAACTGATTAAAGAGAGAAACAACCTGGAATTAAGAAGTACAATTAACCAGTGGAATAGCTTGCCCCCAGAAATTGTGGGTTCTCCATCACTGGAGATTTTAAAAAAGAGATCGGACAATCACCTTTCTGAGTTGGTATAGGTCCTCCTGCTTAAGCAGGGGGCTGGACTAGAAGACCTCCAAGGTCCCTTCCAGTTCTATTCTATTCTATTCTATTCTATTCTATTCTATTCTATTCTATTCTATTCTATTCTATTCTATTCTATTCTATTCTATTCTATTCTATTCCTGTTTTGTGCAGAAGCTTAAGGTCACCCCCATTCATCAGCATTTCCAATACTTGTGACCATTTTTCATACTTATGACTGTTGCAACATCCCCACAGTTACGTGATCAGAATTTGAATGCTTGGCAACTGGTTCATATTTACGATGGTTGCCGTGTCCCAGGGTCATGTGATCACTTTTTGCAACCTTCTGACAAGCAAAGTTAATGAGGAAGCCAGATTCACTTAACAACTGTGTTACTAACTTAACAACTTTGGCAGGAAAGGTCGTAAAATCGGGCAAAACTCACTTAACAACTGTCTCCCTTAGTAACAGAAATTTGGGGCTCTAAACCTGTATTCCAGGAATTTCCAATATTAGCAGCCCCAAAAACTGACAAAGATGTTGAAAAGATGAGCCTGATACCTATACAGATAATCCTTGACTTATGACCATTTGTTTAGTGACTGTTTGAAGTTAAGATAGTACCGAAGACAGTGTCCTAGGACCGGTCCTCCTACAGGTAGCTCTTGACGTACGACCATAATGGAGCCCAACATTTCTGTTGCTAAGTGAAATATTTGTGAAGTGAATTTTGCCCCATTTTATAGCTTTTCTTGCCACCATTTTTAAGCAAATCACTGCCGTTATTAAGTTAGCGACACAGTTGTTAAGTGAATCTGGCTTCCCCATGGACTTTGCATGTCAGAAGGTCACAAAAGAGGATCACATGATCCCCGGGGACACTATATCCATCGTAAATAGGAGTCGGTTGCCAAGAATCCGAATTTCGATTATGTGATCATACGGAATAATAGTGTTGGAAGGGACCTTGGAGGTCTTCTAGTCAAGCAGGAGACCCTATGCCAGAGGTCCCCAACCTTTTGGGCACCAGGCACGGGTTACATGGAGAGAGGTTTTTCCGTTGACCAGAGGTGCGAGGTTTTGTATTGCCTGCATCTTGTGGATGGGGCTTTCCTTGTTTGTGCAGCCTGGTTGCTGGCATGCCGCGGCCCAGTACTGGTCTACAGACTGGGGATTGGGGACCCCTGTCCTATACCATTCCAGACAAATGGTTTTTCACTGTCTTCTTAAAAATCTCCAGTGATGGAGAACCCACAATTTTTGGAGACAAGCCATTCGACTGATAAATTGTTCTAACGTCAGGAATTTTCTCCTTGGTTCTAGGTTGGATGTTTCTTTAATGATCTTCCACCTTCCAACTGGCCCAGAATGCGGCCGCGCGGGTAGTGACGGGAGCGTCATGGCGCTCCCATGTAACACCGCTCCTGCGTGAGCTGCACTGGTTGCCGGTGGTCTTCCGGGTGCGGTTCAAGGTGTTAGTGACCACCTTTAAAGCGCTCCATGGCATCGGACCCGGATACTTACAGGACCGCCTACTGCTAGCAAATACCTCCCGCCGTCCGGTACGCTCCCACAGAGAGGGCCTCCTCAGGGTGCCGTCGGCCAGACAATGTCGGCTGGTGACCCCCAGGGGGAGAGCCTTCTCTGTGGGAGCTCCCACGCTATGGAACGAGCTCCCCCCAGAACTCCATACGATGACAGACTTACGCACCTTCCGTCGGGAACTAAAAACGTTCCTTTTTCGACAAGCCGGCCTGGCATAGAAGCTCCAGTTCCAGCAGGGTTAAAATGTTTTAGGGGGATTGTGTAATTTTTAAATGTTAAAGTGTTGGGTTTTAAATGGGCATTTTACGGCCAAAATTGTTTAATTCATTTTTAATTATTTTAATTTTGTATATTTATATGTTTTTAAATTTTTAGGCTGTACACCGCCCCGAGTCCTTCGGGAGAGGGGTGGTATAGAAATTTGAAATAATAATAATAATAATAATAATAATAATAATAATAATAATAATAATAATAATAATAATTATTATTATTATTATTATTTTACTTCTTGTCCTGCCTTCAGGTGCTTTGGAGAATAGGTTGACCCCCCCACTTCTCTGTGACAGCTCCTCAAATATTGGACCTTCTCAGTTGGCTTTTGACCAACAAAATCAAAGGGGGGGGGAGCCGGTAGGGAAGGTTGCAAGTCACAGTCACATGATGTCTTGCTTAATGACCACACCACTTCATGAGGAAATCTCCAGTCCCTATTGTAGTCGTAAGTCAAGGACTGTCAATGTTCCCTTGGACTTTACAGAGGAACTCCAGTCAAGAAACCTGGCCTCGGAACGCTGACTCCGAAGGCAAACTTGTACCCTGTGCATTATCATACAATTCTGAGATTTATAAAAAAAATAGGGGATATAGGTTTCAGAAACCGCACCTTGGTCCCAGAAATTGAGGTTTTGTTTTTTTTATAATTTTTATTAATTATATATTTGTCAATGAAAGTCATAAATTTGGCAGAAATGGCCAAAATATCTGCATATTTGAAGGATCATTCAAATGAAAAATATATGTTGGACTGGAAAAAATGGATAGATAACATACAAGGGAAATATCAATCTAAGAAACTGTATCTAGCCTATAGTTAAATGTTTTATATGCTGATTGAGAAATTGAGTTTTTTTGGCCGAAAAATAACAAGTTTGAGAAGTCATGAAATTCTGTAGAGCAGGATGTTAGAACTACTTTGAGACGATTCCATTTGTAAACACTAGAGGGCACTGTGCCCCAACCTCTCTCAAAAATGACATTTTTAATTCATCCTCAAGAGATGCAGAGAACTGAACTAGGTATTTCCAACCAGTCCAGTCTGACAATTCCCCTTAAGTACGAAACAACTACCAGCCAGCAAAATAAAAAAGATTTCCATTCATAATGTGTGAAATATGAGGCTTTGCAATATTTAATTCATTTATTAAAAGGGCATCTTTTTGATAAATTATAATGAATGACCTGATTAGACACATCAGATTACTTTTAATGCATCTCCGGAGATCCCCTATTTTCATTCTGGCTTGTATTATTATACCTGAGGAGACTTTTAATGCCATTCAAAAGTTATGTCCAAATTTATTAAATCTGGGATGAAAAAAAAACCTGCATCTCCTCTGTTCAGTATTTTGGGGATGAACTCGCCTTCCAAATACCATTAATTGATTGATATCCGTCACTTTCCCCCCCCCTGTAGCATTCTGGGAAAACAGAGATAGCCATTTTAAAAGCCACATTCTTGCTCCCTAAGAAACAAACCAATGGACGCCTTTTATACAGGTATTTCTCGACTTACAATTCATTTAGTGACCAAAATTACAACAGCACTGAAAAAAGTGACTTATGACTGTGTTTCACACTTACAACTGTTGCAGCATCCCCTGGTCATGTGATCAAAATTTGGACATTTGGCAACTGACTCCTATTTATGACGGTTGCAGTGTCCCGGGGTGACGTGATCCCTTTTTGCGGTCTTCTGACAAGTGAAGTCAATGGGGAAGCCGGATTCACTTAACAACCATATTATTAAATTAACAACTGCAGTGATTCACTGAATAACTATGACAAGAAAGGTCGCAAAACGTGTCAAAACCCACTTAAAAACTGTCTCACTTGACCACAGAAATTTTGGGCTCAGTTGTGGTCGTAGGTTCGAGGACTACCAATATGTATTTTTACACTATGCATGTTTACACATATTTTTTGTGACTGGCGAAATCTTTCAACTTCAAGAACGCTAAATACTGAATGTGTAACATGCCAAGTTGGAAATCTGAGTTTGGTGAAATTCTGATAAAAATAAAAATTACGTAAAATTCTCCCCCTCCTTAATTCTAACCAAGTTTCCCTTCCCTCTCCCAGATCAGCTGTACGTATAACACAGTTCACCAGTTCACACTTGCACATACGGAGCGAAGAATGTTTACAAATTTAAATCGATTGTATTAAGTTGAATAGCAGTTAACTTGAATCTTTTCCTGGTTTACATGTACAAATATATATCTATTAATAAAAAAATGTTTAATAAATAAATAATAAATAAAGAGCCGATGGTCATGTGATCCTCTAACCTGCCAAAGACTTAAGCACCAAAGGCCTCTAGCTGCCATCAGACATGGATGAAACGTGGACTTCTCTTCAGACATGGCTTATGGGGGTGCATAGAAACGTAGGACCAACATTGGGAACGGCATGCAGCTTACTAAGTGCCCCAAATCAGGTGGCCGTAGGGATGCTGCAGAGGTCATAAGTGTGAGGACCGTTTGTAAGTCACTTTTTTCAGTGCCATTTAACTGTGAATGATGACTGAACGGATGGCTGTAAGTCAAAGAGGGCAGAGAGACCGTGGAAGCTGCCCTTGGAGTTTTTGTTTGTTTGTTTTTGTTTTCTCATTTATTTATTATTTTTAAGGATTGATTTTTATTCATTATTTATTTATAGCTCGTCGCATAGTCAGCCAGATGTTCAGACTGGATTTGGCATTTTTCTCCACCTATCCAGTCCTTCCTAAGGACTTGGGATAGATAGATGTGGATATTTGATGATGATGATGATCTTCTTCTTCTTCTTCTTCTTCTTCTTCTTCTTCTTCTTCTTCTTCTTCTTCTTCTTCTTCTTCTTCTTCTTCTTCTTCTTCTTCTTCTTCTTCCTCCTCCTCCTCCTCCTCCTCCTCCTCCTCCTCACAGTCAGCCAGATGCTCAGACTGGATTTGGCATTTTTATCCACCTATCCAGTCCTTCCTAAGGACTTGGGATAGATAGATGTAGATAT
The DNA here is from genome assembly GCA_034064705.1 of Bothrops alternatus. Classification (NCBI taxonomy): domain Eukaryota; kingdom Metazoa; phylum Chordata; class Lepidosauria; order Squamata; family Viperidae; genus Bothrops; species Bothrops alternatus. The sequence continues at coordinate 1,875,475 of JARGCV010000082.1, read as the reverse complement.
TTGATGATGATGATCTTCTTCTTCTTCTTCTTCTTCTTCTTCTTCTTCTTCTTCTTCTTCTTCTTCTTCTTCTTCTTCTTCTTCTTCTTCTTCTTCTTCTTCTTCTTCTTCTTCTTCTTCTCCTCCTCCTTCTCCTTCCTCCTCCTCCTCTTCCTCCTCCTCCTCCTCCTCCTTCTTCTCACAGTCAGCCAGATGTTCAGACTGGATTTGGCATTTTTATCCACCTATCCAGTCCTTCCTAAGGACTTGGGATAGATAGATGTGGATATTTGATGATGATGATCTTCTTCTTCTTCTTCTTCTTCTTCTTCTTCTTCTTCTTCTTCTTCTTCTTCTTCTTCTTCCTCCTCCTCCTCCTCCTCCTCCTCCTCACAGTCAGCCAGATGCTCAGACTGGATTTGGCATTTTTCTCCACCTATCCAGTCCTTCCTAAGGACCTGGGATAGGTAGATGTGGATATTTAATGATGATGATCTTCTTCTTCTTCTTCTTCTTCTTCTTCTTCTTCTTCTTCTTCTTCTTCTTCTTCTTCTTCTTCTTCTTCTTCTTCTTCTTCTTCTTCTTCTTCTTCTTCCTCCTCCTCCTCCTCCTCCTCCTCTTTCTCCTTCTTCTCCTCCTCTTCTTCTTCTCCTCCTCCTCCTCCTTCTTCTTCTCACAGTCAGCCAGATGCTCAGACTGGATTTGGCATTTTTCTCCACCTATCCAGTCCTTCCTAAGGACCTGGGATAGGTAGATGTGGATGTTTGATTATTATTATTGTTATTGTTATTTGGCAATTTGTCTACCTATCGAGTCCTTACAGAGAACCTGGGATGATGATGATGATGATGATGATGATGATGATTTTATCTATTAATTTTTGCTGGGTGATAGACATGTATTTATCCCAAGTATGTTTAAACTCAGTCACTAATGACTGATCCACCACCTCCGCTGGAAGTTGATTCCAAGCTTCCACTATAGGTAGGCCTCAACTTACAGTCTCAATTGAGCCTATTTCTGTTGTTAAGTGAGGTATTTGTTAAGTAAATTTCCCCCCCATTTTACGTTGTTCCTTTGAACGCTCACCAAAGGAACTTAAATTGCTAAGTCGAGCACTGCTTGTACCATTTCTGTGAGTAAATGAGCAAAGCGGAGAATACTATAACCTCCCTGTTTATTTTAAGGCCTGCCCATCGCAATTCATCCCAAGGTCCAGGGATCCACCAGCCCTTTCGAACGCCCTGTTCCCACGGAAGGAGGCTGTTTTTCTTTTACCTCTAGCGCAACCTCCCACCTTCTCCATCGTTTGATATTATTTTGGCAATTTCTGAGCCAGCTTGATTGATGTCACGAGAGCCTTGGAGATGGTTGTTTGGAGTTATTCTCTGTTTCTGGGATGACGCTGACTCTCTCACCCTCTCCGCTCAAAAGCTCCTCATGATCAGGGGATTGGGGGCTAAAACATAAGAAAAATGGTGGCTTTCAATTGGGCATGTCTAGTCTAATGAAGAGAAGGATGAGGGGGGACATGATAGCAACATTCCAGTATCTCAGGGGCTGCCACAAAGAAGAGGGAGTCAAGCTATTCTCCAAAGCGCCTGAAGGCAGGACAAGAAGCAATGGGTGGAAACTGATCAAGGAGAGAAGCAGCCTAGAACTAAGGAGAAACTTCCTGACAGTTAGAACAATTAACCAGTGGAACAACCTGCCTCCAGAAGTGGTGAATGCACCAACACTGGAATTTTTTAAGAAGAGACTGGACAGCCATTTGTCTGAAATGGTATAGGGTTTTCTGCCTGAGCAGGGGGTTGGACTAGATGACCTCCAAGGTCCCTTCCAACTTGATGATGATGATGATGATGATGATGATGGAGAAGGCCCTTGGGAGTCCCTTGGACTGCAAGGAGGTCCAATCAGTCAATCCTCAGGTGTTCCTGCCTGAGCAGGGGTTGGACTAGAAGATCTCCAAGATCCCTTCTATTCTATTCTATTCTATTCTATTCTATTCTATTCTATTCTATTCTATTCTATTCTATTCTATTCTATTCTATTCCATTCCATTCCATTCCATTCCATTCCATTCCATTCCATTCCATTCCATTCCATTCTATTCTATTCTATTCTATTCTATTCTATTCTATTCTATTCTATTCTATTCTATTCTATTCTATTCTTTCATCTCCAAAGCTGTTTCTCCTTCTGAAAAGAGGCAAATTCAGGCAAGAAAGGTTAAGGGCCTTGTGGAGCCTATACAGGTAGTCCTCAACTTACAACCATTCATTTAGTGACCGTTTAAAGTTACAATGGCACTAAAAAAAGTGACTTATGGCCATTTTTCACACTTATGACCATTGCAGCATCCCCTCAGTCACGTGATCAAAATTCAGATCCTTGACAACTGACACATATTTATGACGGTTGCAGTGTCCCGGGGTCATGTGATCACATTTTGGGGCCTTCTGACAAGCCATGTCAATTGGGAAGCCAGACTCAGGATCCAAGCTGGATTGGTCACTGCGACCAGAGACTTTGTCTTCCGAGCTTTCAGACTCGTGCGAGAGCCCATCTTCAGGGAACGAGTTCAAAAGCTCGGAAGACTAAACCTCTGGTCCCAGTGACCGACCCAGCTTGAATTCTGCAACATTATCCTGGGACACGTAAATTCGCCTTGACTCGTAAGCCAGGTTCACTTAACAACCATGTGACTAACTTCACAACTGCAGCGATTTGCTTTAGAACTGTGGCGGGAAAAGTCCTAAAATGGGGTAAAATTCACTTAACAGCGGTCTCACTTAGCAACATAAATTTTGGGCTCAATTGTGGTCGTAATGGGATCTGTGGATCAATTAACCCACTTATAACAAAAGGATGGGAAGGAGAATTGGATAAAGCCCAGGTGTAGTTACAGTTGGTTCTTGACTTCCACTATTCATTTAGTGACCGTTAGACGTTACAATGGCAGTGAAAAAAGTTAATATGTTGTAAGCTTATGTTGTAAGCTGCTCCGAGTCTTCGGAGAGGAACGGCATATAAGTCCGAAAAATTAAATTAAATTAAATTAATAACCTGGTTATTAAGTGACTCTGGCTTCCCCATTGACTTTGCTTGTCAGAAGGTCGCGAAAGGGGATCGCATGACCTTGGGACACAGCAACGGTCGTAAGTATGAGTCAGCTGCCAAGCGTCTGAATTTTGATCACATGACCCTGGGGATGCTGCAAAGGTTTAACTGTGAAGAGAGGTCATAAGACACATTTTTCAATGCCTTTGTAACTTTGAACGGTCAGTATATGAATTGTTGTAAGTCGAGGACTACCTGTATTCCTCTTTTAAAGAGCCTTCGCTACACCATCGCTGTACATTATTCTTGGGATTTCATTTGGGATAGAGCCTCCTTAGTCAGTAATGCATTTCATTTGTAAAAAAAAAAATTCTTCTTCCCTCGTTTTATCTTTTTAGACTCAAACCTCTTTTGGAAGAAGTAAGATAAGAGTAATTTGCCTTTCTTCCTTTGCATATAAGAGTGATATTTTCTGCCTGGAAGCATTTTCCTTTGAGCTGATATTTATTTATTGTTACATTTTTAGGAATATATTTTTAAACGTGGAATTGAATTTTGGTGCATGCCCCCCTGGATAGGGTGTCCCATACAAAGGTGGATTATAACTGCCAAAAGAAGCAAGCAAAATTTCATAGAATCATAAAGTAACGGTAACAGTATAATAGAATTGGAGAGGACCTTGGAGGTCATCTAGTCCAACCCCTTGCTCAAGCAGGTGTACCATTTCAGACAAATGGCTGTCCAGTCTCTTCTTAAAAACTTCCAGTGATGGAGCATCCACAACTTCTGAAGGCAAGTCGTTCCACTGATTAATTGTTCTCATTGTCAGAAATTCCTCCTTAGTTCTAGGTTGCTTCTCTCCTTGGTTAGTTTCTATCCATTGCTTCCTGCCTTGCGTTCTGGTGCTCTGGAGAATAGGTCGACCCCCTCTTCCCTGTGACAGCCCCTCAAATGTTGGAAAACTGCGATCAAGTCACCCCTAGTCCTCCTCTTTGTTAGACTAGACAGGGGTAGGCAACCTTGGCTCTTTTATGACTCGTGGACTTCAACTCCCAGAATTCCTGAGCCAGCCATGCTGAGGAGAAAGGGAGAGGTTTCCATGCTGAGCCATGCTGGCTCAGGAATTCTGGGAGTTGAAGTCCACAAGTCATAAAAGGCCATTGTTCCCCACCCCGGGTATAGGGCAGAGGTAGGCAACCTTGGCTCTTTTATGACTCGTGGACTTCAACTTCCAGAATTCCTGAGCCAGCCATGCTGAGGAGAAAGGGAGAGGTTTCCATGCTGAGCCATGCCGGCTCAGGAATTCTGGGAGTTGAAGTCCACCAGTCATAAAAGAGCCAAGGTTGCCTCCCCCTGGACGAGACGTACCCAGTTCCTGCAATTGATCATCACATGTTTTATTCTCCAGTCCCCTAATTATCTTTCTTGCTCTTCTCTGCACTCTTTCTAGAGTCTCAACATCTTTTTTTGTATCTTGGTGACCAAAACTGGACTCAGTACTCCAAGTGTGGTCTTACCAGTGTCGTATAAAGCGGTACTAACTCTTCTCATGATCTTAACACTTCTATTGATGTGGCCTAGGACCCACATTGGCCCTTTTGGCAGCTGTAGCACATGGCTGGCTCATACTGAAATGGTTGTTCACTAGGACTCTTAGATTCCTCTCACAGTTACTGTTGTTGAGCCAGGCACCACCTATTTTACACCTGTGCCCTTGTTTTTTCTTGCCTAAGTGTAAAATCTTACAGGAAAGACTATTTAGGATCCAAGACTCTAACTAATACAGGAATCTAAATTAAAGGACACATTCCCAATAGAATAAACTGCTACCTAGTTTCCTTTTATTTTTTTTCTGTTTCCATTTAAATGTCATGAAACAACGATATGATGCCCGCAAAACTCATTGCCAACTATTGAAATAGGCACTTTCTCATACTTTTAAATCATTTTGGCCCAAACTGATGAAGAATGGAAGCAGAAATAAACAAATACAGCTTCATACTAACTGTTAAAATATATAGGATTTCAATTATTGACATTCATCGCCAAGCAATATTATTTTTCATGTGTTTTGAATTAGCAGTTTTATCGTTTTGTTTTGTTTTATTGCAAATGCTCCTTCTCTTCCCTGTCGCCGCCAAGAAGATTAGCATCTTAACAGTGGCCTAAAATTATGCCTAAATATTACATCAAGGTCATTTTAGCCATACTGAAAACTTCCTTTCCTCAAAGAGGACCGAAATACAAAGCTCTGATGACCTCATGGAAAAGATGACCGGGAGGAAAACAAATAAAATATTTGGAGGAAAAAGAATTTCAAAAACCAGACAGTTGCAGCAGAAAAGGTTTGGGGGGCGGGGGTGGGGGGCTGCTGCGTGCTTGCGCCAATGTTTGCAGAGGTGAATAGATGAAAGTGATGTCCCTTGAGAGCAAACAGGTTGACCCATGACCATTTTATCCAAAACCTTTTACAGGCCTTCCAGCCTGAACCTCTTTCCACGGTCACAAGAACAAGTGGGGAAGTCCCTCCTGGGTCCATTCTTAGACCTCCAGCTCAGTGGGGCACAGAAGCCACCCATCATCAGTCCCGTGCATGGCTATTAGGGGAGGCTCTGGCAAAATCCAGTTGGAGGCCAGTCCTACTGGTCTCCTTCAGCAGCCCCCCCCACCCCCCGCCCCCGAGCCTCCTAACAGAGAAAAGCAGATCTGGCCACCAGGTGACCATAACCTCCACCAGATTACCAGAATCTCCACCAGGAACCCAAGATCTTCACTATGAGATCAGGGCCTCCATCAGGAGAGCAGGACCTGCACTAGGAGCTCAGGACCCCCACCAGAGTAACTAAGAAGATTAAAGGCCTGGAGGCTAAAACATTTGAAGAATGATTGCAGGAATTGTGTATGGCCAGTCTAGAGAAAAGAAGATCTCGGGGGAGGAGGGACATGATAGCAGTATTCCAGTATTTGAGGGGCTGTCACAAAGAAGAGGGGGGTCAACTTATTTTCCAAAGCACCAGAGGGCAGGACAAGAAACAATGGATGAAAACTAATTAAGAAGAGAAGCAACCTGGAATTAAGGAGAAACCTCCTAACAGTGAGGACAATTAACCAGTGGAACAGCTTGCCTCCAGACATTGTGGGTGCTCCATCACTGGAGGCTTTTAAGAAGAGACTTGACAGCCACTTGTCTGGAATGATTTAAGGTCTCCTACTTGAGCAGGGGGTTGGACTAGAAGACCTTCAAGGTTCCTTCCAGCTCTATTCTGACCAGAACCTCCACCAGCTGACCAGAACTTCTACAGGAGCCCAGGACCTTCACTATGAAATCAGGACCTCCACCAGACATCAGAGCCTCCACCAGGAGCCCAGGATCTTCACCAGGAGCCCAGGACCTCTATCAGGAGATCAAAACCTCCACCCGGAGCCCAGGACCTCCACCTGGAGATCAGAACCTCCACCAGCTGACCAGAACCTCCACCAGGAACCCAGGACCTTCACTCTGAGATCATGGCCTTCACCAAGAGCCCAGGACCTCCTTTCTGTTGGGAAAGAGGACTGTAGCTTGGGCCGGGCCCAGACCCTCTCTCTCTGCTCAGAAATGTGTGAAATACAACTTCTTCCCTCCTCCCCCCTCCTGCTTTTCTGGACTTTCTCTCTCCCCCCTCAAGCGGAACTGTTCCCAGAGAAACATTCCATCGCACAAGGGCTAACGACTTTCTTCTGTGCCCTTGCATTAATGAGTCCGGGGCCCGGCTCTCGTCAGAGAGAAGCCATGCACGAAATTGCTTGAATTTTTAATTCAGGAGGGTTATGATAGGGAGAATCAAAGTCACACACTCCAGTCGCCGAGGCCGGGGCTGACACGGGCCATTGGCTTGGCCAATATTCTTTGATTTTCTCCAAATATTTCCCCATTGCCACCTCCCCGATCCACCACTTCCTTGCCTGTCCCTTTGGCAAGGCCAGGCACCCCGTCTGGGTGCTTTTTAAGCAACCCAGACACCCTCCCAGCCTTGGAACCGTGGTTATCATCTTTCTCCCCACCTCCCAGCCCCACCGAGTTTATTTTGCACCTGGAGCTGCTGCAAAGTTCTGGGAGACTGACTCTGTTGGCAGCCTCCCTCCCTCGGCTTCCCTTCTCTCGCCCAGAAGGTAGACGCGCCCAATAAGAAACAGGGCCTTCAAAAAGAGGACAATTTTCATTCTGCCTCCCCCGGTGAGGTAGCTGTGACCTCCTTGGGAACCAGCAGGACATCAAATGAGAAGTATGTCTTTGGGAAGGGTCACTTCTGGGATCAAGGGCCACCACTCTGCTTTGTGAGAAAGGGCGTTGAAGGCGGGCCAACGGAGGCATTGCAAACAACAACAACACCCCAGCACCATCCTCTCACTTGCGATGCTGGAGGGACGGTTCTTTTCTTTCAGCCAAGGAGGGGGAAAAAAATGGAAGATTTTTTTTTGCCAAGAATAGCTTTTTTCGGAAGAATCTGGGAAAAAATAGGAATACAGGTAGTTCCTTGACTGTTATGACCACAACTGAGCCCCCGAATTTCTGTTGCTAAGTGAGACAGTTGTTATGTGAGTTTTGTCCCGTTTCACAACCTTTTCTGCCACAGTCGTCAAGTGAATCACCACAGATGTTGAATTACTAACACGGTTATGAAGTGAATCTGGCTTCCCCCATTGACTATGGTTGTCAGAAGGTCGCAAAAGGGGATCACATGACCCCTGGGACATTTGCAGCCGTCATAAATATGAATCAGTTGCCAAGCATCTGAATTTTGATCATGTGTAAGTATGAAAAATGGTCCTAAGTCACTTTTTCCAGTGCCGTTGTAACTTCGAACAGTCACTAAATGAACTGTTGTAAGTCAAGGACTACCTATATTTTCTTTGTGCTGTAAGGACTCTAGAACAGGGGTCACTTAGCACACAAAACCATGCACTCTGTGGTCCGTGGAAAAACTTTTCTCCATGGAACGGTCCCTGGTGCCCAAAAGATTGGGGAACCTCTGTTTTAGAGGATCTGTTGTAACAATGAATGTTTATTAAGCAACTGGTCGTTAAGTGAGGAGTACCTGTACACAGAATGTGAGTGCGCGTGTTTATGTATGTGTAAAAAGTACAGGGAGGGGCAGTGATGCCAATTCAGCAGGACCAGCTGACAAGCATCTTCCCTGACCTGATAACAATCCCATTTTAAAATTTATATTAAAGAGTTTACAAAAAACAACAACTATGCAAACAAGTGCAGTGCCAATTTGCGCTGGGGGCTGCAAAAATGAGATCTAGCTGAGGTAAGGTAAATTCCCTAGCCCTCCAATAAAGAATATTTCCTTGATATATTAAAATGTAATGCTAGTTTTACTTTTCAAAGGACAAAAAATAGTCCGATGTATAAACAGATCTATGCTATAAGACCAATTAGGACTCCATTGAGAAAACCTTTCCAGCATACTGTTTCTGCTGTCTAAATACAGAGGGACTGGCAGCTTGAAGGACTTAAACATTCAAAGAGAAGGTCTCAACCCTAACCCTAACCCTAACTTTTTGGGCACCAGTGACCGGTTCCATGGAGGAAGGCATTGGCTGCCAATTGGTCTCCGAACCCAATTCAAAGTGTTGGTTATGACCTATAAACATGGCATCGGACCAGGTTACTTACGGGACCGTCTGCTGCCCCATGAATCCCAGCAGCCGGTTAGGGCCCACAGAGTCGGCCTTCTCCAGGTCCCGTCAGCCAGACAGTGTCGCCTGGCAGGGCCTAGGGGAAGGGCCTTCTCTGTTGCGGCCCCGGCCCTCTGGAATCAACTCCCCCCAGAGATCCGTATCGTCCCCACCCTCTCCGCCTTTCGTAAACTGCTTAAAACACACCTCTGCCGGCAGGCATGGGGCAGTTAACATCTTGCCCCTAGCCAGAGTATGTTTGTGTGTATGTTTGTTGAATGATTGGTTTTCTTTTAACTTAGGGGTTTTTATATATGTATTTTAACTGGTGATTTCTATTTATGTTGTGAGCCGCCCTGAGTTCTCCGGAATAGGGCGGCATAGAAGTCAAATCAAATAATAATAATAATAATAATAATAATAATAATAATAATAATAATAATAATAATAATAATAATAATAATAATAATAATAATGTGCCTGCATCCCACCAATGGGGCTTTGCTTGTTTGTGTGGACCAGTTTCTGGCATGCTGCAGCCTGGTGCCAGTCCCTGGACCAGGGGTTGGGGACCCTGACTTAGGATGTTGAGTCTACCTCTGCTTATTGCAGGAATCCATGCTAAGGCAACCCAGACAGACAGCTATCTGGTCTCTGCTTCAGAGAGCAGGAAAAGCAATGGGTTCCATTGCCAAATTGCTGCTGGTTTTTTTTTTATTATTATAAAAAATTCCTTTATTAAAACAATCAGCATTGTACATAAAATCTTTGTATGAATCAAACATCATAGCATCTGATATACAACATTACGCACCATTCTTTGTAAACGTCTGGTTTGGTAAACATTTTTCACTCCTCACTTCAATCCTCTATTATACACCTGTTACATTTTTTATTCTCTATGATCCCTAACCATAGGTCCTGAGGTAGTAGTTAAACATTAAATATAAGATCATATTAGTAATCAGTCATCATAGAACACAACATATAACACTAGGTATTAATCTTTGTAAACGTCTGGTTTGGTAAATATTCTTTACTCCTCACTTCCAGCCTCAACTATATGTCCGTTGTATTTTATCTTTTGTGATCCCTAGCAAAAGATCCTGAGGTAGAGATTCAGTAACCTGGGGTAGAAATTCAGTCTGCTTTTTCAATATTAAAGTGTTCAACCTTAAACATAAGATCATATTAATAAGCAATCATATTAAGAAGCGATCATCGTAGAACATAACATACAACAGTAGGTTTTTTTTTTAATGTTCAGTTAAAATACTGTAAATCCATTGTTTCATGTCCTGGAGCAATTGCGTCTGGCTAACATCCTTCCAGGATCCTAGTTGGATCCACCCACAGCATTTACTCAACTGTTAAGGTTTCGTTTACAGACCTGTGATCTTCTTAGATGCCTCCTGTGAACTTGTTCAATTTCTGTAAATCCTGCTTAGAAACTGGGGTGCTGGCTTGAGTTGGTGCCACCTAAAAATTCATTTGCTCTTTATTTATTTATTTTTTTGCAGCTTTGTCTCACTGCTCGTATCTGGTGTGTAATCACCCACCCAGTGTTTGCATAAGGGTTCAGCCCAGATTGCAGAAGGATGGTCCTGTTTAGACAAACAACTTCACAAAGCCGAACATGCTGGTTTTTTTTTTCCTGTCTGTGTTTCATTTTCAAGGCTTAATTAGAAGTAAATAGAGCTGATACAATTTCCTTCCAGCCATCTATTACTCTCTGCTCACAGAGAATTATACAAATGGTCATTCCCTGGGCAGATGTTTTGAGTCCAAGAGATGCATGTTCAAAAATCTGCAGAACTGGAGGTTTTTAAGAAGAGATTGGACAACCACTTGTCTGAAATGGTATAAAGTTTCCTGCTGGAGCAGAGGGTTAGACAAGGTCCCTTCCAGTTCTGTTATTTATTTTTATTTATTTTTTATTTATTTATTTTATTCGGATTTGTATGCCGCTCCTCTCCGAAGACTCGGAGCGGCTCACAACATATATATAAAACAATTTCAACTAATCCGAACAAGAAACATTAAAAATAAAACCCCACACATACTCATCAATCACACCACAATCAACAATCATCCCCAGGCCTGCCGGCAGAGGTAGGTTTTTAAATTCTTTCGGAAGGCCGGGAGAGTCGGAGAAACGCGGACTTCAGGAGGCAGTTGGTTCCAGAGGGCGGGCGCCACAACAGAGAAGGCCCTCCCCCTAGGGCCCGCCAGACGACATTGTTTCGCTGACGGGACCCGGAGGAGGCCGACCCTGTGCGCTCTCAGCGGTCGTAGGGAAGTATGTGGCAGAAGGCAGTCCCGTAAGTATCCTGGTCCCATGCCATGAAGGGCTTTATAGGTAATAACCAACACCTTGAATTGGGCTCGGAGACCCCAATTATTCTGTTAACTTTCACCTTTTTTCATCAGAGGAAACATGAACAATTAATTAGACAGCTAATAACTACGGCCAAACTGACTTCTTAAACTACCCTGGTTTGTATAATCTAGGGACAAATGACAACCTATGCACAAGGGGCATCCAGAGAAGGAATCAAAAGAGACAAAATTCTGCTTATGAGGTAAAAAAAAGCAACATGACATGTGGGCCGTTATGGCCTTCATTTTGAGTTTTTAAATGCCTCTTTCCCCACAGAGGATTCTGCACACAAGGATTGCAAGTAGAGCTGTATCCACATAAGATGAATAGATTAGCTCAGAAATTCAGAAAAGAACATTCTAGAGCTTCTAGGACAGGAAATACAAATTAAAGCATTCTGTGAGGGAAGCAAGGAAGAGCAAATGGTGAGAAAGCGGGAAATCATGAGTTCAAATCCTGCCTTAGCCGTGAAAGCTGGCTGGCTGACGTTGGACCAATCACCAGGAGGCAGAGAGTTCTAGTCCTGCCTTAGTCATGGAAGCCAGTTGGGTGACTTTGGGTCAATTACCAAGAGACTGTGAGCTCTAGTCCTACCTAAGCATGAAAGCTGGCTGGATGACTTTGGGCCAACCATCAGGAGACAGTGAGTTCTAGTCCCATTTTAGGCATGAAAATCAGCTTGTGACTTTGGGCCAATCAGCTTGTGACTTTGGGCCAATCACCAGGAGACTGGGAGTTCTAGTCCTACCTAAGCATGAAAGCCGGCTGGATGACTTTGGGCCAACCATCAGGAGACAGTGAGTTCTAGTCCTGCGTTAGGCATGGAAGCTGGCTGGGTGATTTTGGGCCAATCCCTCTCTCTTGCAGCCCAACCCACCTCACTGGGTTGTTGTCATTGTCTGGAAAATAGTAGGGTGAAGGACTGTTGTGTGTGTTCACCGCCTTCAGTTATTTGTGGGATATAGATAGATAGATAGATGATCATCATCATCCTCGTGGACCCAGGTTGCCTTTCCGACTCAACAAATTTGTGACAAAATGCTCTTGATGGAATTCTCTCTGGATTTGGACCATGCCAAGTCAGACAGGATCGCAGAGACGATGCTATGACTCCCCCCACCCTTCATCCACCAGCAGCCACCAGTTTCTGCCAATTCCTTCATGCTCCATTACTAATGTTTGGGTGGGAACTTCAGTGGCCACCTCGGCTTCTCGGAGGTGCTTCCTGGGGTTGGAAGAGCCTCGGGCTAGCAATTATATATTCCTTCCAAAGGAGAAGAGAATAACCTAGCCACTACTCACCACCTATTTTTCTTTCCTGTTTCCTGATATGACGCATCGGCGTAATTTCTTCTTTTCTGTGATCATTTTAAAATCAGAACCCAGGTACATACTTTTTTATTTTTCTGTAAAGAAAAAAAAATCCCATAAGATCTATTTTGCCAAGGGCACTTCCTCTGTTTCGGTGTTTCTCAACCTTGGCAACCTTAAGACAGGTGGATTTCAACTCCCAGAATTTCCCAGCCAACAATATTAGCTGGCTGGGGAATTCTGGGAGTTGAAGTCCACTTGTCTTAACGTTGCCGAAGTTGAGAAACACTGTTCTATTTGAAACGTTGTCTGTTGCCCAGGCCCATTTTAAGATAGACGGACAGACAAACATCGCCTGCTTTATCCTGTCACCCTCCAAATTCAACAGATTATGACTTGACTGGGAATTTGGAGAATTATAATCTCAATATTCCCAGGTAGGAATAGGTTAGGGAAGGCTGGATTAGCCTATGCAAATTTTATGTAAATCCCCATTAGTTGTCCTCCTTCAGACCCAATTATTTATTTAACAATATTAATAGCCTGTCTCAGTCCTGCGGGGTGCGATAAGGTTAAAGTCGACATGTAAAACATGACACAATTACAATAATGGCATTAATAATGGTTACATATCAGCAGAACTGCTCACTAATTAAGAGTTACTCTATGGTAAGATGGGGGGCAATACGTTTAATAAACAAACAAATAAATAAATAAATTTAAGGAACAAAGACAGGGTTGTTACTAGTATACAAGGCACAATTGTGCAGAATTCAATTTGCACCCCCAAATAATGTTTTAAATGCTCAATATTTAAACATATAATTAGGTTTATGAAACATAATTACATGAGTTCCTGCGGGGTTGTGGGTAGTCCTCATTTACTAACCACTCCCTCAGCAACTATTTCAAGTTACAATGGCACTGTATGAGGGGGACTTAAAATTGTTCCTTGTAGTTGTGGCCATCATAGCATCCCATGGTCAAAAGATCGCCCTTTGCACGCTTCTGATAAGCGAAATCAGTGGGGAAGCCGGCAGGAAGTAGCGAGTCATGTCATATGCTTAATGACCTGTGGCGATTTAGTCGACGGCCACAGCCGTAATTGACAAACTGACATTGTAACTCAGTCACAATCATGTGACATTTGACTACAGGACCCTGTCACTTAGTGATGGATTTGAACAGGGAAGCCAGATTCACTGAACAACTGGGTTACTAACTTAACAACTGCAGCGATTTACTTAATAATTGTGGCAAGAAAGGTTGTGAAATTCTCTTAACAACTGCCTCGCTTAGTAACAGAAATTTTGGGCTTGGTTGTGGTAGTCAAGGACTACCGGTATCTCTACAGGTCAGCAGGAACATGGTATTGTTCCAAAAATTTCTTCTGAATTTTAAAAAATATTCTCCTTCCATTTGATGGCTTAAAATGCTGTCTTTTAATGGGGGTGGGGCGCATAAGAAGTACAGTCTCCTCTTTAAAGTGGCCGACAGCTTCTGAATTCCCAGTTTCAATTAGTCCCAAAGAAAGACCCAAGAGGATATTTATAATGGAAAACTTATATTATGTAGAATAACTGCAATAAGATTACTAAACATACAAAGATAGAAGAAGAGTGAAATACACACAGAAGAAGATTGGATTATAACATTGATGGAATTGGTAGTTTGGTCAAGGAAATAAAGACTTTTTTTTAAAAGACTGGAAGCCTTATATGGACTTTTTTTTAAAGAAAAGTCTGAAATGATGATTTATGGATTTGGGGATTAAAAGAGTCAAAATGGAAGGGGAAAGAGAAAGGTAATAATTATTCAGTAGAAAGAAGGGCAGAAGTTAAATGTATTTTCTTTTTTTTCCTTTTTTTTCTATATTCTCCCCCCCCTTAATTTTGTCTACTTTTACTAAAAAATTCTAATTAAAAATAAAACAGACGATGTTTATAATGACAATCAGAAGTGATATTGGCAATAACTCAGGAGATATTGAGATATTGGCAGGACAAGAAGCAACGGATGGAACCAACCTAGAACTGAGGAGAAATTTCCTGGCAATTAGAACAATTAATCAGTGGAACAACTTATTTTTATTTATTTATTTATTTATTTATTTTATCAAATTTCTATGCCACCCCTCTCCTAAGACTCGGGGCGGCTCACAACAACAATACAGCCACATATAAAAATTAATAATAATGATAACATCCAATCCAAAGATCCATGCAAACACAATCAAATACACAATCAATGATGGAAGCACATTCCTCGGCCTGGGGGCAGAACAGAGTTCATACCCCCCAAGCCTGTCGGCATAAATAGGTCTTCAAAAGTTTCCGGAAAGCTAGGAGGGAGGAGGCAGTACGAACCTCTGAGGGAAGCTGGTTCCAGAGCGCTGGGGCAGCAACGGAGAAGGCCCTTGTCCTAGGACCCGTCAGATGACATTGCCTGATGGACGGGACCCGTAGGAGGCCAGCCCTATGCACCCTAACCGGTCGCTGGGATTCATGAGGCTGAAGACGGTCCCGCAAGTAACCTGGTCCATTGCCATAAACTTGCCTCCAGAGGTTGTGGGGGCTCCATCACTGGAGATTGGACAACTATTTAGAATAGAACAGAGCTGAAAGGGACCTTGGAGATCCTGCTCAAGCAGGAGACCCTACATTTCAGACACGTGGCTGTCGAGTCTCTTCTTAAAAGCCTCCAGTGATGGAGCTCCCACGATTTCTGGTGGCAAGCTGTTCCACTGGTTAATTATCCTCACTGTTAGGAAGTTTCTCCTTAATTCCAGACTGCCTCTCTCTTTGATCAGTTTCCATCAGTTGTTTCTTGTCCTGCCCTTGGTGCTTTGGTGAATAATGTGACCCCCCCTCTTCTTTGTGGCATCCCCTCAAATACTGGAATACTGCTATCATGTCGCCCCTGTTTCTATATTTGTCTGAAATGATATAGGATTTCCTGCTTGAGCAGAGGGTTGGACTTGAAAACCTCCAAGGTCCCTTCCAACTCTTTTATTCTGTTATACTGTCCCATCCAATCCAAGTTTTGGCTTGGTGCAGGACTTCACATCAAAGCAACCCCAATGGATGGATGGAAGGTAACACTTGAAGCCATCCACTAAGAAGCATCAAGTCCTTCTAAACAATTGGTTCCACCATCATCTTCTCTATTAGGATTCCAGTTTCCCAAACTTCAACTGGATCCTCCTACCTGTAACTCTAGATCTTCTTTTCATGCCTTGCTCCGTGTGTCTGAGTAGATCCCTTCTTTAAATCCTGTCAAAGCTTCATATCTGCCTTAAATGCAAGACCAAGATACACTACATAACACTGATTTTAAAAGACCAGATTCCTTAAAGTAACTTTCATGGAGAGACACCAAACATGCCTATCCTTCTTATACTGTTTCCAGGAGTTTGCATACTGCAGTGTTTCTCAGCCTTGGCAGCCTGAAGATGTGTGGACTTCAGCTCCCAGAATTCTGAGAGCTGAAGTCCACACATCTTCAAGTTGCCAAGGCTGAGAAACATTGACATATGTTAAGCAAAAAAGGAAAAAGGGGAGGGAGGAAGGAAGGAAAGAAGGGAAAGGAAGTGAAAGAAAGAAGGAAAGAAAGAAAAGAAAAGAAAAGAAAAGAAAAGAAGAAGAGAGAAACAAGGAAGGAAGAAAGAAGAAAAACGAAAAAGAAAGAAAGCAAGAAAGTGAAAGAAAGAAAGAAAGAAAAGAAAAAGGAAGAAAGAAAAGAAATAAGAAAAAGAGAAAACAAGCAAGAAAAGCAAGCAAGCAAGAAAGAAAGAGAAAGAAAGAAAGAAAGAAAGAAAGAAAGAAAGAAAGAAAGAAAGAAAGAAAGAAAGAAAGAAAGAGACTAAAACTAAGGTGATCATGTTGGCCAAACAGGTAGTTCTCATCTTACAACCATTTGTTTAACAATGGTTTAAAGTCTTGGAAAAAGTGACTTATGACCTGCACTTAAGACTGCTGCATTATCCTCACGGACACATGATTGCAATTTGAGCACTTGGCAACTGGCTCACATTTACAACTGGTAGTAGCAGCATCTTGAGAGGACATGATCATGATTTGGGACCTTCTTTTCTGATTTCTGGCAAAAAAACACCCATTGGGGAAGTTGGATTTACTTAATGACTGCAGGATTCACTCAAGGACTTCCATAAAAATAGTTGTACTATCCGGTCTGACTCGACTTATGACTGCAATGACTTATGATAGGAACTCTGGTCCTAATTGTGGTGAGAAGTTGAGGACCACCTTTACTCGATCTGTACCTGAAGAGGGTTAAATTTATCATTTGACAGTTATAAAGTCAAGTTTCCGGTGGGTGCAGCTCAACTTTGGTGATTTAATGTCACATCTAGGGGGTTTTCTTGACAACAGAGTGGATGCAATTTGCTAGACTTTTTTTCTTCAACTTCCCCTGATAGTGCTGAAAATCCTTGGATGTCTCCCCTTTGAATAAAGAACAAGTCTCATCCTGGTTAGCTTTTTCAACCCCACTTGGAAAATACAATCCCCTCCAATATAACAACAAAACAACAGCATAGCACAAAGATGATTAGGGGACTGGAGGCCAAAACTTATAAGGAACGGTGGCTGGAATCAGGTACCGGTATGTATATTTTAATGAAGAGAAGGATGAGGGGAGACACGATAGCAGTGTTCCAATATCTCAGGGACTGCCCCAAAGAAGAGGGTGTCAAGCTATTTTCCAAAGCGCCTGAAGGCAGGACAAGAAGCAACGGATGGGACCTAATCAAGGAGAGAAGCAACCTAGAACCAAGGAGGAACTTCCTGACAGTTAGAACAATTAGCCAATGGAACAACCTGCCTCCAGAAGCGGTGAATGGTCCAACACTGGAAGTTTTTAAGAAGAGATTGGACAGTCTGAAATAGTATAGAGTTTCCTCTCTGAGCAGGGGGTTGGACTAGAAGATCTCCAAAGTCCCTTCCAACTCTGCTATTTTATTCTATTCTACCGTATAATACAGATAGTCCTTGACTTACAACCATTCATTTAGTGACAGTTCAAAGTTGCAACGACAATGGGAAAAGTTCTTATGACTGTTTTCACATTTATGACTGTTTTATTATCCCCATGGTCATGTGATCAAAAATCGAACATTTGACAACTGACTTACATTTATGACCGTTGCCCCTTTCTGGGATCCTATGATCCCCTTTTGCAACCTTCTGACAAGTAAAGTCAATGGGGAAGCCAGATTCACAACAACCGTGTTACTAACTTAACAACTGCAATAATTCACTTAACAGCTGTGGCAAGAAAGGTCGTAAAATGGGGCAAACTCACTTAACAATGTCAGAAATTTTGGGCTCGGTTGAGGTTGCAAGACGAGGACTGCATGCATTTGTTTAATAATAGGCTTTCCTTGGTGAAAAGAAAGGAAGACAAACACAAACCAAAATTTTATGAATGAGAACAAACATCAGTGGAGTCCAGCATCCAATCTCCCATAGCAGCCATGCAGATGTTTTCAGAAAAGGGATAACCAGGGATATCTGCAGGGTGTGGTTTAAAAAAAAATCCAGATGTGGGATGCACATAAAAAAACAGGTGTAGCTTCAATCACATTTTTCTATGTTGCCATCTTTCCTTTTCCGTCCATGCCCTACAGAGATTCCCGGTTAGAGATTATAAAACAAAGGGCACAAATGCCAACTGGGCAGATGACCAGATTTGCAGGCTCTGTGGCTACTTCTGAACTTTACTACAGATAGTCCTCGACTTACAACAGTTCATTTAGTGACTGTTCAAAGTTACAACAGTGTACAGTGTACAACAGCTACAAAAAGTGACTTATGACCGTTTTTCACACTTACGACCGTTGCAGCGTCCCCGTGGTCACGTGATCAAAATTCAGATGCTTGGCAACTGGTTCACACTTAACGACCGTTGCAGCGTCCTGGGGTCACGCGATCCACTTTTGCGAGCTTCTGACAAGCAAAGTCAATGGGGAAGCCAGATTCATTTAACATATATATATGTTTTTAAAATTGTTGACAAAGAAATAAGGGATTTCTGAGATAGCTATTTCGAGTTATTTAACTCTCTTCAGTCAGAACTCACCCTTCCGGGATTCGAACCTGGGCAGTCTGTACACTAGGCAGATGCTTAAACCTCTAAGCCACAGGCTCTCTCCCGCTTTGTCAGTAATCAGGGAGGGAAGATGTGTATATAGTGTTTCTTTTTTAGATAGCACCCTGTAAACCCAAATATGGGAGGAAGAAATCATTCTTTCCTTTGCCTGTTTCAGCTCAACCCAGAGCCATCTGCAAGCACAAATATATATATGTTTTTAAAATTGTTGACAAAGAAATAAGGGATTTCTGAGATAGCTATTTCGAGTTATTTAACTCTCTTCAGTCAGAACTCACCCTTCCGGGCCTGTGGCTTAGAGGTTTAAGCATCTGCCTAGTGTGCAGACTGCCCAGGTTCGAATCCCGGAAGGGTGAGTTCTGACTGAAGAGAGTTAAACAACTCGAAATAGCTATCTCAGAAATCCCTTATTTCTTTGTCAACAATTTTAAAAACATATATATATTTGTGCTTGCAGATGGCTCTGGGTTGAGCTGAAACAGGCAAAGGAAAGAATGATTTCTTCCTCCCATATTTGGGTTTACAGGGTGCTATCTAAAAAAGAATATATATATATATCTTTTTTATTGGTTTTTTTCTTTCCCCCCACATATGTAAAATTTCCAATCAACAAGTTGTCTGATATTTGCTAAACTAATACATATTCAATTCCTAATCCTTGCTTCTTTTCTCTAACCAAGTATAAAATAAATTCCATATTTGATAATGGTCTGTATCTTCTTTGTCTTTTAGCCTCATGGTTAATCTGTCCATTTCTGCACATTCCAAAATCTTCCTTATTATTTCTTCCTCCGATGACAAAGCTTCATTTTTCCAATATTGTGCAAAGATTATTCTTGCTGCTATGATGATATGTAGAATTAAGTATAGTTTCTGCTTATTAGTCTTTTCAGGTATAATGCCTAATAAAAAAAGTTCAGGTTTGAAATCTACCTGTTCATCCAATATTTTTTCTAACCACATATGAATATTTTTCCAATAAATCTTAGCTTTCCCACATGTCCACCAAATATGATAATACGAGCCTATCTTACGGGTTACTAACTTATCAACTGCAGTGATTCACTTAACCAGTGTGGCAAGAAATGTCGTAACAAGGGGCAAAACTCACTTAACAAATGTCTGGTTTACCAATGGAAATTTTGGGCTCAATTGTTGTTAAGCTGAGGACTATCTCTATTGTAATATTTTTATTTTTATTTTAGGAAGGTTCCACGAATTTCAAAATTACATCCTGTCTGCTTTGGATTTTTTTGTGGGCTGTTTTTAAGAGAGAGATTTTAAGGATGGGGAAGGGGGAGGAACTTCTCCTCCTCCAAGAAAATGTAGAAACTGTCCTGTTCAATTCCTTTTACCTTTTCCTTGGATTCTTTTCTTAAATATTAACAGAGAAGCCATTAGATGGGTGTTCAATGGAGCAGAAGGACATACGTCCAAAGTGCAAGTGTCTTGTGCAAGGATCAGTTCTCTTTAGAAAAAAAAGGGGGAGTTATGTGAGCTGACGGGGCGGGTTGGATGTTGCAGAAGAGGCATGACTTGCTTTTCAGCTCTCATTTTTGAGTCCACAATATCTGCTGCAAGTACGCTAGACGCAGGGGTAGGCAACCTTGGCTCTTTTATGACTCGCAGACTTCAACTCCCAGAATTCCTCAGCCGGCATGGCTCAGCATGGAAACCTCTCCCTTTCTCCTCAGCATGGCTGGCTCAGGAATTCTGGGAGTTGAAGTCCACGAGTCATGAAAGAGCCAAGGTTCCCCACCCCTGGCCTAGACCAGAGGTAGGCAATCTTGGCTCTTTTATGACTCATGGACTTCAACTCCCAGAATTCCTCAGCCAGCATGGCTCAGCATGGAAACTTCTCCATTTCTCCTCAGCATGGCTGGCTCAGGAATTCTGGGAGTTGAAGTCCACAAGTCATAAAAGAGCCAAGGTTGCCTACCCCTGCCCTAGAGTCTCAAAGTTTGATAGATCATATATAGACAATTTGCATCTTTCAACTACAGGTAGTTTTTTGACAGATGATCAAAATTTCTGTTGCTAAGCAAGAAAGTTGTGAGTTGAGTTTTGCCCCATTTTACGACCTTTCTTGCTACCGTTATTAAGTCAGTCACTGCGGTTGTTAAGTCCATGACATGATTGCGAAGTGAACCTGGCTTCCCCATTGCTTGTCAGAAGGTCGCAAAAGAGGATCCCGTGACCTCCAGGACACTGCAACCGTCATAAATGTGAGTCAGCTGCCAAGCGTCTGAATTTTGATCATGTGACCACAGGGATGCTGCAACGGTTATTGCTGTGAAAAATAATCATAAGTCACTTTTTTCAGTGCCGTCATAACTTTGAATGGTCACTAAACAAATGGTTGTAAATTGAGGAGTACTTGTCTGTTCGTTCAATACAGGTAGTCCTCAACTTATGAACACAATTGGGACCAGAACATTTGTGGCTATCAGGTTAATTGTGCCCGATTTTATTGCCCCAGTTGTTGTTGTGAATCACTGCAGTTGTTAAATGAATCACGTACTTGTTAAGGTGGGAAGCCAGATAAGAAGGTCCCCAATGGCGACCACATGATCCCAGGACCCTGCAACTGTCATAAATACATGCTGATTGACAAGCATCGAAATTCTGATCACATGACCATGGGGATGCTGGAATGGTCACAGGTGCGAGGATCAGTCATAAGTCATGTTTTTTCAGTGCCATAGTAATTTTTAAACTGCCCCTAGACAAATGATTGTAAGTCAAGGACTACCTTAATGCTGAACTTTCTGAATTCACCCATTTTCTGAGCTGACAAAATACATGGAAACATCACTTAATCAGTGGTCTTGAGGAAGTGGCTAAAGCTAACGGGGCTGTTAGTTGTGTGAATGTACTTTCTAGAACTGACCTGGTTGAGCTTTCACTGCAAACAGTCCCTGAATATTAACTCAGATGTGATTGTGCAGTGGAGACAACAGGGGAAGGCAAAAGAGGAATAGTACAAATAAGATGAGATAAGCTTTATTGTCATTTTTTTTACTGTGGGCACAACAGCACACATCAAAAATGAAATTTAGTTGTCCGTTCTCAAAGTGAAACACATACTTGACACACACCTAAAAACATATTATATACAACATATGTATAGACCCACACCCCTACATATACATAGCAAATAAATATTAAATACTGTCCATCTTGAATATATAACGGAAGGAGGAAGCTTGAGAGTTCACAAGGTTAATGCTGTATGGAATGAAACTATGGCTGAATCTGGATGTTCTGCTGCGGATACCACGAAGCCCCCCCCCTCCCAGAAGGTAACAAGGAAAACAGGTCGTGAAGAGGATGTGTAGCATCCCAGATAATCTTACGGACCCTGCTCAAGCAGCGCTTCTGTGCTATGTCCTGGATGGGAGGGAGGGAGCTGCCAATGATCTTTTCGGCCCTCCTCACCACTCTCTGCACCGCCTTCCTGTCCGAAGCAGGGATGCTTCCAAACCAGACTGTGATACTGTATGACAGGATGCTCTTGATCGTCCCCCTGTAGAAAGTGGTCAGGACAGGGGAAGGAAGATGTGCTTTCATAGTTATCCCAAGGGTGCTTTTTCACGAGGCAATAGGAACTGAAGAAGCTTCTTGGATGAGAAGCAAAACATCTTCCAAGAAAAAAAACAAGAAAGTCCAGTTGCCTCCTGGAAAAGCATCTTTGTAATACAGGTGGTCCTCAACTTACGACCACAACTGAGCCCAAACTTTATGTTGCTAAGTGATAAATTTGTTCAGTGAGCTTTGCCCCATTTTACGACTTTACTTGCCATGTTTGTTAAGTGAATCACTGCAGTTGTTCAATGAGTAACATGGTTGTTAAGTGAATCTGACTCCCCCCCTTGACTTTGCTTATCGGAAGGTCGCGAAAGGGGATTACACGACCCCTGGACACTGCAACTGACACAAATATGAAGCACATGTCAAGTATTCAAATGTAAATCACGTGACCATGGGGATGCTGCAGCGGTCATAAGCGTGAAAAATGGTCATAACTCACTTTTTTCTGTGCCGTTGTAACTTTGAACGGTCACTAAACAAACTGTTGTAAGTCGGGGACTAACTTTATCTCATAATGTTTTTTCTTAACAGCCACTTCTGGGCTTCTGCATCTCTGCTCATGTTAGTATGCTATTACAGTTAGCCCTTGACTTACAACCATAACTGAGATCAGAATTTCTGTCACAAAGCCAGGTTTAGTTAAACGAGTCGCCCTTACCTTAATTTAATTTAATTCAACTTAATTCAATTTAACATGTTAAGTGAATCACACCAATTTTATGACCACTTTTGCCACGGCTGTTAATGAATTACTGCAGTTGTTAAATGAATCACTTAGTCATTAAGCAAATCCATCTTCCCCGCATTGACTTTGCTTTTTTGAAAGCCAGATGGGAAGGATGCAAAAGGGGGGGTCACGTGACCCCGGGATGCTGCAACTATTATAAATGCATGCTTGTTGCCAAGTGCCCAGTGAAGGGTCAATACAATCAAGAAGGCAGTTACAACCATGAGAATAGAATAGAATAGAATAGAATAGAATAGAATAGAATAGAATAGAATAACAGAGTTGGAAGAGAACTTGGAGATCTTCTAGTCCACCTCCCTGCTCAAGCAGAAGATCCTATACCAGTGGTGGCGAACCTATGGTATGCGTACCAGAGGCGGCACTCAGAGCCCTCTCTGTGGGCACCTGTGCCATGCCTTGGAGATGGTAACTGTCCTCTTCAACCAGCTGCCCACTAATTCGCCGAGGTCCCACGTGGCTGGATGCATCCCAGCACCCATGCGCTTGCTGGCCTCTGTGTGCAGGGGCCGATTGTGTCAGGCCCCTGTCTCGCCCTGTGACAGTGGCACCCCCGCCCTGCCTCGCGTCACCCTGCAGGACCAGCCTCCTGCCCACCGCCCCACCTGCCAGAGATCCCTGGATCTCCCCCAACTCTGCCCGGCCCCCACAGGTGTCCCTCCCCAGGAGCAACATCGAGTTGGCCACACCCACCCAGTTGCCCTGACTGCTAGCCACACCCACCCAGCAGGCCACACCTACCCAGCAGCCATGCCCACCCGGCACTCGGCGATACATAAGTGGATTTTGGGTTGAAGTTTGGGCACTCGGTCTCTAAAAGGTTCACCATCACTGTCCTATACTATTCCAGACAAGTAGCTGTCCAGACTCTTCTTAAAAACCTCCAGTAATGAAGCACCCACAATTTCTGGAGGCAGGTTGTTCCACTGGTTAATTGTCCTCACTGTCAGGAAATTTCTCCTTAATTCCAGGATGCTTCTCTCCCTGATTACTTTCCATCCATTGTTTCTTCTCCTGCCTTCTGGTGCTTTGGAGAATAGGTTGACCTTCTCTTCTATGTGGCACTTTGAGGTCTAACATCTTGACTATTTTGACCATATCCTGAGGACAGCCCTGATCCCATTCTGCAGAGGAGTGAAATCGCAGCAGGCTCAAATCAAGCTTAGGTACCAAAGGTATCAAAATAAAACAACAACAAAAGATGAAAGAAAACAGTTTTACAAAGTCACTAGACTTGGGATATGGATTCATTGTTCAGGAGAGTTTCAGAAAAAAAAAATCCATTCAATTCTCCGAAGGGGATTCAGACTGCTCTTGAACCATGCAGGATTTTTGAATGTCCCCCACAGAATATTATTCTGCAGGGCTCACTTGTTCTATATCACGTTTGCATTTTATTTTCTTTATTTCAAATAAGGTGAAGGATGAGTGCAGATAACATCTTACTTCTCCAGTTTCATTGGTACGATCCACTCTTATTTACTAAGATAAAATCAAACATTAATGGCTGCAGCAATGTAACCCAACAAACATATTTTGGCTTACTACTGAATATCTTCTAACATCTTTAAAAAAAAAAAGGTCCAGAGAAAGTTGAACTTAGCGGTGGTTTCCTTTGCTTTCTAAAGGGAAACTTCAAAGTAGCTGTTATTTACTCCTAGACAATGAAAATCCAGTATTTGTTTGCAAAGTGCTACAGAGACATTAATTACCGGGGCACCAGAAAGCTAAATTATCTGTCTGAGCTTCCTTCTCCATGATCCTTGAATGGAGTCCCCTCCTTTATAAATACTAGAAGTTTCAGGTCAAAAGATTGACTGCAGATTCCAAAGTGATGCAATTATCACCGTTTGCAATTTTTTTTTTTATTCCCCAACCTGGAACCCTCAGAATGGAGGAAAACACTGCCAGTAGGTTTAAATACCTATTTAGAAAAGAAAAATAACAGAATAAGAGAATTGGAAGGAATCTTAGAGGTCTTCTAGATCTAGACCAACCCCCTCCTCATTGTTTCTTGTCCTGCCCTCTGGTGCTTTAGAAAATAGGTTGAAGCCCCCTCTTCTCTGTGGCAGCCCCTCAGATACTGGAATGTTGCTATCATGTCTCCCCTATTTCTTCTTTTCTTTAGACTAGCCAAAACCCAAGTCCTGCAGCATACGTTTTAATCTCCTAAGGTGTATGCACGTAGCTAGATTTTGCCTAAATATAAGGAAAACGTCTTGATGGTTAAGATCTGAGCATTGCATGAGGTCACTGTAATCCTCGACTTTACATCCATCTGTCTTTACACAAAGGGAAAAAAACAGACCAACCTATCTATCAAAAATAGTGCCATAAAAAACAGAATAGAAACACAAGTTAAGATAGGCAAGAAAATGGTAAGTGAGCACCTGTCCAGCCTAGACGAGTTCAAATCACCAGGATCAGATGGATTACAGGTAGTCAAGGAAGTGGCAGATGTGATCTCAGAACCACTGAACTATATTTTCCAAAGATCCTGGAGCACAGGGGAACTGCCAGAGGACTGGAAAAGAGCTGATGTCGTTCCCATCTACAAAAAAGGGAAAAAATGGACCCAGGAAATTACAGACCTATCAGCCTGACCTCAATATCTGGGAAGATCCTGGAAAAGATAATCAAACAACGAATCAGCGAACACCTAGAGGCAAACAAAGTCATTACTAAAAGCCAACACGGGTTTGTCAAAAATAGATCGTGCCAGACAAATCTTATTGCATTCTTTGACCAAGTGACAAAATTAGTGGATCAGAGGAATGCTGTGGACATAATTTACTTGGACTTCAGTAAGGCATTTGATAAAGTAGATCACTTAACAACCTGGTTGCTAACTTACCAACTAAGTAATGGATGCTAAGGAAAAACAAGCAGTTCTCTACTATTGAGAAAAAGTGTTTGGTGATATTCAAAACAGCTACATTTGGTCTTATCTGAACTTTTCTAAGGCTTTGGACATCATATTCTAGAAAGGCCAATCAAGATCACCTACAGCCAGAAATTTTGATTACTAAATTTAAGATATTTGGAAATTAACAAAAAATAAGAATTTTATACTGTATTATTAATTAATTGATGTATGATGGTGAGAAATAGAATATATTCAAATAGATGAGACGTGTATCCTGAACATTAAATCTTGTGATGAATTGTGATAAAGACTGGGGTTATTTAAAACTTGGAAATTACAAATATTAAACGTTAAAAATTGGGAAAAACTAATTAGGACATTTTGTCTATAAAGATTGGATGTTAAAATAACTAGGATATGTATAAACTAAAAATTATTGATAAAAGTAAGAAAGTTATTTTTATTTAATCGATATAATAAGAATTGTATAAGTTTAAATATGAGACAGTAAATACTAAGGGGAAAAGAGAGGAAATATTTAATGTAATAGTTCGAGATCTGTACTAAAGCTACTTGTACGTTATTGAATCACCGATTAACTCAGCCGCCATGTTGCTTTTTAAACATTTAAATGTAAAACTAGAAAATCAATAACATTTTCTTACAAGATCCCCTACAGCCAACCACCCACTTCTTTACCCCCTTTTCCCTGAAAGTAAGGCCTACCCCAAAAATAAACTCTAGCTTGATTTTTTTGGGGTGGGCCTAATATAAGCCTACCCCCAAAATAAGCCCTAGTTTTGGGGTGAGACACACACTTAAAAATCAAGCTGGGGTGGGGGTGTGGATCTGCCCCACGCACCCCATATCCACTTACCTTGCAGCCAGGCCTCTCCTCACCAGCCCACTTCTTTTTCTGAGGCCTCTTTTGCAGCCAGGCCTACATTTCTGGAAAGGCCACTGCAGCCGAGAACCGAGCTATGGCTTGGCTGCAGAGGCCTTCTGGAAAGGCATGACTGCAAAATGCAGGCCGGAATGCAGCTGCAGAATGAAGCTGCTCCTTCGGCTGCAGAAGAACTGGACCGGCTGGTCAGGGCTGTCGGTGCAGGCGGTTTAGTTTAGTTTTAGTTTTATTAAATTTCTATACCGCCCCTCTCCCGTAGGACTCGGGGCGGTTTACAACCCAATAAAAACATATAATAACAATAAATATTTAAAAATAAATTAAATTAAATTAATACAAGGCTGTTACTAAAACCTGTTAAAAACCCAATTCTAAAACCCGAATAAAAATTTAAAAGCCGAGGAGATCTAGGCCAGGCCGGCTTGATTGAAGAGATGAGTCTTCAATTCTCTTCTGAAGGTGTGGAGTTCTGGGGGGAGCTCGTTCCACATCGTCGGTGCCCCCATTGTCCGAGTAAAAAAGACACCCACATCCTGAAAATAAGACCTGGTGACTCTTTTGGAGGAAAAAAAAATTAAAAATAAGACCCGGTCTTATTTTTGGGGAAACACGGATATTTGTCCTAAGGAGGGTCAACTGAATGACCCACACCATCCTATTTACCGACAGTCCTCGATTTACGAACCACAATTGGGAGCAGAATTTCTGTTGCTAAGCAAAACAGTTGCGAAATGAATTTTACAACCATTTTTATCACGGTTACTAAGTGAATCACTGCAGTCGCAAAGCAGTTGTTAAATGAATTTTACAACCTTTTTAAATCACTGTTATTAAGTGAATCACTGCAGTTGTTAAGCAAGTCACACGGTCGTTAAGCGAATCCAGCTTCCCCCACTGACTTAGCTTGTCAGACACTGGCTGGGAAGGTCACAAACGGCAATCACATGACCCTGGGATGCTGCAACCATCGTAAACACATGGCAGGTACTAAGAACCCAAATTTTGATCATGGGACCGTGGGGATAGTGCAAAACTTGCAAGTGCAAGAGCCAGTGGTAAGTGTCATTGTAACGGAATGGTCATTAAAAACTGACTATAATTCAAGGACTACCTGTAGTTTATTTTGCCCTATCCAGAAGTAAAAGATCAAAGTGTAACACCTGCTTAAGAGCCTTGGTGGTGCAGTGGTTAGAATGCAGTGTTGCAGGCTACTTCTGCTGACTCTCAGCTGTCAGCAGTTCAATTCTCACTGGCTCAAGGTTGACCCAGCCTTCCATCCTT
The DNA here is from genome assembly GCA_034064705.1 of Bothrops alternatus. Lineage (NCBI taxonomy): Eukaryota > Metazoa > Chordata > Lepidosauria > Squamata > Viperidae > Bothrops > Bothrops alternatus. The sequence goes on along the minus strand of JARGCV010000082.1, from coordinate 1,847,559 downwards.
CTGAGGTCGGTAAAATGAGAACCCAGTTGCTGGGGCGCAAGATGCTGACTCTGTAAAATGCGGCTTAGAGAGGCCTGTAAAGTACTGTGAAGCAGTATATAAGTCTAAATCAGTGGTTCTCAACCTTTTTCAGGTTGAGACCCCACTTGCGCTGCCCATGCACGGCGCGACCCCGACCCCTGTGTGCGCCTGCGCGCGCGAGCGCCGGGCCGATCCGCACATGCGGGGCGTGCGCACAACGGAAAAAAACAAAAACAAAAACAAAAAAACAAAATGGCGGACCGCGACGGCCCGATCCACGCATGCGTGCCGCGCGCACGATGGCCCGATCCGCGCGTGCACGGCGCACGCGTGACGAAAAAAAACAAAAACAAAATGGCAGACCGCGACGGGCCGATCCGCGCATGTGCGGCGCGCGTGACGGCCTGATTTGTGCATGCGTGGCGCGCACGCGACAAAAAAAAACAAAACAAAATGGCGGACCCCGGTGTCCAGCGACCCCCGTGAAATGGTCGTTCGACCCCAAATGGGGTCGCGACCCATAGGTTGAGAACTGCTGGTCTAAATGCTATTGCTTCGTACCTTTAGATCTGCCCAGTCCAAAGAGAAAATTGATCTGGAAACATTTGACTTTGCTTCTAGATTCTGTTATACTACTTTATTATGCTAAAGAGCATTTGTGTATTTATGGTTCATCATACAATCAACCAGATGTTCAGACTGGATTTGGCATTTTTGTCCACCTAATGAGTCCTACCCAAGAACCTGGGACAGGCAGATGTGAATGTTTAATGGTGTTAGAGGTATCACCACAGGATGTCAGCCATTACGCATGGAGCTGTCCTTTACAATTGACTGCTGGTGAATTCGTCAATGCCAGTAGTGTTCAAGTCGTGCTCCAGGTGTTTTGGGAATGCCCCCAAGACACCTATCCCTATTGGTACCACCTTTGCTTTCTTTTGTCCTATTTCTATTTGTAGGTCTTTGTATTTTGTCACCTTTTCCAGCTCTTTCTCTTGTTAATAAAATAGACTAGTTATTTATATTTATTTATTTACTGCCATGATGGTTTCTTGACCTGATCTACCTCGGAGGCCTGACATCAGTCTTGAAAGTTGCTCAGATTTTCTCTCTGGCCTCTCTTATAACTAAACAAAATGAAGGTGGAGCTAGGGGAGACATGATTAGCAGTATTCCAGTATTTGAGGGGCTGCTACAAAGAAGAGGGGGGGTCACGTTATTTACCAAAGCACCAGAATGCAGGACAAGAAACAATGGTTGGAAACTGTTCAAAGAGAGAAACAACTTGGAATTAAGGAGAAACTTCCTAACAGTGAGGACAATTAACCAGTGGAACAGCTTGCCTCCAAAAATCGTGGGTGCCCCATCACTGGACATTTTTAAGAAGAGACTGGACAGTCACTTGTCTGAGATGGCATAAATTCTCTTGTTTGAGCAGGGGGCTAGACTAGAAGACCTCCAAGGTCCCTTCCAGTTCTATTCTATTCTATTCTATTCTATTCTATTCTATTCTATTCTATTCTATTCTATTCTATTCTATTCTATTCTATTCTATTCCATTCCATTCAGTTTCTTTCTCATGATTCCTTTAACTTCAGGACTGAGTCATCTTTTCTTCAACAGCTCAGGATAATTCCATTTTTCTTTACCGGGAACCTTATGAAAGTCAGACTGACTCAAAAACCGGATTCAAAGTTGTATGGCTGAAATTTGGGTCTTTTGTCAATCAATAGTGATGACATTCTATGTAGGTGTTGGTTGGCTGTACACGAAATAGTAGAGATGTAATAATGATGATGATGATGATGTTGGAAGGGACCTTGGAGGTCATCTAGTCCAACCTCCTGCTCAGACAGGAAACCCTATACCATTTCAGACAAATGGCTGTCCAGTCTCTTCTTAAAAACTTCCAGTGTTGGAGCATTCACAGCTTCTGGAGGAAGGTAGTTCCGCTGATTGTTTGTAATGACCTGATCAGCCAAGTTTGTTTGTAAAGACCCGATCAACCAAGCATGATTTAAAAGGGATTCTGTGACACAAAAGAGACCCCTTGATTTTAAAAACCTAACTCATCCTCAGATCATCGCTGGCCTACCTCTTTTAACCCACAAGATCCCATTTTCATATGGAATCTTAAACAGCTAAGGACGCTCTCCTTAGGCCTAGTTTTAAAACGCTGCTTGTACAGGATTGATTTTGATTAGACCAAGACTGTGGGAGGTGAGTTGCAATGGCTTTATATTTGGAAAAGTCGCAGAATACCTTCAAAAGTGCTTTTAAGTTGCAGGTGTAGGACAATTCCTTATGTGATCAAAGTTCCTTAACATCTTAGTCTCCCACAGCCTGTACTTTAATTCTCTTTTTTTTCTTTTTTGGCACAGGCAGGACAATATACGGCCGGGGAAAGGGTGGGCATAAGAACATTTGGGCCTGGCAGAATTAAACCAAGGGCGAAAATCATTATTGTATTTTTAGAGTGGCTCAGCTGATTTGAAAAATGCCTTTGACCTTGTTTAGTACAAGTGTCAGCTTTCTATTTGAGAAACTGCTCGGACAACTTCTGAAATCCATAAGATTGTGAGCATCACCTTTTTTCAATCAGTGGAACCAGAGTTTTGAAAAACATATTTTTAAAAAAGGCTAGGGGCAAATGTAATAAAAATAATAATAACAAGAACAACAACAACAACAACAATAACAGCCACCACCACCAGTAGTACCAATAGTAATAGGTGCCTGGGGTGCAATCCCAAAACAACTGGAGCACCACTTGAACACCATTGGCATTGACAAATTCGCCATTAGTCAATTGCAAAAGGTGGCCTTAATAGGAACTGCTTCCATCCTGTGACGATATCTGTAATACCATCAAACATCCACATCTGCCTATCCTAGGTCCTTGGTAAGGACTCGATAGGTAGACAAAAATGCCAAATCCAGTCTGAACATCTGGCTGACTGTGTGATGATCAATAATAGTAATAATAAAAGTTGGAAGGGATCTTGGAGGTCATCTAGTCCAGTGCTTTTCAACCAGTGGTACGGGTACCACCTGTGGTACATTGGCACCTGGCAGGTGGTACGGGACCATCCTAGAAAAGTGGTAGCGGGGGAGGGGAATGAGCTGAACCGGTGGCAGCACCGCACAAGCCTGAGTGAGAGATGGCTGGAGCTGCAGGGCTGTCAGGGCTCAATGGAAGCACTAGGATCAGCGGCAGGCTCCAGCTGGAGCTCGGCGCTGATCCTGGCGCTTCTGCTGAGCCCAGAAGAAGCGCCGATCAGCTGAAACATTGCAGCATCTCCAGGGTCTTGTGATTTACATTCAGATGCTTGGCAAGTGATTCATATTTATGATGGTCACAATGTCCCAGGGTCATGTGAAGTGACCAAAACCTGCTGTAACCACCCAGCAGACGGGGGGCATAAAAACCAACCCCCCCTCCCCACCCCCGCTGCCAATCCTCAACAGAAATGCTCACAACAATGAAAACCTCGGACAGGAGGAAGAGCGTGGCTGGGCGGGCAGGAGGTGTCTTGCTCGGCTGTGGCTTGGGGGGCACTTTTTTCAGTGCCATTGTAACTTTGAACAGTCACTAAGAGAACTGTTGTAAGTCGAGGACTACCTGTACTTTATATCACTTTTTTCCTTTTTTGGGGGGTCACCAGGCAACTGGTGGTACTTGGATGTTGCCATATCCTAAAAGTGGTACAATGGGTGAAAAGGTTGAAAAGCCGTGATCTAGTCCAACCCCCTGCTCAGGCAGGAAACCCTATACCATTTCAGATATGTGATGTAGGGATTAAGAAGGGTAGGGCAGCGGTCCCAAATTCAGGGCCATCCATCGCTTTTGAAGCTCTCGAACTAACTTGGGGTCAGCCACTGTTTCTCAGCCCTGATCTACCTTCTAAGGTTGTTGTGAGGAAAAAGTGGAGGAGAGAATGTTATAATGGCAATCCTCAGCTTACGGCCACAATTGAGCCCAAAATTTCCATTGCTAAACAAGGCATTGTTAAGTGAGCCAGGCCCCACTTTACAACCATTTTGTCATGGTTGTTAAGCCAATCACTGCAGCTGTTAAGTGAGTCATGTGGTCATTAAGTGAATCTGGCTTCCTCCATTGACTTTGCTCGTCAGAAGCCAGCTGGAGCACTTATAAATGGTGTTTACATGACCCTGGGACAGTGTACTCTTCATAACCACAGGTAGTTCCAACTTACAACAGTTCATTTAGTGACTGTTCGAAGTTACAACTGAAAAAAAGTGACTTATACCACTATTGCGGCATCCCCCCCATGGTCACGTGACCAAAATTCAGATGCTTGGCAACAGACTCATTTTTATGATGGTTGCAGTGTCCGAAGTCACGTCATCCCCTTTTGCGACCTTCTGACAAGCAAAGCCAAGATTCACTTAAAGACCCTGTTCCTAACTTACCAACTGCAGTGATTCACTTAACAACTGTGGCAAGAAAGGTCATAAACTGGGGCAAAACTCAACAAGCGTTTCACTTAGCAACAGAAATTTTGGGCTCAGTTGTGGCGGTAAGTCGAGGATTATCTGTACATGCTAGTTGCCAGGAGCCCAAATTTTGATCACATGACCATGGGGATGCTGCAATGGTCGAAAGTGTGAAAAACAGTCATAAGTCACTGTTTTCGGGGCCGTTGTAACTTTGAACAGTCACTAAACAATTGGTCGTAAGGCGAGACCTTCTTGTATTCAGAATCTAAACTGTTGTTCCTCAGTTTCGGATAAACTGCAGATGATTGGGGGGCTACAGCAACCAGAAATCACATATAACTAGTGAGTGGATGAGGAGATTTCAGTACAATTTATAAAATTGTCCTAAACCAGGGGTAGGCAACCTTGGCTCTTTTATGACTCGTGGACTTCAACTCCCAGAATTCCTGAGCCAGCTATGCTGAGGGAAAGGGAGAGGTTTCCATGCTGAGCCATGCTGGCTCAGGAATTCTGGGAGTTGAAGTCCACCAGTCATAATAAAAGAGCCAAAGTTGCCTACCCCTGTCCTAAACTGAGATACAGGTAGTCCTTCCACATATGAACATAACTGGAACCAGAATTCCCATCTCTATGCAAAGCCATTGTTAAGTAAGTCATGCTTCATTTGACGACCCTTCTTGCCATACTGTTAAGTGAACCATGTGGTTGTTAACTGTATTATGTGATTGTTAAGCAAATACAGCTCCTCCCATTGACTTGGTTTTCAGAAAGTCACAAAAGGCATCGCATGACCCCAGGAGACTGCGACCGTCAGGTCAGTTGCCTTGCGCTCAAATTTTGATCACGTGATAATGCAGATGCTGTAACAATCGTACGTGTGAGAACCGTTCCCAAGTCACTCTTTCAATTCCATTGTAACTTCGAATAGTCACTAAACAAATGGTTGTAAATCGAGAACTACCTGTATATCATCATCATCATCAAGCCACGCTAGCTTTCATTTCCCTTTCATCTCACAGAAAAATCCTCGGCGTGCAGTGATGCTCCAAACCTTTCCAGGACATCCTAGTGGACAATCACTTAAACATGAGCCAGCAATGTGTGGCAGCAACCAAAAAAGCTAATACAATCCTTGGTTGTATAAACAGAGGCATAGAATCAAAATCATGTGAAGTATTAGTACCGTTTTATAAAGCCTTAGTAAGGCCACATCTGGAATACTGCATCCAATTTTGGTGACCGCATTATGAGAAAGATGTGGAGACTTTTGGAAAAAGTGCAAAGAAGAGCAACTAAGATGATTAAAGGCCTGGAAACTAACATATATGAAGAACGGTTGCAGGAATTGGGTATGGCTAGTCTAGAGAAAAGCAGTAATATAACAGGAGTGTTCCAAATATCTGCGGGGTTGCCACAAACAAGAGGGAGTCAAGCTATTCTCCAAAGCACCTGAAAGGCAGGACAAGAAGTAACAGATGGAAACTAATCAAGGAGAGAAGCAACCTAGAACTAAGGAGAAACTTCCTGACAGTGAGAACAATTAATCAGTGGAACAACCTGCCTCCAGAAGCGGTGAATGCTCCAACACTGGAAGTTTTTAAGAAGAGACTGGACAGCCATTTGTCTGGAATGATATAGGGTCTCCTCCCTGAGCAGGGGGTTGGACTAGAAGACCTCCAAGGTCCCTTCCAACTCTATTCTGATTGATTGACTGATACGTAAGAAAATACATTTTTCCTTCTCTAGCCCTACCACAGTTCAGACTGTCAATATTAGGACTAAAAGTTTCTCCTAGCAAGTGGAAACGTCTCCCAGGCTTGCTTGTTGACCGCTCCTGGAGGCCAAAAAATGAAGAAATGAAAAAAAATGTATAAAAAGCTCTCTCTCTCTCTCTCTCTCTCTCTCTCTCTCTCTCTCTCTCTCTCTCTCTCTCTCTCTCTGATGTTAGCCCTTTTCTTACAAAAACCACAGCTTCCCCGTCAGCCAAAGAACTAGGGATCAAATGTAGGTCATATTTAGCAAAGGTGGGGATGAAACACAGGGAAAAGAGTGGGTCCTCTTACATCACTCTGTGTGTGTGTGTGTGTGTGTGTGTGTGTGTGTGTGTGTGTGCACACTTGGGCTGGAGAGGGGGAATGGCAAGGGGGAAACTGAAGGCACTTTGGTGGCTGAGGACCAGGTAAGAAATTCCACCGGCGTTTTAATGGCCTTGTTTGCGAGAAACACCTCTCACCTACAAGCCAGGAGTGCACTTTCGGGGGTGCACCCAAGCGTAAAGAGAAATTGTAAAATGGAACCTTTGTTTTCTTTCCATTTTTTCCCCCTTCTCTTAATGGCGTGTTCCTTCTTCGCCGTCTGGTCTTGGCTGAATAGAAACGAGCACGGAGGCTTTTTAATTGCTCGCTTGGGTTCAACGTGGTTTTTCTCTCCCACCCCCAGATGTCTTCCTGCAGGAGCTGTTCCCAACCAGATCTTTGCCAGATTTCCAGAAAACAGTGAATCAGGTCTCTTGATGATGATTGTGATACAGAAGAGGAGGAGGAGGAGGAGGGACTGGGGGGGGGGGCTGAGCTGGTGAAATAAACTCATCCTAAGATGGGTTAGCAGCCACGCTTAAGAAGCCCCAGGACCTCTGGTTAGGGACTATAAAAGATTGCACTAGTAATGGGATGAAATCGAGTCAGAAGCGCAAACATACAATAGGCGATAGACTAGAAACAGTAGATAGACCATATATAAGAGAAACACCAATCCAACAAAATGTATTCGGATTATACTTGAAGATGCAAGGGAGGAGGGTAGAACGTTTACTAAAACAGATGTTTACAAAGATTAATACCTAATGTTGTATGCTATGTTCTAGGAGGGTTGTTTAGCAATAAGATCTTATGTTTCATGTTGACCACATTAATTTCGAAACAGATAGAAGAAACGCCAATCAAATAAAATGTAACAGGAGTATAGTTGAGACTAGACGCGAGGGGTGGGGGGGGGGAAAAAGGCTTACTAATTCAGACTTTTTCAAAGACGAATACTTAGTATTGTATACCAGGTATCATGTTGATTGCTGCATAATATGTTTTTATGTCCAATGCTGATTGTTTTAATAAAAGAATTTAAAAAAAAAAAAAAGAAGGCTTGATGAACACCATTCCCCACAACATTTATTAGGAATTGTAGAACCTCCATATTCAGAAGCAGTCCTCAACTTAACAACCACAACTGAGTCCCAAATTTCTATTGCTAAGCAAGGCAATTGTTAAGTGAGTGTTGTTCTATTTTATTACCTTTTTTTTGCCATGATTGTTAAGCAAATCACTACAGTAGTTAAGCGGATCATATTGTCTTTGATTAAATGAATTAATTGACTTTAGCAATAGCAATAGCAAAAGCAACAATACTCTTAGACTTATATGCCGCTTCACAGTGATTTACAGCCCTGTCTAAGTGGAGACATCACCCTGCCAACAAAAGTGTGTATAGTCAAGGCCATGGTTTTACCATTTGCAATGTATGGATGTGAAAGTTGGACCATAAGAAAAGCTGAGCGCCAAAGAATGGAGGCCTTTGAACTCTGGTGCTGGAGAAGACTCCTGCGAGTCCCCTGGACTGCAAGGTGATCCAACCGGTCAGTCCTAGAGGAGATCAACCCCGACTGCTCTTTAGAAGGCCAGATCCTGGAGTTGAAACTCAAGTCCTTTGGCCACCTAATGAGAAGGAAGGACTCACTGGAGAAGAGCCTGATGCTGGGAAAGATGGAGGGCAAGAGAAGAAGGGGACGATGGAGAATGAGGTGGCTGGATGGAGTCACTGAAGCAGGAGGCGTGAGCTTCAATGGACTCCAGAAGATGGTAGAGGACAGGAAGGCCTGGAGGAACGTTGTCCATGGGGTCGCGATGGGTCAGACACGACTTTGCAATTACAACAACAACTAAGTGGTTTACAGAGTACGCATCTCGCCCCCCCCCCACAATTTGGGTCCTCATTTTACCGACCTCAGAAGGATGGAAGGCCAAGTCAACCTCAAGCCTGTCATGATCGAACTCCAGATTGTGACTTTGCTTGTCAGAAGCATCCTGGGAAGATTGCAAGTGACAATCCCAGGACCCGATGATGCTGCAACCCACACGCTGGTTACCAAGCACCAGAAGTTTGATTATGTCTCTGTGGGGATGCTGCAACGGTCATAAATGTGAGGTGTGGTCATAAGATACTTTATTTCAAGTGAAATTGGAATGTTGGCAATGTCCACTCCACAATATACTGATGCCACTGGGATATTTAAATAAATATTTATCTATTTGTATTCCGCCCTTACTATTTTTACAGATAACTCAAAGCAGCGAACACACCTAGTACTTCTTTCTCCTCCTATGATGGTACCTTGGTACTCCTCATTAATTGATTCTGGGAGGCATGACGAGTAGCAAAAATGATGAGTACCAAACAAAACTTTCCCATAAGGATAGTGTGTCACGAGGCAACTGACACCGACAAGCTGTAGCTCGTGTGTCAAGTACTAAACAAACAATGAATATAGCCAACAAATATCAAGAAAGGTTGCTGGAATTGGGTATGTCTAGTTTAATGAAGAGAAGGACGAGAGGGACATGATAGCAGTGTTCCAATATCTCAGGGGCTGCCCCAAAGAAGAGGGAGTCAAGCTATTCTCCAAAGCGCCTGAAGGCAAGGCAAGAAGCAACGGATGGAAACTAATCAAGGAGAGGACCAGCCTAGAACTAAGGAGATTTCCTGACTGTTAGAACAATTAACCAGTGGAACCACCTGCCTCCAGAAGCGGTGAATGCTCCAACACTGGAAGTTTTTAAGAAGAGGCTGGACACCCATTTAACTGAAATTGTATAGGGTTTCCTGCCTGAGCAGAGGGTTGGACTAGAAGACCTCTAAGGTCCCTTCCAACTCTATTATTATTATTATTATTATTATTATTATTATTATTATTATTAATTGCATAGTCAGCCAGATGTTCAGACCAGATTTGGCATTTTTCTCCACCTATCCAGTCCTTCCTAAGGACCTGGGATAGGTAGATGTGGATGTTTGATGATGATGATGTTATTATTATTATTATTATTATTATTATTATTATTATTATTATTATTATTACTACTACTACTACTACTACTACTACTACTACCAAAGTGGCTCTCACTTGCCCAGTGGTCATAGTAACAACAGCAACAGCCAATCTAGAGAAATGAAGGACTGAGGGAGGCATGAAAACAGTATTCCAGTATTTGAGGGACTGCCACAAAGAAGAGAGGGTCAACTTATTTTCCAAAGCACCAGAAGAGAAGACAAGAAACAATGGATGGAAACTAACCAAGGAGAGAAGCAACCTGGAATTAAAGAGTAACTTCCTAATAGTGAGGACAATTAACCAGTGGAACAGCTGGCCTCCAGACGTTTTGGGTGCTCAATCACTGGAAATTTTTAAGAAGAGACTGGACAGTCACTTATCTGAAATGGTATAGGTTCTCCTGCTTGAGTAGGGAGTTAGACTAGAAGACCTCCAAGGTCCCTTCCAGCTCAATTCTGATGGATATTGATTGATAAAACTGGATGCAATATTCTAAGTGTAGTCTTATTAAGGCTTTATACAGTAAAGCAGTACTAATACTTCACCTGCTTCAAAGCTTCCCGTTGGCTTCCTTGCAGCCTTTCCTGAATAAACCAGGACCGGCTTATCAAAAAACCCCATTTCACAAAAACCCACTAAAAGATTGGCTCTCTGCTTCTCTCTTCCCATGACCCCATTTCCAAACCGATGGAGGTCAAAATCTGTGAGAAATAATGGCTTGGCTTGGCCAACTGGATAGCCGTGATCTTTGGCTGAGAAGAATTAATGGGTCGTGTAGGACAGTGATCAGGCCCAAGGGTGGGGGGGGGAAACCATCTACTCAGCCCCCCCCTCCACAGTGGTCTCTTCTGACATGCTGGCTGATTAAGGGCCAGAGTGTGAGAGAGGAGGGGGCCTGGGAGGGCTACGCCAAAATGTAACGGAGGGGAATAGCAACAAGGCAAGAAAACAATACCCCCTGAATGAGCTTCGCCTTGCCCCAAGTGTGGATTGCGGCCAAGGTCCAGGTTCCCCAAGTGTGACAGAACATTTATTCTAATGAAACGCCACGGAGTTTGCTCAAAGGCCAAATCCAGGGGCTCTTTGCTTGCCTTTCACGTGTTCCCTTCAACACTTGGCTGCCCTTTTTGCACAGGAAAAGTTCAGCAGAGGCATTAGATTGTCTTCTTTCTGCATCTCTCTCCCTCTCATTCTCTATCGATCTACAGTATCTGTCTGTCTGTCTGTCTGTCTACTGTATCTATGGCTGTCTTATCTATCATCTGTCTACCTACCTACCTTATCTACCTACCTACCTATCTATCTATCTATCTATCTATCTATCTATCTATCTATCTATCTATCTATCTATCTATCTATCTATCTATCTATCTATTATCATCTGTCTGTCTGTCTTATCTATCATCTGTCTGTCTGTCTTATCTATCATCTATCTATCTATTATCATCTATCATCTATCCGTCTCTGTCTTATCTATCATCTGTCTGTCTGTCTTATCTATCATCTATCTATCTATCTATCTATCTATCTATCTATCTATCTATCTATCTATCTATCTATCTATCTATCTATCTCTGTCTTATCTATCATCTGTCTGTCTATCTATCTGATTCTTCTTTCATCTGTCTATCTATGACTGTCTTATCTATCATCTGTCTGTCTATCTCTATCTATCTATCTATCTATCTATCTATCTATCATCTATCTATTATCTATCTACAGCATCTGTCTGTCTATCATCTATCTGCCTGTCTGTCTTTCTATCATCTGTCTATCTATTATTATCTATTATCTATCTATCTATCTATCTATCTATCTATGACTGTCTTATCTATCATCTGTCTGTCTGTCTGTCTGTCTGTCTCTCCCTATCTATCTATCTATCTATCTATCTATCTATCTATCTATCTATCTATCTATCCATCCATCCATCCATCCATCCATCCATCCATCCATCCATCCATCCATCCATCCTGGGATCATATGATCACCTTTTGCGACTTTCTGACAAGCAAAGTCAATGGGGAAGCCAGATTCACTTAACAAACAGATTACTAATTTATCAGCTGCAGTGATTCAGTTAACAACTGCGGGAAGAAAGATTGTAAAATGGGGCAAAACTCACTTAACAACTGCTTTGCTTAGCAACAAATTTTGGGCTCAGTTGTGGCCATAAGCCAAGGACTTACACCTCAGAAATGCAGCTTTGAAAATAGAGATCCTTTATTTTTATCTTTGTACGGAATAAAGCAGTTTTATTTTTGCGAGTTTTGAGATTCTCCCCAAAGGGTGCAAAATGATGGGTTGCTGGAAGGATGACTGTAGCAGAGACTAACCTGGCTAGATAGGAGCGTGGTGGCTCATGTGGTCAGAACACTGGGCAAACAATCTGCAAGGCCACGTTCGAGTCCCGAGTGCTGCTGTGTGATGGGATGAGCTCCAGTCACTCACTCCAGCTCCTACCACCTAGCACAGTGGTGGTGAACCTATGGCACAGGTGCCAGAGGCGGCACTTGGAGCCCTCTCTGTGGGCACGCGTGCCGTTGCCCCAGCCCCGTCTTCCCCCATGGCTCCCTCCTCACCAGCAGCCTCTCTGGAGGAGAATTGCCCCCGGGTGCGGCCCACACAGAGCCGCGCAGCCAAGGACCTAGCCGGGCAGCAGGGACACAACTCCGACCTCGCACCCCATAGTGTGCAGATGATGCTGTGGGGTGTGGGTGGAGGGCGTGGCTGCCATGGTGCTGCAAGGGCTGCCTGGGTGATCTGCTGCGGGCCATGGAGGCGGTGCATGTCCCTGCAGGTGGGTGGGGCAAGTGGCAGGTGGGGCGGAGCAGGCAGGGTGGGAGGCAGAGTGGGGGCGGGGTGTGTGGTTTTTGGGCACTCGGTCTCTAAAAGGTTCGCCATCACTGACCTAGCAGTTTGAAAGCATGCAAACATGAGTAGATAAATAGCTACCGCTGTGGTGTGCACATTAATAGGGACATGAAAGGAGCCCCCAACCAGGTGCGTCCCCTGGGCAATGGTGATGTCACCGTCTGAATCTTTCAACTCCAGTGCTTCCGACTTGAAAACAACCACAACTTAGATTCACAAAACATGTTCATCCTATACCTGACTTAACAATCTACGTTGCTGTGTTCACCGAATAGGCCAAGCCCAGATAAATAATTCATACGAGGGCTCAGTGCAGAGGTCTGGGCAATGGGTGGTTGATAATAGCATGGGCCACCATGTTATTTGGATCACACCATGCAGATCATTGTGGTTGCGGGTTCCCGCAACACTTACGACAAGGTTGCATTCCTACAATGTGCTATATTCCTGCAGCCCCATGTTGCCCTAATTTAGCACAGGGCTCCTTAACCAAACATCTGCAGCGCACCCATGTTGCCAAATTAATTAGAAGGCCTTACACAATCTGCTCCTGTTCCTGACCCAGCCACACCTTTGCTGTGCCCACTGCTTAATCTTAACAACCCTGGTTGCACCCAGCCATCAGTGCAGAGTGTTTTAACGTTTCTCAACCTTAGCAACTGTAAGATGAGTGGACAACATAGAGCAGGGGTTCTCAACCTTGGCAACTTTAAGACTTGTGGACTTCAACTTCCAGAATTCCTCAGCCAGCAAAGCTGGCTGAGGAATTCTGGGAGTTGAAGTCTACAAGTCTTAAAGTTGCCAAGGTTGAGAACCCCTGACATAGAGAACGACTGGGGAAATCTGGGAGTTAAACGCCACTCATCATAAAGCTGCTAAGGTTGAAAAACACTGATTTAGACTAACTTGAAGACCTTAACAAACCCACTTCTGACATAAATCAAGATCACGTGAAGTGTTAATACCACTTTACAATGCCTTGGTAAGGCCACACTTGGAATTCTGCATCCAGTTTTGGTCATCACAATATAAAAAAGATGTTGAGACTCTAGAAAGAGTACAGAGAAGAGCAACATAGATGATCAGGGGACTGGAGGCTGAAACATATAAAGAACGGTTGCTGGAATTGGGTATGTCTAATTTAATGAAGAGAAGGACAAGGGGGGGACATGATAGCAGTCTTCCAATATCTCAGGGGCTGCCCCAAAGAAGAGGGAGTCAAGCTATTCTCCAAAGCGCCTGAAGGCAGGACAAGAAGCAATGGGTGGAAAGTAATCAAGGAGAGAAGCAACCTAGAACTAAGGACAAACTTCCTGACAGTCAGAACAATTAACCAGTGGAACAACCTGCCTCCAGAAGCGGTGAATGCTCCAACACTGGAAGTTTTTAAGAAGAGACTGGACAGCCATTTGTCCGAAATGGTATAGGGTTTCCTGCCTGAGCAGGGGGTTGGACTAGATGACCTCCAAGGTCCCTTCCAACTATTCTATTCTATTCTATTCTATTCTATTCTATTCTATTCTATTCTATTCTATTCTATTCTATTCTATTCTATTCTATAAACAAAATATGATAGCTGCAAACTCATGTATCTAATTTGATTATAAATCTTAATCAATGTGGTGCCTAACATCTGGCTTGAAAAACTATGCAGGGTCAGAACTGGCTAGCATGGATAGGAGACCAACACAAAAAAAATCTCAAGATGCAAAGTCAAAACACATCACAACAGAAGACAATGGAAAACTACTTCCATATTGCTGCCAGGAAGAGTCCTTGAATGTGCCATGAAATCTCCAGGAACTGACTATGACTCAAGGGAGACTTGATAACATTTCATAAGCTGTAGTCATTATTTCAGACCTGGTTGTTTTCCCTGGATGGAAGACTGTAAATTACACAGAAAATCTAGGATTATTATCCTGGAAAAGGCAGTAGCAAACCATTTGTGCTGTGTCGTTCCTACAAGCAGATGGTGTGGCGGTAAGTATGCCGGACTGAGTCCTTGCAGTTGTTCAATGAATCATGTGGTCTTTAAATCAGTGTTTCTCAACCTTGACAATTTTAAGGCATGTGGACTTCAACTCCCAGAATTCCACAGCCAGCATTGCTGGCTGTGGAATTCTGGGAGTTGAAGTCCACATGCCTTAAAATTGTCAAGGTTGAGAAACACTGCTTTAAATGAACCTGGCTTCCCCTATTGACTTTGCCTTTTGGAAGCCAGCTGGGAAGATTACAAAAATGATCCGGGGGAAAGATCAACCGTCATAAATACATGCCAGTTGCCCAGCGTCCGAATTTTGATCACGTGACCGTGGGGGATACTGCAATGGTTGTTAAGTGTGAAAACCGGTAATAAATGGCTTTTTTCAAGGCTGAGTCAACCTTAAGCCGGTGAAAATAATGCTGGACTAGGAATGGAGAATCAGATTTTGTTTCCCCCTTGGCTCCATAAGCTTCCTCAGTGATTGTGGACCAGTGCTGTTCCCTTAGCCCAGCCTAGTTTGCTTCAGTGGGAATCACACATCTAATTTATTTATTTATTTATTTATTTGTTCGATTTCTATGCCGCCCTATTCCAAAAAACTCAGGGCGGCTTACAACATAAAATACTAACATATAGAAATCTGAATACATTATAAAACCTTATAAAATCTTAAATACATTATAAAACCCCTAGATTAAAAAAAAACCAGTCATTCAAAAACAAACTTACAACAAACATACACTGGCTGGGGCAAGGTGTTAACTGCTCCAGGCCTTTCCGCAAAGATGTGTCTTCAATAGTTTGCCTTGAGCTCCTGGTACAGAAATGCAGTAGAAACCTAACCATTAAACTAACACTGGTTTATTTAATCCAGTGCTGTTTCCTCCAGCAAAGGATTTTTTTTAAAAAAAAAAAAACGTGACTGATATTTATGAAAAGTAGATTTTAGCACATCTGCTTCTCCTTTCTCTTATCATCCCTCTTGAATTCCTGGGCCTCCAATTTTTTGTGCTATGTTCTGTACCTTCCTTGCAGCTACTCTGTATGTCTACTCACAGGAATACAGGAAAAACAAGCTATGGATGGAAACTAATCGAGGAGAGAAGCAGCCTAGAAGAAATTTCCTGACAGTGAGAAAAATCAATCAGTGGAACAACCTGCCTGCAGGAGTTGTGAATGCGCCAATGCTGGAAGTTTTTTAAGAAGAGACTGGACAGCCATTTGTCTGAAATGGTATAGGGCAGTGATGGTGAACCTTTTAGAGACCGAGTGCCCAAACTGCAACCCAAAACCCACTTATGTATCATCGGGTACTGGGTGGGCGTGGCCCATTGAGTGGGCGTGGCTGCGGTGGTAACAGCAGACTGGGTGGGACTAAAAAGTTCAATCAATCAATTCCAACTTTGCGAGATCTTTTTTTTTTCCCCGCGAGAAATTGATTGATTCAACCTTTTTTTTTTTTTGCACACGGCGGCGGAGGCCCAAAGCTTAAAGGTTTTATAAAACTCAGCTGAAGTCCTAGGACTGGGGCGACGGCGCACGTGCCCACAGAGAGGACTCTGCATGCTACCTCCGGCACGTGTGCTATAGGTTCGCCACCACGGGTATAGGGTTTCCTGCCTGAGCAGGGGGTTGGACTAGAAGACCTCCAAGGCCCCTTCCAACTCTGTTATATTCTATTCTAAAACAACAAAGAAATCCTTCCTACGCACCAAGTGTCCTCCCCCATGCGACATTCCCCAACTTGGTGCCATCCCAGTGTGAGGATTTCAGCTCTGACCATTGGACAGATAGTCCTCGACCTACGACCGCAACTGAGCCCAAAATTTCCATGGCTAAGCAAGACATTGTTAAGTGAGTTTTGCCCCGTTTTATGACCTTTCTTGCCATGGCTGTTAAGTGAATCACTGCAGTTGTTAAGTTAGTAACCCGGTTGTTAAGTGAATCTGGCTTCCCCATTGACTTAGGTCACAAAAGGGGATCGCGTGACCCCGGGACACTGCAACCATCATAAATACGAGTCAGTGGCCAAGCTGCTGAATTTTGATCAGGTGATCGTGGGGAGGCTGCAATAGTCATAAGTGTGAAAAATGGCCATAAGTCAATTTTTTTCAGTGCCGTTGTAACTTGGAACCGTCACTCAGTGAATGACTGTAAGTCGAGGACTTCCTGTATCTTTGAAATGGGCGGGAGAATGGTGAGGGCTGACTTTTTCTGTCTGGATGGCACCATGTTGGGGAAGAGGGGTGACCTTTCTCCCCCTCACCCACTCTTGACCTGTGCAAACACCCCTCTGCTATGAATTGGTCCTTGCTTTAAAGCACCAATATTTGCTGACCCCAGGAAGACTCTTTTCTAACCCCCTTCCCCAACTTAAGTCAGGAGACAGAAAGCCAATCTTGCAGTTGATCTTGATTAAAAAGACCTTGTTTTTTTTCCCCTGTGACTGCTTTGATTTGATAATTTGGTGGAGAAACAACATGGTTTGGAGACTCCATTGTATGGTTATCTCTTAATTTTTCCCTCCCCCTCCCTTTCTCTCTCTCAACTCTCAACTCTAGCTACTTTCCTGATTTATCAAATCTCTTCCAAACTTGGAGAAAAAAATATTTCGATGCAGTCTCGTTTTATTTATATTTTTATTCATTTATTTATATCTTTAAAAAAATAAAGCAGAGGCCCATTCTTGCAAATTTTTCTAAAGCTCTTCCCATTTATTTATTCTTCTGCTAGCTAGTATTCAAAGATACACTGCAATGACGTGGGGGGGATCATATTTAATCAGCCTGGCAGGTATGCTGATTTGTTGTCTGAAATGCAGCTGGACTGTGTCCATTGGCTATACAGGTAGTCCTCGATTTACAACAGTTCATTTAGTGACCATTCAAAGATGCGACACATCTTTGAAAAGGGACGCATGACCATTTTTCACACAATCATCACAGCATCCCCACAGTTATCTGATCAAAATTCAGAGGATTGGCAACTGACTCGTACTTGTGACGGTTGCAGTGTCCCGAGGTCATGTGATTGATTCCCTTTGGCGCCCTTCTGACAAACAAAATCAATGGGGAGGCCAGATTCACTTAACAGCCGGGTTACTAACTCACTTAACAACTGTGGCAAGAAAGGTCGTACAATGGGGCAAAAGTCATTTAACAAATGTCTCGCTTAGCAACAGAAAGGTTGGGCTCGGCTGTGGTCGTAAGTCGAGGACTGCCTATATTTTGCTCGGTGGCTGATAGCTATTTCATAAGCTCTTATTGGGTTCCTGTAAGCTATTGAACCAATGCAGTTAAAGATTTAGGGGCTGCGTTTGCACAGCGTGTGAACGTTAACTTTCATTTGTGGTTTTTAAACTGATAAGAACAGATACTACACTTGAAGAAGCCTTTTGGGTAATATATAAGAACGATATATTTAATAGATATAAGAGGGGTTGCTCCGGCAGCACCTCTGGACCACATCTGGAGGGGGTAGATTGAGGAGTGAAGGTGGAGGGAAGTAGATAGGTAGGAGAGGAGGGAGGAGAGTGAAGGAGGGAGAGAGAGGGTGGGGGATGGTAGTAGGTAGGGAGGAAGAAAGAGGGGGATGTGGTGAAGGGGGTGCTGCTGAGCAACACCCATAGTTATATTATTTCAAAAGAATGTATGCTTTGTTTTTTATGGGAGACAGTTGTAAAAGATTGTATTAAGTTGAGTGGTATTCCATTTTTTTTTTCTTGTTTATGATTATAAAATTAATAAAACTTTTTCAAAAAAACCAACTTTCATTTGTGTTTTTTGTGGGCAGCTCTAGTTTAAGAAATATGACTTTGGGTTATTTTCTATGGAATCAGGATGATATATCTCAGTATTTCTCAAGTTTGGCCACTTTGGCATGCTGGCTGCAGAATCCTGGGACTCGACGTCCACGTGTCTTAAAGTGTCCAGACTTGAGAAGCAATGAAATAGTTCCTCAGTGAATCCAATCTTCACTACTTTCCTTTGCGGATGCTTCAGATAAATTTTTCCTAAAAATGGAGAGTCCATTTGCTGCATCATTCATCGATCATCTCTAGATCTCAAAGTTACAGGAATCGAAATCCAGCAAATCCTGACAATGCTTCGACATTGCATATCATCAGATAATAACCCTGCACTAGATTATAAGCTGCATCCGGCGATGGAGACGTAAGCAAGCTACCAACCAACCAACCGGGTTCTTGCCCCCTTAGGATCTAGTAATCTCAGTGTTGATGGTGGAGATCAAATCCCCAGACGAAGCCAGAAAGAAAGCGAGATCTGAGGATCCACCGATAAACAAAGGAAGGCGGGAAAGCTGGTGCTCTGGTGACTTGGAATGTGTGTTTTGCGCTTCAGAAGCTGATCAAGGTACATTTCTCACCCTGATTATTCTCTATTCTGCAAGCTTTCACATTCCACAGAAGTCTTTGTCGAGGAGAAACAATGGGACGTCCCTTATGGCACTTGAATGGATAACAGATTGATTATGCCTGCTGGTGTGGGCTAAAGTTAGTTGGGGTTGGTTGACAGATAGGTGGGTATACAAATGCATTCCATAAAGCAATAAGATGATAAAGTTCTTTTCTTCAGGAGCAGGAAATGTTCTAGCTTGCTCACTAGATTCCATGTTGTAGCATTTCAGCTGGATGTCTACGGCAGGGCTTTTCAACCTTTTCACCCATTGTACCACTTTTAGGATATGGCAACATCCGAGTACCACCAGTCGCCTAGCAAGGTGTCAAAAACTTCCCCCAAAAGGAAAAAAGTGATAAAGCACAGGTAGCCCTCGACTTACAACAGTTTGCTTAGTGACTGTTCGAAGTTACAATGGCACTGAAGACACCTGCCTGCCCGCCCGGCTGTGCTCTTCCTCCTGTCCGATATTTTCATTGTTGTGAGCATTTCTGTTGAGGATTGGCAGTGGGGGTGGGGTGGGGGGTGTTTGGTTTTTATTCCCCCCATCTGCTGGGTGGTTGCAGCAGGTTTTGGTCACTTCACATGACCCTGGGACACTGTGACCATCATAAATACGAATCAGTTGCCAAGCATCTGAATGTAAATCACAAGACCCTGGAAATGCTGCAACATTCCAGCTGATCAGCGCTTCTTCTGGGCTCAGTGGAAGCGCCAGGATCAGTGCAGAGCTCCAGCTGGAGCCTGTCGCTGATCCTGACGCTTCCACTGAGCCTTGACAGCCCTGCAGCTCCAGCCATCTCTCGCTCAGGCTTGTGCGGTGCTGCCACCAGTTCAGCTCATTCTTCTCCCCCGCTACCACTTTTCTAGGATGGTCGCGTACCACCTGCCAGGTGCCAATGTACCACAGGTGGTACCCGTACCACTGGTTGAAAAGCCCTGATCTATGGAGATTTGGGTCATGGTTGTCCCAAAGGTACTTTTTCACGAGGCAACTGGAGCTGAAGAAGCTTCTTGGAGCTGAGAAGCGAAAAGTCTTCAAAGAAAAACAAGAAAGTCCAGTTGCTTCATGAAAAAGCAGCTTTGGGAGAATTTCAGCTGACCACATCTCTGTGAATCTAAAGTGTGTATGTAAATATGTGAATATAAAAATATATTGTCTTTAAATCGATTGATACATGCCATCAAGTCATTTTCAGAGAAGAGGGGGTTCAACCTATTCTCCAAAGCGCCTGAAGGCAGGGCAAGAAGCAAAGGATGGAAACTAATCAAGGAGAGAAGCAACCTAGAACTAAGGAGAAACTTCCTGACAGTTAGAACAATTAATCAGTGGAACGGCTTCCCTCCAGAAATTGTGAATGCTCCAACACTGAAGGTTTTTAAGACAAGACTGGACAGCCATTTGTCTGAAATGGTATTATAGGGTTTCCTGCCTGAGCAGGGGGTTGGACTAGATGACCTCCAAGGTCCCTTCCAACTCTGTTATTCTGTTATTCAACTTCTAGCAACCACATAGATATTCTATTGATTGATTTATATCCCGCCTTTATTATTTTTATATATAACTCAGGGTGGCAAACACACTCAATACTCCTTCCTCTTCCTATTTTTTTTCACATCCTGGGTTGAGGGGGACTGGCCCAAGATCACTCAGCTGGCTTTCATGACTTATATGGGATTAGAACTCGCAGTCTCCTGGTGATTGGCCCAAAGTCACACCACTGGCTTTCATGCCTAAAGTGGGACTAGAATTCCAGTCTCCTGGCTTCTAGCCTTCTTCACCTACATTGCTCTTAAATTTGATAAAACGTATGCACGTGATAGGGTGAAAGAATTTGGAGCGGTGTCTGAGTCACCGTGGCTTGTTGTGACTTCCCATCTGTTGGAATATCTTGCTAGACAAGAATAGGCATCCAAAGGCTCCAGGGAGATTAAACCTTTTTCAGCTAGACTGGGAAGTTGAAAGCCCATCAGGGCACGGGCAACGGCCAAAACACATTTATTCCTTTTGCCCCGAAAGCAATGCAGACATCTCTGTGAAATCAACAGAAATCAAGACTTGGGTAAAAGAGTCATAAGAACATAAGAAGAGCCATGCTGAATCAGGCCAAAGCCCATCGAGTCCAGCATTCTTTGTCACACAGTGGCCCACCTATTGTACATGGGGATCTTGAGCAGAAAGAGAAGGCAAAACCCTCCCTTTCCCTTGACCCCCAACAAATGGTACTCAAGGGAATCCTGCCTGCCTCAACCAACATAGAGGCGGCACATGGACATCTGTTTTAATAACCACCGATACACTTGGCATCCATGAATCTGTCTGACCCTGCCTTGAAGCTTCAAGGCTGACAGCTGTCACGACCTCTTCTGGAAGTGAATTCCATAAACCAACGACCCTCTGGGTGAAGAAATATTTCCCTTTATTTGTCCTCACTTTCTTAGCTACGAGCTTTAGGGAGTGCCCCCTTGTCCTAGTATTGTGTGATAGAGAAAAGAATTTTTCTCTATCCACCTTTTCTATCCCATGCATGATTTTATACACTTCGATCAAGTCACCCTTTAAACGCCGTCTTTCAAGGCTGAAGAGACCAAGGCGTTGCAATCTGGTTTCATAAGGGAGGCGCTCCATTTCCTTGATCATTCTTGTTGCCCTTTTTTGCACCTTTTCCAGTTCCATTATATCCTTCTTGAGGTGCGGTGACCAGAACTGTTTCCTTTTGCAATAGCGGTGAATAGGTGATCCTCTAAACTCCGATGAAGATGTTACCTAGCCTGGGTAACGAAACATTCGGAAACCAACCCAGAAACTCGGAGAACGAACCTTCACCCTCATATTCCTATTTATTTGTTTGTTTGTTTGTTTGTTTCCTGCAACTGTTCTTCCTCTAGTAGTCCATCCTCGTTGCTCTTCTCTGCACTCTTCCTAGAATCTCAATGACTTTCTAAAACTGTGGTGACCACAATCCCCAGCATTGTTTTCAAACAATCCTTTTTGAACTTGCTTTTCAGGTCATTCTGCCTTGAAACAATGACTGTTCATTCTGTGGAGTTAAAAGTTGCTTTCTGGGAGAAAACGGACTTTACAGTTTCAAGATTCACGACCAGTTCCTGCTATGTTAGGTGGTTTCCTTTCTTCCCACCAGTTCCTACCCTGGTCGCTGCTTTCAGATAAACCTGAAATTAAGTCTGGAAAGCATTTAAACAATCCCTTTCAGATTCTTTGCTCTGCTGAATGGCCTTGAAATAGCTATGCCCACCTAATGTTTCCCCCTTTTAGGCTAGGTAAGCAAACATACCTGAAGCCAACAGAAATTCATTGGTGGCTTTGCAAATTTGCAGGGATCTCTGGCAAAGAAAGGAAGGAAGGAAGGAAGGAAGGAAGGAAGGAAGGAAGGAAGGAAGGAAGGAAGGAAGGAAGAAAGAAAGAAAGAAAGAAAGAAAGAAAGAAAGAAAGAAAGAAAAAGAAAGATGAAGGTAGGAAAAAAAGAAAAAGAAAGAAATGAGGAAGTTAGGGAAAAAAGAAAGAAAAAGAAAGAAAGAAAGAGAAAGAAACAAAGAAAGAAAGAAAGAAAAGAAGATCCTTTTTCAATTCTAGAATTGGCAAGTTGAATCTGCTTTCCAAAAATAAGTGCTTCCTAATCAAAGGCTAAGTATGTGGCTTGGATCTTTATTTTTTAAAATGTCTCTGGGAACCACGGGTATTAGTGAGAGGAGAAAACACACTTTTTTGCACTCACAGGCCAAAGAGCTGTGGTGGCGCAGTGGTCAGAGTGCAGTAGTGCAGGCTAATTCTGCTGACAGTCGACAGTTCGAATCTCACTGGCTCAAGGTTGACCCAGCTTTCCATCCTTCCCAAGTCGGTGAATCTGGATTTACCATTGACATTTGTGGGTCAGAAGGTCACAAAAGGTGATCACATGATTCCGGGACACTACAACTCTCATAAATATGAGTCAGTTGCCACGCATCTGAATTTTGACCCTGGGGACGCTTGTAATGATTGTAAGTTGAAAAATCGTCATAAGTCATTTTTTTCAATGATGTTGTAACCTCGAACTGCCACTAAACCGTTGTAAGTCAAGGACTACCTGTAACCCCAGGACACTGCAACCTTCGTAAATACCTGCCAGTTGCCAAATGTCCAAATTTTGATCACATGACCATGGGAACGCTGCGATGGTCATAAGTGCAAGGACCAGTCGTAAGTCACTTCTTTCAGTGCTGTTGCAGCTTTGAACGGTCACTACATTGTTAAAATGTCACTATATTGTTAAAACGGTCATTTTACATTGTTAATTAGTATTTTAATTGATTTATACTATATTTTTGTACTTGTATTTTTGCTGTGAGCCGCCCTGAGTCTTGGGAGGAGGGCGGCATATAAGTCAAATAAATAAATAAATAAATAAACAAATAAATAAATAAATAAATAAATAAATAAATAAATAGTTGTAATTCGAGGACTATTTATACTTCTAAAGTACAGATTTGCTCTTTTAGAGGGAATGAAGCCCCATCTCACGTAGACTGAATCTCTACTCCAAGTACATTTTCTTATTCATCAACAGGGCCTCTGTTTTATCTGGATTAAATTAATTTTCAGCCGCTTCTTCCTTATCCACCTGGTGGAGAATATACAGTTAGTCTTCGACTTACAACAGTTCGTTTAGTGACTGTTTGAAGTTACAATGGCACTAAAAAAAGTGACTTATGGCCAATTTTCCTGCTTAAGACTGTTGCAGCATCCCCGTGGTCACGTGACCGGATGTGTGGCAACTGACTCGTATTTATAACGGTCACAGTGTCCTGGGGTCATGTGATTACCTTTTGCGACCTTCTAACAAGCAAAGTCAACGGGGAAGCCAGATTTATTCAACGTCTGCCATGATTCCCTTAACAACTTTGGCAAGGAAGATCGTAAAATCGAACAAAATTCACTTAACAAATGATTCACTTAGTAACAGAAATTTTGGGCTCAATTGTGGTCATAAGTTGAGGACTATCTGTAGTATCTTGAACATTGCCTCTTGGGATCTCAATAAGAGCTGGGTGCCTACTAATGTCTTATTGCTCAAATTCTAATTCTTTAAAAAAAATAATAGATCCAAGGTGTTTCAGAAGCATAAAATCTCCTGGCTGTGAGTTCACGCAACACGCTTATCGTTAAACCGAAGTTTACAAAACACGGCAACAAACTGTATTATAGGTCAGCGTGAGGGTGGGATGCCCAGAAGAGGTGAAGGCAATGGCTAAAACCACAAACAACTCAGCCTTACTTTAACCTAGCTTAACAGGTTGTGTGAACCCAACCATTGAGGTGAAAAACATTTATTCCTTCAATTAGTGCACCTGATTGCAATAAAAATGCACAAACGTTCAGCCAGGATTACAATAACCATGCAGAAGCAAAAAAGAAACAAACCAACCCATGCTTTTTATGTAGAGAACATACACAGGTGCTTTAATGTTGAAAGAGATATTCAGTCGCCGTCTTTCTTTTTTTTTAAAAAAAGTCTTATATTTAAGTACTAAATGGTTTTCTTTGGATTTCTCAATATCTGATACCTTGTTAACAGATCCAGATTGCAAATATTTGTAAGTTTTTTATTTTAAATTCTCCTCTTGGTGAATTCATGGAGTCACCCATTAGATTTCTTGAGAGCAATAAAAATAGATTCCCTATTGGTATGTATGTATGTATGTATGTATGCATGTATTTATTTATTTATTATTTCCTGCCTTTATTATTTTTACAAATAACCTAAAGAGGCAAACATATCCAACCCTACTTCCTCCTGATGTTTTTCTTCACAATAACAACAACCCTGTGAGGTGGGTAGGGCTGAAAGAGAGAGAGAAAGTGACTGGCCCAAAGTCACCCAAACTGGCTTTCATAGCTAAGGCGGGACTTGAACTCATGACCTCCTGCCTGGCTGAGGAATTCTGGGAGTTGAAGTCCACAAGTCATAAAAGGGCCATGTTTGAAGACCCCTGTACTAGACCTAACTGGATCTTTGTCGTCTTCCAGGATGTGTCTCTGTTATATATTATATAAATAACACAATAGGTTACATACTGTTTGTTGCATATTGTACCTATTACATATCCTGTATATTATATTCAGCAATTGCTACTCAAGGGGTAACATTTGATTTCCGAGTCCTGCAGCCCAATTTGCTTTCAAGGAAGTAGCTTTTGGAGTGGCTTCCGAGTTGAATGTGAAGTCTGTACACAACCTTTAAAAAAAAAACAACAGCTTGGCAGCCGTTCACATGTTGTGGTGAACCTGTTAGGCACGCCCATCGCCTCTTCACCCCGGGAATGACCCTGCCATCCGTGGCCACATGGAAGGCTGAGCTTTTGATTTATCCTTGTTTTCTAGATAAGTAGCTGAAGTGAACCAAAAAAAAAATTGTCAATGACCATAACAATAACAACTTAATAATAACCACATTTTAATGGCGCACATTCAGAGCAAAGAAATCTAAAATTAAAAGGCACAGTCCAATCAAAGCTCAATTGTTTTAATATTTCAAATATTTTAATGTGCACATACACATAACACACACCTTGAATTGCAGTGGGACCTACTGAAGCCGACTTTGCAACAGTGACTTTTGCCAATTTCAATAGAAGAAAAATTAAGTGTACTGAGCTAGCATTCAGTTCCCCCACATAAATGGGACGAATTCTCATGTAAACAGACACAGGATTTTTAACCATGTTTCATTTCTTTTATGTTTACTTCAAAGGGACCTCAGGAAATATACACGTCTGATTTCTACCCCCTCCCCATTTAAATAGTAAAAATAATTTAAACAGACTGTGACCCCAAATATTTGTTCAAAAGGAAAAAAATCCAGAAGCTTAGCATTAAAACCTGCTCAAGGGAGCGATATTTTCCCCCCCAAAATCAGAAATATTTTTCTGCTCCCCGAATAAAAAGTGTCATTTGAAGAAAAAAACGGGAACATCCAACATATTCCACTCCCTGACTTCTGAAGAATTTTAATTTTAGAGTAGCACTGCAAATCCATTTTCTAGTTTTTTAAAAGGAGAGAGAGAGAGAGAGAGAGAGAGAGAGGGAGGGAGGGAGAGAGAGAGAGAGAGAGAGAGAGAGAGAGAGAGAGAGAGAGAGAGAGAGAGAGAGAGAGAGAGAGAGAGAGAGAGAGAGAGAGAGAGATCAGATTGGATTATTAGGGGAAAGGGCTGACAGATCCAACGATCCGGTAAATAAAAAGTGGGATCTTTTCAGCCCTGCTTTCGATCTGAGTTCAAAGTTTCCGTCTGTAGAAAAGTATACCAGATCAGTATATTCGATCCCGATCTAATCGAATTAAGTCTACCCCTCCCCTCCCTCCCCCCCCACGAAACCAGGAAACTGAAAGAGAGCACATTAAATAAATCAACCGAAAAAAAAAAGACCCATCTCCCATTTTATCCAGGGGGGGAAAAAAACGGGGAAGAGGGAAAGAAATGGAAGGGGGGGAGCGAAACGGCAGGCAGGAGGAATAAACACAGAAAGTGAAATTTAACCAATTCTCGCCGCCGAACCCGTTTCCGAACTCTCTCGGGGTGTGCAATTAAACCAATAAAAGCCCGGATAATAATCGAAATGGACTTTTTCTTGCAGAGTTAGAATTAGTTTGGTGGGGGGGAGGGGGGAGGAGGAAGAAGGAGGGGGGAGAAGGAAAGTGAGCCGAATTCTGGAGAAAAGAAGGCAATTGAGCAGCGGGCTGGACTAGAGGACCTCCCGGGTCCCCTTCCAGCTCTATTCTATTCTGTTCTAATTAAAAAAAAAAACCGGCTGAAGTTCTTCTTATTGGTTTCTACCTCTGACCAGGGATATACAAAGTTCGCCGAACAGGCGAGACGCCCAGCCCTGGCGAGAACAGCCGCCCCCCCTCACTCCCCAACCCAAACCGGCTGCCTAAACAGGTTCAAAGTGCAGTGAAGAAGGAAGGAAGGAAGGAAAGAAGGGGGGGGACCCCGGCGATCTCTAGAGACAAGTCGCCCCCACCCCATACACACACACGCACACACACCCGTCTGACCTAAAGGCTGAACGTGGAGTCCTCGTCCCGCCAGCCAGGCGAAGGGAGCCCAACTCGAGAGTCTGGACGCCCCTTTCCGCGCCCGTCGGTGCCCTCCCCTCCTGTGCCGTCCCCCCCACCCAAGCTCATCATTTGCATCCCGCGCGGAGGCCCCCGCCTGCCCACTTCATTTGCATATCGTATATGGCCTAATGGAGAGTATCAAGAGGGAGTAAAAGGCCGGCCGAGGCATTTGCACCGCACAGCCCGCCGCAGAAACAGGTGTCCAGCCGAGAGCTCTGGGGCTTCCCGTTGCAAGCCCAACGCGGGGGTTTTGGGGAGGGAGGTTGGATTCTTTTGGGGGGGGGCTTTCTTTCCCCCTTTCCCTATCCTTCCCCCTCCCCCTTTTTTCTTTTTTTTCTCCTTCTCTCTCCCTCTCTCTCTCTCTTCCTCTCTCTCTCTCCCTCTCCCTCTCTCTTTTTCCCCTTTCCCTTTCCCTCCCTCCCTCCGGGCTTAAAATGGTGTCCAAACTCAGCGCTTTGCAACACGAGCTGCTCAACGCTCTGCTCACCTCGGGCGTCACCAAAGAGGTCCTGATCCAAGCTCTGGAGGAACTGATGCCTTCCGCCGGCAGCCCCAACGCGCCGGCAGCCCCGGCTGGAGGCTACGGGGTGAAACTGGAAAACTTGCAGCTGTCGCCCGGAGGCGGCGGGACGGAGGCGGACAGCAAGCCCATCTTCCACACCCTGACCAACGGGCAGAGCAAAGGCAGGCTGTCCGGGGACGAGGGCTCGGACGACGGGGATGACTTTGACACCCCGCAGATCCTCCGGGAGTTGCAGGCGCTCAACACCGAGGAGGCGATGGAGCAGAGGGCCGAAGTGGAGAGGATGGTCAGGTAAGTTGAGGAGGGGGGTTGCGCAGTGTGTGTGTGTGTGTGTGTGTGTGTGTGTAGGGGGGGAAAGGTCCCGTAGAGGCGGCGGGCCCCCGCCAGCGCGCCCCGGAGTCCGGGGGAAAGTGATGGGAGGTTCTCAGAAAGGGGGATGGAACGTTCGGAATGGAACGTTCGGAAAAGAACGTTGGGATAAAAGGAATGGAACGTTCCGGTCACACTGGATAGAATGTTCCGGTGACTGAATGCGCGGCCTGGTTTGCAAAGGTGCGTTTTCTCAGCTCTCCCCGCCTCGGGCTGGCCACCCCGCGCCGAAGAATACCGCGGGTGGGTTTAAAATACACACGCACGCACACACACGCACAAAACAAACCGCCGTTCAGGTTTGTCTCCAAACGTTTTTCTCTCCCCCTGTACTCTGCGCCTTCTCATTACAAGAATGAATGGCTCTGTGTTTGCGTGCATGTGTAATACAAAAGTACACAACTCGTTTACACAACTTTGTCCGCTGTCCCCTTGTCGTTGTGCTTGGGGGGGGGGGTGGAATAGGATGGCCGAGCCACGTGAGAGTTTCAATCGATTTTTATCTCTCTTTCTCTCTCTGACTCGCACACCCGCAATCAAGGACAAGCGCCAATTTAAAAAAAAAAAGCACATAGCACGAAGATAAATTTCTTTTTAACTGATTAAAATAATCCCAGCAAAACGAAATCAGGGTTTTTGGACTCTCGGGAGCAGCGCAACCCTTTTAAGTATTTAGTGGGAAGGACTTTTAAGGATTGCAACTGTCCCCTGACAGAGAACGTGGTGCTTTTCACGTTCCCTAACGATATCACCAATAAGAAAAATAAGAATGCAGCAGCGCTAGAAATGGATCGTACTACAGTGATTGGTTGTTGTTGTTGTTTTTTTTTGCTTTTTATTTTCATTTTACTAAACGGGAGCTAAAGAGGTTTTGTAAGGAAAAGGTGAAGAACTTGGGGGCAAAATACAGTTTCGTAGAATTAACGCTGAAATTTTAGACTCACTAAAAGTGTGACAACCCCCCCCCCCAAGCGTGGTGCTTTAAAAAAAAAATTCTACGGAGTTTTTTCGTTTGTTTCATTTTTTTTATCTAAACTTAGAATTTTTATACTATTATCTTGAGACAAAGATTCCATTAGAAACTGTCTATAAATTCTCTAAAGGTAAAGATCAAGCTTTGGAAGCAAGATTTGAAATATAGGCGGGAAACATCCCTTTCCTATGTCTATGTAGAAATGCATAAAAGTACCATACTACAATATTTTAGAGCAAAAAATAAGGTCGGTGGAGAAGCGTGTATATTAAATATTCCACGCCACAAAACTACTCATATATGAGTCGAACTGAATTTTGCTGCTTTGGGGGAGGGGTGTACTAACTTATTCCCCGCCGAGCGAGCCCGATCAATCTGGAGGCTGGCGGAAAGCAATCACGCCTTATTCTACCGCTCAGACCTAACACGTGCGAACACGGGGTTGGTTGCGCTGAGGCTTTGGACACGGATTAATTTATAATCGTCGTACATTCAGACGTTCCTAAAGCTATGTTAACAGGCCACATATTCCGGGGTATCCGAGGAGGTTTAATTTTGTACTATCCTCTCCCCCCCCCCCCCCTCTCTCTCTCTCTCTCTCTCTCTCTCTCTCTCTCTCTCTCTCTCTCTCTCTCTCTCTCTCTCTCTCTCTCTCTCTCTCTCTCTCTCTCTCTCTCTCTGTGTGTGTGTGTGTGTGATGATTCCACAGTCTCTAGGAAGTAATAACTAGGAAGTGGGTATCAGATGGAAGCTCAAGCAGCATTGTCTTTTTCCTTCAAATAACTTAAAGTATAAAACTAAGGGAGAATTGATTTGCAGGGGCCTCGATGCACCCTGGCCTCGGTTGTTTTCTTGCAGACGTTTCATTACCCAAAATAGGCAACATCATCAGTGCTAAAATATAATGAGAGCAAACCCCGCTCCCTTTCTGCACTGATGATGTAACCTAGTTGGGTGATGAAACATC
This sequence comes from Bothrops alternatus, assembly GCA_034064705.1. Classification (NCBI taxonomy): domain Eukaryota; kingdom Metazoa; phylum Chordata; class Lepidosauria; order Squamata; family Viperidae; genus Bothrops; species Bothrops alternatus. The sequence goes on along the minus strand of JARGCV010000082.1, from coordinate 1,817,748 downwards.
TGCAAGAAAACCAAGCCCAAAGAGCACCAAGGACCCCCCCCCGTTTCAACCCTGTGCTACAAATATTCTCCTTTATTGAAATTAATTTGCATTCCCCCCACGGTCCCGCTTAATGGAGCCGTGGGCTTCCCTGGTGTTAAATAAATGATTAAAATTACATTGATTAATTGCAGTGATGGGGGGGAAAGGGGGGGTGACATTTTGAGGGCAGGGCAGGGCTATTCAAACGTCATCTATGTAGTTCTTTCTCTCTCCCTCCCCCCCAAATATCACCTCCAGCCAAGATGCCAAGTATCATTGTGTCCAGAGTAGTAATAATAGCAGCAGAAATAGTAATAGTAATATCCGTTACCTATCAATTTCTAGAGATAGGCTTTGTGGAGAGAAAGGTGTGAATTTGATGAAAAGGAATCTAGCAATAATTAACTCCGGGTAACCCTTTCCCACTTCCTAAGATTATTTCCCTCCTCCTTCTAATATCTTTTGTGCAGTAAAAACTTTCATCCGCTGTTCATTTGCCAATACGAAAACACCCTCTTTGTGTGTGTGTGTTCGTTAAGGTGCTAAACATGTGTGTGCCCCCGCCTGTGTGTGTGTGTATAAAAATGCCGGAGCACAAGCACATATATACATACGTGTCTTCCAACTTAAAGAGTCGCACGGCGTTTTGACAAGTTGGTTACTAATTATACCTCGTGGTTTTACGGCACTTTTCCTCCCGTCCTTCCCTCTTTTAGCAAAATATCAACTAAATAAACTGCTATTTATTAACCTGCCGCTCCGTTTTTAAAGGCCGGCTGGGGATTTGTTCCCCTTTCTTCGCAAATCGGTTTATATTAGGAAGCCGCCGGTCGAAAAATGGCGCTTGGGGTGGGGGTGGGGGCAGGCTTTTTTTGGGTTTTGCGAAAACGAAAGGTATTCTCTCTAGAATAGACGTTTCCAGGTGGATCCTATTTACTGAAGCGCTGATTAAAATAACTATTGGGGGGGGGAATAGGAAGACAGAGAAAAGCAGAACGAATCTCTCTTCCGAACTCTTCCCATTAAGGAGCTGGAACTGAAAACTGAGTGGGGTTTTTAGGATTCAGCCCATTTAGGAGAAATTAAAATAATAATAATAATAACAATAATAATAATAATAATAATAATAATAATAATAATAATAATAATAATAATAATAATAATAATAATAATAATAATAATAATAATAATAATAATAATAATAATAATAATAATAATAATAATAATAATAATAATAATAATAATAATAATAATAATAATAATAATAATAATAAAGGTTTAGCTTCTCCAGAAACGCGCTTCGGGACTAAGGTGCTCCTTAAACCTTAAGAGAGCCTGGGAGAAAACATCTGATTATTTTCCGACTTCGTCCACTAAAACCAGTTTGCAATTGGGGAGAGGGTATTATTTTTTTTCCAAGGGGGGGGATTGTTTAGGATCGAAACTGGCGTTCATTTAGTTATGTATCATTTCTTATTTCTTATCCACCCGCCCGTCTTTTTCGTTCTTGGGCTTTCCCCCCCCCAGTTGCTTTCGGGATCGAGCGCGGCCCCAAGTTTTGACCCGTCGATTTGGGGAGTGGGGGGGCGCTTCGGTGCAAACCCGGGCAGGGTCGGGAGTCTGGAGGAAAAAGGGGGGGAAGAGAACGGGTCTACTCGGGAGTTTTCTCTCGTGGCGGCGCCTAGGGAGGGAGGGAGGTCTGCCACCGCGATCCTGTCGCAGGCCTTGAACCAGGCTAGCTCCGAGGGCTTGCGATTTAGGGATCCCCCCCTCCCGTCCCCCCCCCAGTCCAGTCCAGAGCCGGGAACCAGACCCAGCAGAAGGAGGGTGACAATCTCTCCGCTGTTTCTGTTCAGCGCGGTGCGACCCGGAGCCTCGCGGCCGTCGGAATGAAATCCCCAAGCTGGGCACAGGGGTGGCCTTCTCCAGGGCTTAGTGTAGTATTAGACTTTGCCCAACATCTGCCCATCTCCCAGGTCCTTGGGAAGGAGTTGGTAGGGGGATAAAATGCCAGATCCGTCTAGATTCTAATCTAGACTGTGCGGCGAACCATAACGATCTCGTGATGATTCCTGTTCCTTCTCCTCGGCGCTCTCTGAGCTCAGTTGCTTTCTCGCAGGCGTTTCCTGACTCAAACTACCGGTAGGTAACATCGCCCGTGCTAGTCCCGGTTTAAGCAACGAAACGTCTGCGAGAAAACAAGCGCAGAGAACAACCGCGGACCCCTCGTTTCAACTCGGAATAGTCTCCTTTGCCGGTATTCCTTCCCCATCTGCTCTGAAAGGCGGTAGAAATATTTAGATTTATTTATTTTTTGTTCGAAACCTTCAGCAGGTCTCTGTCTGTCTGTCTCAAATTGGTTTATTCAGTGGAGACCGCCTCATCGTTCAGATAAATCTTCCCCCCCCCAAAAAAAGAAAAATTGCCCTGATTTTAACGCCCTAAAAAGTCCCTCATTTGGGGAAATTGAGGGATGTAGAATTAAAAAATAGTAATAAGAAAAACAAGTAGACTCCTTTCTTAATCCGGTTCCCTCCAGATTAGTCCAAGCACCTTAAACGGAGTGAGGGCACGGACTATAAATCGTCTGGAAGGGCCCCTTGAAATTTTCTAGGACTTGCTAAGTGGAAAACTTCTGAAAAGACACTCCCCACCCCACACACACTTTTCATTTCCTCCGTTTACACCGTCCCCTTCAAGATTAAAAAATAAAAATAAAAAAAAATAAAATCACCATCCCCAATCCGAATTCAAGGCCACTCAGATCCTGTCACACACCTTTCGGGATGGAGTCATTGGAGAAACTTCTGGGGTGGTTTTGGACTACAACATCCATCCGCCCCTACCGGCGCAATCCGTGACTAGAGGGGGGGAAAGGGACCTCTTAAGTAATGCAAAGAGTCTGGAAAGGGTCATTTTCCACTGTGGGCTAATTCGATGAAATTTGATTTCTGAATAGTTGTAGCAGCCATGATCTGGTGCAAAAGGCTGGGTGGGTTGTTTTTTTTTAATTTCTGTTTGTTTGTTTGCAGCCACTTTGATGAACTCTCTAACCTTATTTACCTGGCTGGTTTTCCTTACCTTTCTTCCCAAGGGTTCTCTGGCAGCCTCTGTATCTTTCAGCACACCCTTAGGTAGGTCAACTCAAAAGTAAACCCCATCGAGATCAAAGGGACTTGAGTATTTGTTTGTACAGGACAGTCTGCTACCCAGGAAAGTAGAATGGAAAACCTTCAGAGGTGAATCTAGCTAAAAAAATCGGGTTGGTGGTGGTCGCAAAAAGGTTCAGCCAGGTGCAATTTGCCCCAGTGTGCAGTTTGGTTACATTTGGCTTTTCTTTCTTTCTTTCTTCTTAGCTTGGTTTGTCTCTTTGTGGCTTAATGAGTTGTATAAACCCAGCTGGTTAGGTTGTGCTTCCGATAAATTGAAAATTGTCTGTCACGGGTTTACAGTAGAAGTACGTACCAACTGCGCTTGTTTTAATTAAATCTATTCAACTGTTTTACTGGAATTAATCTGGATTTAATGTATTGGTCTGAATAATATTTTTGATTTTAAAATCTGTGCAAAGAAATTCCTTGACGAAAATCCAATTGGCGCTGCCTTTTAAAGCCAAAAATACTTAAAACCCTAAACCTATATTTGAGTCTTATCACAGCCTACAATACGAGCAATGGATTAATGATCTATTTAGTTTCATCTCTCTTCAATCTTGAAATTTCTCTGTTCCCCGAAATCCCCCAATTCGTCTTATTTTGTTTTGATTCTTCCTATAATGAACTCTTAAGGTTTATAACTTCCTTCCCTTTTGCTATTTATATTCCCTAAAAAATACAGACAATAAATATGCTATTATAAACGGGACATAAATAATATAATGGGTGGAAAGTTGAAGAATAGGGGGGAAAATAAATAAAAATCAAACTAATGATCTGTTAAAGAGTTTTCTGTAATTAAACAATATGTACTTCTGCAGAAGTATTTACTTCCTCTGACAGCTTCAGGTATATTTTTATCAGCTTTTTTTTTTTTTGGCCAACAAAGCCATTGACCCAAAAGAGCAAAATAAAAACATAATAAAATATGCATTTATATTAAACACTTTAATCCCATGCCTCCATACTGTGAAAGGCTTCCCAAATGGTATGAAAGCATGCAAAGAGAAAATAAATTTGGGAGGGGGGAGGGAAGGGGTCCAGACACTCACTAAATAACAGAATAATAGAGTTGGAAGGGACCCTGGAGGTCCTCTAGTCCAACCCCCTGTTCAAGTAGGAGACCCTACACCTTTTCAGACAAATGATTGTCCAGTCTCTTCTTAAAAGCCTCCAGTGATGGAGCACTCACAACTTGTGGAGGCAAGTCATTCTGCTGATTAATTGTTCTCACTGTCAGGAAATTTCTCCTTAGTTCTAGGTTGCTTCTCTCCTTAATTAGTTTCCACCTACTATTTCTTGTCTTACCTTCTTGTGCTTTGGAAAATAGGTTGACCTCCCCCTTCTTTGTGGCAGACCCTCAAATATTGGAAGACTGCTATCATGTCCCCCCTTGTCCTTTTCTTCATTAAACTAGACATACCTAATTCCTGCAACCATTCTTCGTATGTTTTACTCTCTAGTCTCCTAATCATCTTTGTTTCTCTTCTCTGCACTCTTTCCAGAATCTCTACATCTTTGTTTATAATATGGTGACCAAACCTGGATGCAGTATTCTAAAGCATGGTCTTAGTAAGGCTTTATAAAGCGGTACTATGCTTTCCCTTAATTAATTCAACTGGGGTTTATTTAATTAACCCAGCCAGTTTCTTTCAACATCGGAAAACCAAAGGCATTATATGCTTATGTTCAGATTTGAGTAACTTGGCTAATTGCCTGCTTACAAGTAAGTGTTTAAGAAGTAAATCTGTCTCTTGTATACTTGAACTGTACCGTATAAACTTCCAGCACGTGGGACGCTGGCTGTTATTAATTTATTTCTATAAATCATCAACAGAAAGATACACAAATACTTTTGCTTTTTTTTTTAAGGTGAACAATTCATTTGCAAAGTTGTAAATCCAAACCAACCAGAAGATGTATATAGGTGTGCATGTTTATGTGTGTCAGAACTCAGCTGAAAAGTAAAACTACAAAGAAAGATATTTTTTCCCCTTTTTAGTCTTTGATTAAAAAAAAAAGCAAAAATGCGGTTATTGTTGGTACTTATCCTGCTGGGAATTTCTCCCAAATATTGTCTCAGATTCTAGCCGTGTTTTCCCAGGGTAGAAAAATTACCATGTCATTAATTCTTAATCCAGGTGGTAGAAAAGTACAGGCATGCATCAGGTCTGGACTGGAATTCAAGGACCTGACCAAAGGACACTCAGTTTAAGATGATCAAAGGCCTGGAGACCAAAATGTACAAAGAACAGCTGCAGAACTCAGGTTTGGCTAGTCTAAAGAAAAGTAGAAATAGGGGAGACATGATAGCAGTGTTCCAGTATCTGAGGGGCTGCCACAAAGAAGAAGGTTGTTCACCAGAGCACCAGAGGGAAGGACGAGAAACAATGGTTGGAAGCTGATCAAAGAGAGAAGCAACCTGGAATTAAGGAGAAACTTCCTGACAGTGAGGACAATCAACCAGTGGAATAGCTTGCCTCCAGAAATAGTGGGCGCTCCATCACTGGAAGTTTTTAAAAAGAGACTGGACAATCACCTGTCTGAGATGGTATAGGTCCTCCTGCTTGAGCAGGGGGCTGGACTAGAAGACCTCCAAGGTCCCTTCCAGATTCTATTCTATTCTATTACCTATTCTATTCTATTCTATTCTATTCTATTCTATTCTATTCTATTCTATTCTATTTCCTATTTCCTATTTCCTATTTCCTATTACCTATTTCCTATTTCCTATTTCCTATTACCTATTTCCTATTTCCTATTACCTATTACCTATTCTATTCTATTCTATTCTATTCTATTCTATTTCCTATTTCCTATTTCCTATTTCCTATTTCCTATTTCCTATTACCTATTACCTATTACCTATTCTATTCTATTCTATTCTATTCTATTCTATTCTATTCTATTCTATTCTATTCTATTTCCTATTACCTATTACCTATTACCTATTCTATTCTATTCTATTCTATTCTATTCTATTCTATTCTATTCTATTCTATTTCCTATTACCTATTCTATTCTATTCTATTCTATTCTATTCTATTCTATTCTATTCTATTCTATTCTATTCTATTCTATTCTATTCTATTCTATTTCCTATTACCTATTCTATTCTATTCTATTCTATTCTATTCTATTCTATTTTCTATTTTCTATTTTCTATTTTCTATTTTCTATTTTCTATTTCCTATTTCCTATTTCCTATTTCCTATTTCCTATTTCCTATTTCCTATTCTATTCTATTCTATTCTATTCTATTCTATTCTATTCTATTCTATTCTATTCTATGGAAATAAGAGAACTCTTTAAACAGAAATAGCAACATCCAAGGATATCAGAAAAGGCTTTTTGGTTAAATAAATATATATATTGCAAGCCACAAAGCAAAGGTTGGCATATTTATTTAGATGAAAGTCGTCCCGAATTCATATGACCGGTGGCTCAGTTCATAAACATCTAACCCACAAGAAGTAAACTTTTGAGTACAGGTGGTCCCCCACCTATGACCATAATTGAGCGGAAAATTTCTGTTGTTAAGTGAAGAGAGTTGTCAAGGGAATTTTGCCCCAATTCATGACCCTTTTTGCCACAGTTGTTGAGTGAATCACTGCAGTTAAGATAGTAAGAGCGGTTGGATGTGAGATGGGTGGCAAATAAACTCCATAATAAGCAAACAAATAAATGAATAAATACACGGTGGTTAAAGGAATCTGGATTCCCCATTGACTTTGCTTATCAGAAGGTTGCAAGAGATGATCACGTGACTGCGGGAAACTGCCGTCATAAATATGAACCAGTTGCCAAGCATCTGAATCACATGACCACGGGGATGCCTGCAACGGTCGTAAGTATGAAAATCAGATCATAAGTCGCTTTTTTCAGTGCTGCTGTAACTTTGAATGGTCACTAACTGAACTGTTGTAAGTCAAGGACTATCTGTACTGCAGAACCCTTCAACTAGTTAAAACTGTTTTTTTCCTTCCCATTTCCTTTAATATTTAGGGCAGGGGTCTTCAGACTTGGCCCTTTTATGACTTGTGGACTTCAACTCCCAGAATTCCTCAGCCAGGCACACTTTTCTCTCCCATTTGAAGTGTGTGTGTGTGTGTGTGTGTGTGTGTGTGTGTGCGCGTGCGTGCTTTTGACTCAATGTTGACTCCTGGCAACTCCCTGGTGAAATCCCTGCAGTTTACTTGGCAAGAATTCAGAAGTGATGTACCCTTGCATCCTTCCTTGGGTTGAGGGAGACTGACTGGCCTAAGGCTGCCCAGATGGCTTCTTGCCAAAGGCGGAACTAGAACTCACCGTCTCCTGGTTTCTAGCCTGGTGCCTTCACCACTAGACCAAAATGGCTCTAAGCCAGGGGTCTTCAAACGTGGCCCTTTTATGACTGGTGAACTTCAACTCCCAGAATTCCTCAGCCAGTTCAATTTTGGTCGTAAGTCGAGGGTCACCTGTATTTTGATGGCTTTCTGTCCTCTTGGTTTATTTGATCCTGGTGTCTGAAGCCAAACCGAGATCTGTAAACCTGTTGCTCTTGAAATCTGCTGGGTCTACAGGTCTACAGATCATTTCTAGTGGATCTCTTTGTGAGAGTGCACAGGGTCGGCCTCCTCCGGGTCCCGTCAGCGAAACAATGGCGTCTGGCAGGTCCTAGGGGGAGGGCCTTCTCTGTTGTGGCGCCCACCCTCTGGAACCAACTGCCTCCTGAAGTCCGTGCTTCCCCCACTCTCCCGGCCTTCCGGAGGAATCTTAAGACCTATCTTTGCCGGCAGGCCTGGGGTTGACTGTGGAATGTTGAGTGAATGATGAATGCGTCTGGGGTTGTATTTTTTTAATGATTTTTAGATTTGGACTTAGTTTTGAAGTACTGTTTTGTTTATGTTGTAAGCCGCTCTGAGTCTTCGGAGAGGAGCGGCATATAAGTCCGAAAAATTAAATTAAATTAAATTAAATTTCCAGCTTTGTGTTATTTGTGCAACAGACTCGGGCTCTAAAATCCATGTCACTGTGCAGCATTCTATGAAAATCCATTATTTTATAACAATGAGGCTACCTCTGCCTTGTGGAACATCCTGCCCTCAAAGGTGAGAAAGGCCACAATCTCTTAGCCTTCCGCAACTGTGGATGTGCAGCCTTGGGTGGGGGATATAAAGGCCTACACCAGGGCTTTTCAACCTTTTCACCCATTGTACCACTTTTAGGATATAGCAACAGTACCACTAGTTGCCTAGCAAGGTGTTAAAAACTTGATGACAAAAAAAAAGGAAAAAAGTGATAAAGTATAGGTAGTCCTCGACTTACAACAGTTTGCTTAGTGACTGTTTGAAGTTACAATGGCACTCAAAAAGTGCCCCCCCAAGGCACAACCGAGTGAGTTACCTGCCTGACCACCCGGCGGAGCTCTTCCTCCTGTCCGAGGTTTTCATTGTTGTGAGCATTTCTGTTGAGGATTGGCAGCAAGGGTGGAGTAGGGTGTGTGTGGTTTTTATTCCCCCCCGTCTGCTGGGTCGTTGCAGCAGGTTTTGGTCACTTCATATGACCCTGGGACACTGTGACCGTCATAAATATGAATCAGTTGCCAAGCATCTGAATGTAAATCACAAGACCCTGGAGATGCTGCAACATTCCAGCTGATCGGCGCTTCTTCTGGGCTCAGCAGAAGCACCAGGAGCCTGGCGCTGATACTGGCACTTCCGCTGAGCCCTGACAGCCCTGAAAAAGCGCCAATCAGCTGGAAAGCGGCACTGATCCTGGCGCTTCCACTGAGCCCTGACAGCCCTGCATCTCCAGCCGTCTCTCGCTCAGGCTTGTGCGGTGCTGCCACCGGTTCAGCTCATTCCCCTCCCCCACTACCACTTTTCTAGGATGGTCGCGTACCACCTGCCAGGTGCCAGTGTACCACAGGTGGTACTCATACCATTGGTTGAAAAGCCCTGGCCTACACAACCATAGAGTTGGCCAGCTCCATAACAACTGCAGCTGCAGCACACGGCTGGCTCATATTTAAGTGATTGTCCATTAGGACTCCGAGGTCTCTCTCACAGTTGCTACTATTGAGCAAGGTACCCCCTATACTATACCTGTGCATTTGGTTTTTCTTGCCTAAATCATTTGGTTTTTCTTGGATAATGAAATATCTGCAAGAAAACAACCAAACTCAGAGAGCACCAAGGACCCCTCCCTTGTTCATCGTATTGAGGCTCTATGGCTTTTCAGCAATTGGTACTATGGGGGGGGGTCCTTGGCTTACAGCCACTCACTTAGTGAGCATTCAAAGTTACAACTTACCAGAAAAAGGGGGACTTATGACCTGGATGCAAAGTTCTGACAGTCCCCCCCCAGGGGTCATATGACTGTACTTCGGGAGCTCAGCAACACAGCCACATTTGTGGATGTTGGCAGTGTCCCGTGGCTAATGGATCCTGGTTTTGTGGCACTTTCAGTTTTCAGCAAAACCATGTTATAATGAAAAATGGATAGGCTTGAATGACTGCAACGTTTGATTAACAACCACCACCACAACAAAAAGTCATAAATCGGGTGGATCACGTGACTAACCCCCGCTATGGCTTAACGATCGTAATGGGCGGGCTCCATTGCAGTCGTAACTTAAGGACGTCCTCTACTTTTTTTTTTTTTTTTTTTGCAGCTTCACACATCCTCAGTTTGCTTAGGAGTGTCTGAATGTTGAGGTTCGGCCACTGTGATGAAACTTGCACGCCTTAGCAGAACAGATCGGTGCATTATGTTCCTTACAATCTAGATAGGAGAGAACTGCTACGTCTTAGGCAGCCTCGTTGCAAAGAAAGCAAATAATGCAGAGGAGTAGAAATAGGAGATTCAGATCAAAGCCTGATTTGCCCTCATCGCAATCCTGTTAATAGCTATTCTTAGACTGTCTGGGTGAGCCTTGGTATGAACTGACTCTCAAAAGCTCATGTTCTACTCTGAGGTACAAATGTTGATTCTCCTCCTCTGTAAGTTGCTTTGAATCAGTGTTTGAGGATACTCAGGACTGTAATAATAATAATAACAATAATAACAATAATAATAATAATAATAGTAATAATGTTGGAGGGGACCTTGGAGGTCATCTAGTCCAGTGGTTCTCAACCTTTTTCAGGCTGAGACCCCGACCCGTGCCGCGCCTGCGCGGTGCGACGGGCCGAACCGCGCATGCGCGGCACATGCGATGACCCGAACCACGCATGCGCAGCGTGACGGCCCGAACCGCACATGCGCGGCATGCGCGCAACAACCCGAACCGCGCATGCGCGATGTGACGGGCCAAACCGTGCATGCACGGGGCGCGCGTGACGACCCGAATTGCGCATGCACGATGCGATGGGCAAAAAAAATGGTGGACTGCGGTGTCCGGCGACCCCCGCGAAATGGTCGTTCAACCCCAAATGGGGTCGCGACCCACAGGTTGAGAACCGCTGATCTAGTCCAACTCTCTGCTCAGGCAGGAAACAACAGAAATTCTAGTCCCAGTTGTGTTATAAAGTCAAAGATTACCTGTATTCAGTTGGCTACTTGTCTAACTACACTTTTCAAAGAGCCAGTTATTGCTAATCCGGTTACCTATCCGGGCTAACCAAAATCTGACTTCCTTGTATGCAATTGAGTATCCAATGTTGGGTCTATACACCTCACTGATGTATTTTTGCTTTATAAGTTACCGGCCAATTGTGGTTTCTTCCATAAATGACGGTTAAATTGAGCAGCATGCATGAACCAGGTTTTAATTTCAGGCATTAGAAAACTTTAGACATCTTGTATACGTGTTTGAGGCTGAGTAGACATTAAAGTTTTCTACTAATAGGCAGGAGACTGTGAGTTCTAGTCCTGCCTTAGGCATGAAAGCTAACTGAGTGACTTTGGGTCAGTCACTCTTTCACACCCAACCCACCTCACAATGTTGTTGTTTTGGGGAAAATAGGAGGAAGATGTATTGGGTGTGCTTGTCATTTTATTTGTAAAAATAATAAAGGCGGGATACAAATAAATAAGCACTCCCCTCCTTTTATTTCCAACCAAATTAAATGCAGAATTCAGAGACCTGCCAAAGGCTGATTCTGCTGATTGGAAAACCACTCCTTCGTTGCATGTTCCCATCAAAGCTCCAAATGGAATTTTACAATCAGATTGTAGCCCGAAGCATATTGATTAAACTCCATTGCTATTGAAATAATGCATTTCAGAGGAACTATCCTTCAGTGTAAGAGCATTCAAGTGAAACTTAAGGTCTCTGGCAACACATTGTACATTCTACATTGCAGAACGGTCCATTTGAGATTTCAGTGGGACCCTAGAGTTCATCTAGCCCAGTGGTTTTCAACCTTTTTCAGGTTGAGACCCCACTTGCGCTGCCCATGCGTGCCGTGACCCCGACCCGGGGCGTGCGTGCGCGCAATGGGTTGATCCGCGCATGCGCAGGGCGCGCGCGACGAAAAAAAAATAAAAATAAAAAAATAAAAAAAACAAAATGGCGGACCGCGACGGGCCGATCTGTGCATGCATGGCGCGCGCGCGATGAAAAAAAATTAAAAAAATAAATAAATAAAAAAAAACAAAAAAAAATGGCAGACCGCGGTGTCCGGCGACACCCGCAAAACGGTCATTCGACCCCAAATGGGGTCGCGACCCATAGGTTGAGAACCACTGATGTAGCCCAACCCCCTATGCATTAGTATTCAATGCAGGATGAACAGCCCAGGGGGCATCACTGGTGCTCCAAATGAGGCTGTCTGCTACAGGTAGTCCTCACCTTGGGACCACAATTGAGCCCAAAATGTCTGCTGCTAAGCAAGACAGTTGTTAAGAGAGTTTTGTCCCCATTTTACGATCTTTCTTGTCACAGTTGTTATGTGAATCACTGCAGTTGTTAAGTTAGCAACACAGTTGTTAAATGAATCTGGCTTCCCCATTGGCTTTGCTTGTCAAAAGGTCACAAAAGGGGATCACATGATCCCGGGATGCCGCAACCGTCATAAATATGAACCAGTTGTCAAGTATCTGAATTTTGATTATGTGACCACAAGGATGCTGTGACAGTCATACAACACTTTTTTCAGCGCTGTTGCAACATTGAATGGTCACTAATCGAATGACTGTAAGTTGTAAGTTGAGGACTAGCTGTACAATCAAGTATAGGTAATCCTTGACTTACAATAGTTCACTTAGTGACCAGACAAAGTTACAACAGCACTGGAAAAAAATGTCTTAACAAATGTCTCACTTAACAACAGAAATGTTGGGCTCAATTGTGGTCGTAAGTCGAGGACTACCTGTAATTTGTAATATTTGTGCATTTCATCTAATCTTTTGCTAAATGTTGCTTTCTTCTCATTTCTGCAAGAAATTGTGATTTGACAGTCTCTGCTCTCTGGACCAACAGAATTCTTTCAAGTAATATTTTGTTAAAATTACCTGTTCCCCTTGCACCTTAAGCTTCCTGGCAAATATGTATTTTTAATCAAAGAATTCCTGCCTCACTTTCAATTCTTTGTAATTATACCCCAATGCCACCCTCCTCAAGCAGATTTTGTCAAAAACAGATCATGCCAAACGAATTTTATTTCATTCTTTGACAGAGTGACAAAATTAGTGGACCAGCGAAATGCAGGGGACATAATACACTTGGATTTCACTAAGGCATTTGACAAAGTAGACCATAATCTACTTCCTCGAACGCTAAAAATATGTGGGGGGAACAGAAAACGAAATTGGGTTACTTAAGGAACCAAGTTAAACATGCTGGGTGATTTGTAACCAGTTTCCACAGCAGTAAACAAGGCAGTATGAAAAAACTTTATATACTATATTCTTTGAATGAAGTGGATACCAACCTCTGAACAAGCTCTCAATGGTGTAGCCTTAAGGCAGAAATTTGATTAGAAATTTTGGTGGTTTAAATATTATCCCTGTTGGGTTTGTACACTGCTGTAGCCTATTGAGAGAGTTATTTTAGGCCTGTATAATGCTTTAGGTTCCATTCCATAAAGCAGGTGCCAGCTTTAAAGGCTTCTAGACAGGTGCTATGTTCATGTCCCTAAACACTTTTCTGGAATTAAATCTCCAGTCTTCCACAGCCTTCATATAATCTTTGCATCCATCACTGTAGTGCCTGGCTGTGAATAAGCCAGTGAATGTAGGATTCCTTCCATAAGAACATAAGAACATAAGAAGAGCCATGCTGAATCAGGCCAAAGCCCATCGAGTCCAGCATTCTGTGTCACACAGTGGCCCACCAATTGTACATGGGGATCTTGAGCAGAAAGAGAAGGCAAAACCCTCCCTTTCCCTTGACCCCCAACAAATGGTACCCAAGGGAATCCTGCCTGCCTCAACCAACATAGAGGCGGCACATGGACATCCGTTTTAATAACCACCGATACACTAAAAACCAAGTTTTAAAAATCAACACTTAATACAATCATCATAGTACGGGGAGAAGCCCAGGGTTTGTGTTGATTGTTTGTCTTTCTTTAACAAAACAGCATGCCTATTATTTTTCGAATTGTGGTTCTGATGGGATATGCCGGGTCTTCGTATGTTGAAAGCATTGACAAATGCAAACCATTGTTACTGTTCCCTGGTTGTTAGAGGGTAACGTTATTTATTAAATTTATAAGACCTTCAAATGCACAGTGACCCTGGATTGCAAAGATTGTACAGATTAAAAACAAAAGCCAATAGAGAAGGAGGAGGCGGGGAAGGGGAAGGAGAAGGGAAAAGAGAAGGAGAAGAAGGAGAGGGAGAAGCAGAAAAGAGGAAGAAGAAGAAGAGGGGGAGGAGGGGGAAGAGGAGGAGGAGGAGGAAGGAAAGAAGGAGAAGAAAGAGAAGGGAAAAGAGAAGGAGGAGAAGAAGAGGGAGAAGCAAAAAAGAGGAAGAAGAAGAGGGGGAGGAGGGGGAAGAGGAGGAGGAGGAGGAAGGAAAGAAGGAGAAGAAAGAGAAGGGAAAAGAGAAGGAGGAGAAGAAGAGGGAGAAGCAAAAAAGAGGAAGAAGAAGAGGGGGAGGAGGAGGGGGAGGAAGAAAAGAAGGAGAAGAGGAAGGAGAAGGGAAAAGAGAAGGAGAAGAAAGAGGGAGAAGCAGAAAAAAGGAAGGAGAGGAGGAGGAGGAGGAAAGGAAAGGAAAGGGGAAAGGGAAGGAGAAAAGAGAAGGAGAAGGAGGAAAGGGAGGAAGGAGAGAAAAGAGGAGGAAGAAGAAGAAAAGGAGGAGGAGGGGGAGGAAGAAAAGAAGGAGAAGAGGAAGGAGAAGGGAAAAGAGAAGGAGAAGAAAGAGAGGGAGAGGGAGAAGCAGAAAAAAGGAAGGAGAGGAGGAGGAGGAGGAAAGGAAAGGAAAGGGGAAAGGGAAGGAGAAAAGGAGGAAAGGGAGGAAGGAGAGAAAAGAGGAGGAAGAAGAAGAAGAGGGTCAAGGCAATTGGCACTTATTTATGATTGTTGCAGCGTTCCAGAGTTCTGTGATTGCCATTTGCCACCTTCCCAGCCAGCTTCCTTCAAGCAATCCCTGGGAGAAGCTGGATTCGCTTAACAACCACCACAATTCACTTAACAACTGCAGTGATTTGCTTAACAACCGGGGCAGAAAAGGGCAGAAAACCAGGCGCGACTCACTTAAAAACCACTTTGCTTAGCAACAGAAATTCTGCTCCCAACTGGGTGTCCTAAATCAAGGACTACGTATAGCACTTTCTTAGCCTGGCTGTAATACCACGAGGAATTAACACGGCAACCGTTCCTTCCCTCCTGCCACATTGATTTGCTCGGGCGCCTTCTGAAAGTCACGGACCAGGTTTGTTTGAGGTGGGCAGTGCCAGGAAATCCAGCATGAATGGATTCATCCGTGCAGAGCCACCTTTGATTTCTTTCCATTGGACAGGAGGAGATGTTTTTAAATAATAATAATAATAATAATAATAATAATAATAATAATAATAATAATAGAACAAAGCTGGAAGGGACCTTGGAGGTCTTCTAGTCCAGCCCCCGTCTTAAGCAGGAGAACCTATACCATCTCAGACAAGTGACTGTATAGCCCAGGGGTGTCAGACTGCCGACCCACGGGCCGGATGCGTCATCCAGAAGCTGCACCCACCTCATTGCCGGCAATGGCAAAACTGTCCCGATACGTTATGTGACATCACATGATGTCGCGAGTTTGACATGTTTGGTCTAGCCCAAGGGTAGGCAACCTTGGCTCTTTTATGATTCGTGGACTTCAACTCCCAGAATTCCTGAGCCAGCACAGCTGGCTCAGGAATTCTGGGAGTTGAAGTCCACGAATCATAAAAGAGCCAAGGTTGCCTATCCTTGGGCTAGCCTCTTGTTTAAAAAAAAATCTTTAAAAAATCTTTTTTAAAAATCTAGGATAACCTGATTAGGCCCCAGTATATGAAAGTGTGTTCCATTTGCACTTCTTTTTCTCTACCTCCTTGCCACTGCACACCAAAACAACTAGACACAAGGACAGTTTTTCCCCCCATGCCATCACTCTGCTAAACAACTAATTCCTACAACACTGTCAAACTACTTAGTAAAGCTGTGTATTCTTCTTCTCAACTTTCCTATTGCCTATCTCCTTATCTTCTGATGACTATAACTTTGTTGCTTGTATCTTACAATTTATACTTTTTTATTTATTATCGTAGTATGATTTATGTTGTCTGCTTAGCTAGGACCCTATAACTAAGTGTTGCATCTTACGATTTATGATA
This sequence comes from Bothrops alternatus, assembly GCA_034064705.1. Taxonomy (NCBI): domain Eukaryota; kingdom Metazoa; phylum Chordata; class Lepidosauria; order Squamata; family Viperidae; genus Bothrops; species Bothrops alternatus. Next base: position 1,801,848 of record JARGCV010000082.1, on the reverse strand, counting down.
AGGTGACCAACTTTTTTACAATGAAAAGGAGGACACAAATAAATTTAAGAAAAAAAAATATCGTACATAAAAGAAACATTTTATTCATTGCAACAATAATACAGAATACACTATAATATGATAAATGCAGAGTGGGCCCTGCGGCTCCCAAAGCACCAGCCGCGCCAGCTCCGGTCCCAGGGGGCAGCCCGCCATTGACACACCCTGCCTGCAGCTGCCCCGCCAGCATCACTGCCCACCCTGCGCAGCCCCGTGTAGAGCGGGCCCCGCAGCTCCCACAGCACGGGGGGCAGCCGGCCGCCACCACACCCCCGCCCGCAGCAGCCCCACTGCCCCTGCCTCTTGCACCCACAGCCATTATTGCCCTAGCAGGGCCGAAGATCAAGAGAAAGTTACCATGGTATCGCCACTCCAGTCTCCTCCAGGTGTCTTTGGAACTAATTAGAAGATGGTGTAGTTGGGTAGCAGGGAGGGGTGCAAAGTTCCTGCCAATTCGTCTTCGCTGCAGACAACTTGCATGTGCAAAGTTTGCTGGCCACACTCAGCAGCAATTTGGCACGCTCAGCAGCAATTCCTATTGGCTTTCAAAAGTCAATAGGGGGAGTAGCACAGCTCATGCAAAAGTTGAAAAAAAAGCCATCAAAAAAAGATGCCGGAACGCCACTCTGAGCGTTCTATGAGAAAAAAAAAAGCCCTGCAGATTAGTCTTCAAATATCGAAAAGGAGGACATGTAGGAGGACACTTTTCGAGGGAGGACAGAACTCACAAAAGGAGGACTGTCCTCCCTAAAGGAGGACGGTTGGTCACCTTATTTATGATGAATGCATTTTTATGTTGATTATGATCATGACTTATCACTATTGCTTGTACGTACACTGAGAGCTTATGCACCAGAGACAAATGCCTTCTGTGTCCAACCACGCTTGGCCAATAAAGAATTCTATTCTATTGTGGTAATATGGCTTAGGCTTCCTCAACCGCTCATCATACGATTTAGCCTACTTTATCAACTTGGTTCCATAAGAAAGGCTGAGCGCCAAAGAATTGAGGCCTTTGAACTATGGTGCTGGAGAAGACTCCTGCGAGTCCCCTGGACTGCAAGGCGCTCAAACCGGTCAGTCTTAGAAGAGATCAACTCTGACTGCTCTTTAGAAGGCCAGATCCTGAAGTTGAAACTCAAGTCCTTTGGCCACCTAATGAGAAGGAAGGACTCACTGGAGAAGAGCCTGATGCTGGGAAAGATCGAGGGCAACAGAAGAAGGGGACGACAGAGAATGAGGTGGCTGGATGGAGTCACTGAAGCAGGAGGCGTGAGCTTCAATGGACTCCAGAAGATGGTAGAAGACAGGAAGGCCTGGAGGCACGTTGTCCATGGGGTTGCGATGAGTCAGACACGACTTCGCAACTAACAACAACAAATCATCTTGGTTGCTCTTCTCTGCACTCTTTTTTGTATCGTAGTAAATAAAAGTGGATTCAGTATTCCAAGTGTGGCCTGACTAGTGCAGTATAAAGCAGGATTATCACTTCTCATGATCTTGATTCTATCCCTCTGTTTTGATACAGCCCAGGACTATATTGGCTTTTTTGGCAGCTGCAGCCCATTGCTGGCTCATAGTTAAGCCATGGTTTGCTAGGAACTGGGTATGTCTAGTTTAATGAAGAGAAGGACTAAGGGTGACATGATAGCTGTGTTCCAATATCTCAGGGGCTCCAACAAAGAGGAGGGAGTCAAACTATTCTCCAAAGCCCCTGAAGTCAGGACAAGAAGCAACGGATGGAAACTGATGAAGAAGAGAAGCAGCGTAAGAAGAAATTTCCTGACAGTTATAACAATTAGTCAATGGAGGATGTTGTGTCTGCTCCAATCCTGGAGGTTTTTAAGAAGAGAATGGCAAACCACTTGTCTGAAATGGTATAGGATTTCCTGCTTGATCAGGGGGTTGGACTAGAAGACCTCCAAGGTCCATTCTAACTCTGTTATTCTGTATGTCTTACATCAGGGGTCTTCAAACTTGGCTGTTTTATGACTTGTGCACTCCCAGAATTCCTCAGCCAGCATCTCTATATCTATATCTCTCTCTGCCTCTATATGTCTATACATCTCTATATGTCTATATATCTCTACCTTTACCACTATGTCTGTCTGTCTGTCTGTCTGTCTCTGTCTCTCTCTCTCTCTCTCTCTCTCTCTCTCTCTCTCTCTCTCTCTCTCTCTCTCTCTCTCTCTCTCTCTCTCTCTCTCTCTCTCTCTCTCTCTCTCTCTCTATCTATCTATCTATCTATCTCATCTATTGCTATCTATCCTCTCTCTCTCTCTCTCTCTCTCTCTAGATCTGTCTCTGTCTCTGTCTCTCTATTGTCTGTCTCTTTTTGTCTGTCTATCTATCATCTATCACTTTCTATCCTCTCTCTCTTTCTCCAGATCTGTGTCCGTCTATCTATCTATCTATCTATCTATCTATCTATCTATCTATCTATCTATCTATCTATCTATCTATCTATCTATCTATCTATCTATCATCATCATCATCAAGAATGAACAATAAGTAATGTATCCCCAAAAGGAAAACAGCTTTTGAATTTGTGAGAATGGTACCCTAACTGCTACATATTACTTTGGAGTAAGGGCAAAAATAAGTCTCATTGTCATCTCTAAGGACATACTTTGGATACTGGTGAGATAGGTGGCATGTAAACTTAATAAATAAATAAAGACCAAGGACCTATTTTTAAATTTTCCCTGCTCGTTCTTTAAATGATTTTGCCATGCTGCTGAGTGGATGGGTCTTTTTCTGCTGCAAAAGTCCGGCCTCCCATTCCTGTGTGCTTTTTGCAGTTCACTTTAATCTGTTTAGACCGCAGGGGTTCTCAACCTTGGCAACTTTAAGACTTGTGGACTTCAACTCCCAGAATTCCTCAGCCAGCAAAGCTGGCTGAGGAATTCTGGGAGTTGAAGTCCACAAGTCTTAAAGTTGCCAAGGTTGAGAACCCCTGGTTTAGAGCGACTTTCACCTTCCCTTTGTTGAATCCATTGGAGGACAAGTTAGATTTCCCTTCTGTAAATAAATAAATGCAAATTTTAACTTGAGGGTGAGGAGAGGGGAAGAGAAGACACAAAGGGAGAAAATGTTTCACTCAGCCAGCAGGGATCAGGTGTCACTTTTTCAGACTACAGGCAGTCCTCGATTTATGACCACAACTGAGCCCAGAATTTTGTTAAATGAGTCTTGCCCCATTTTGTGACCTTTCTTGCCACAGTTGTTAAGTGAATCACTGCATTTATTAGTAACATGATTGTTAAGTGAATCTGGCTTTCCCCTTGACTTTTCTGGTCAGAAGGTTGCACATGACCCTGGGACACTGCAACTGTCATAAATCGTGGTCACCACGATGTAAAAAAGATGTTTAGAAAGAGTGCAGAGAAGAGCAACAAAGATGATCAGGGGACTGGAGGCTAAAACATATGAAGAACGGTTGCTGGAATTAGTCTATAAATATGAATAGGTCTAGTCTAAAGAAGAGAAGGACGAGGGGAGACATGATACCGGTAGCAGTGTTCCAATATCTCAGGGGCTGCCCCAAAGAAGAGGGAGTCAAGCTATTCTCCAAGGCGCCTGAAGGCAGGACAAGAAGCAACGGGTGGAAACTAAGCAAGGAGAGAAGCAACCTTGAACTAAGGAGAAACTTCCTGACAGAACAATTAACCAGTGGAACAACCTGCCTCCAGAAGTGGTGAATGCTCCAACACTGGAAGTTTTAAAGAAGAGACTGGACAGCCATTTGTCTGAAATGGTATAGGGCAGTGGTGGCGAACTTATGGCACGTGTGCCAGAGGGGGGCACTCTGTGGGCACGCTCACCTCGTTCTTTGGCTATGTCTTTGCAGGAAAAAGCCATTTCTCAACCCTCTTTCTAGCCAAAACAAGACTCCAGAGTGAGCGAGCTGTTTTCAGCTTTGAATTATATCAAATCTGACACCAGAAACAGACTAACATATGACCTGAGTGCTGCATGCGTTGCTCTCAAACTTACAAAGTATGAAGCAAGGTTAGACAAATTATCAGCATGCATACAACAGCAAAAATCACATTAATTGTTCAAAAGCATGCCAAATGCAAACTTTTACCTTTCAGTAAAAAGTTGTTTGTATCATTGAAAGCTTTATCATTGTGTTTTTCTTTTAAGACAAAATATGTTAATGTATGAGTTGTTTTTTTTCTAAACTAAAACCTCAGTATTCAGATTAAATTGCCGTGTTGGCACTTTGCGATAAATAAGTGGGTTTTGGGTTGCAGTTTGGGCACTCGGTCTCTAAAAGGTTCGCCATCACTGGTATAGTGTTTCCTGCCTGAGCAGGGGATTGGACTAGATCACCTCCAAGGTCCCTTCCAACTTTATTACTTTATTATTATTATTATTATTATTATTATTATTATTATTATTATTATTATTAGTAGTAGTAGTAGTAGTAGTAGTAGTAGTAGTAAATACGAGTCAGTTGTAAAGCATCTGAATTTGGATTGCATGACCCTGTGGATGCTGCAACGGTTGTAAGTCCGAAAAACGGTCATAGGTTCCTTTCTTCAGTGCTGTTATAATTTGAATGGTCACTAAACAAACTGTTGTAAGTTGAGAACTACCTGAAAAACATTTTGTTAGAAGGCAGAAGCTTTTGTGAATCTTTAGTCAGGTGTCCTCTCTTACTACATTGCAGGCTGACTCTGCCCATTGCCAGGAGTTCGATCCTGACCGGTTCAAGGTTGACTTAGCCTTCCATTCTTCTGAGGTCGGTAAAATGAGGACCCAGATTATTGACGGGCAATAGGTTGACTTTGTAAACCGTTTAGAGAGGGCTGTGAAACACTGTGAAGCAGTATATCAGTCTAAGTGCTGTTGCTACCGTATTGTTACTTGACAAGTTCAGCACATGCTCATTTTTTGGAGAGGCAGGTTATAGGGCACTTTTTTTCAATGCAGTTATAACTTTGAATGGTCACTAAATGAATGGTTGTATGTCAGGGACAACCACAACACTGATGGGGCTGCTTTATCCGCAATCTGGACTATTTGACAGCTTTCAAACTGCCTCTGAAGGTACAGGTGGTCCTTGATTTACGACCACAGTTGAGCCCAAAATTTATGTTGCTAAGTGGGAGATGTGTTAAGGAAGTTCTGCCCTGTTTTACAACTTTTCTTGCCACATTTGTTAAGGGAATCACTGCAGTTGTTAAATTAGTAATACGGTTGTTAAGTGAATCTGGCTTCCCCCGTTGACTTTTCTGGTCAAAAGGTTGCAAAAGGGGATCATATGGACCCCGCAACTGTCATAAATATGAGTCAGTTGACAAGCACCCAAATGCAAATCATGTGACTGTGGGGATGCTGCAATGGTCATAAGTGTGGAAAATGGCTATAAGTTACTTTTTTCAGTGCTGTGGTAACTTTGAATGGTCACTAAGAGAACTGTTGTAAGTGGAGGACTAGCTGTAGTCCCACATGGAGTGCCTTAATCCAGAGGTCCCCAATCCCTGGTCTGTGGACTTGTACCAGGCCGCGGCATGCCAGCAACCAGTCCGTACAAATAAGAAAAGCCCCATCTGCGGGATGCAGGAAGCATAAGAAACACGCCCCCTCTGGTCTGCGGAAAAACCTCTCTCCATGTAACCCAGCGGTTCTCAACCTTTTCCGGGGCTCGACCCCGGCCGGCGCCGCGCAAGCACGGCGCGACCCCGGCCCGCATCGCGCATGCACGGCGCGACGGGGCACATCACGCATGTGCAGCAGCCCGCATCGCAAAAGGGGAAAAAAATGGCCGACCAAAAAAAAATGGCGGGCCCGCATTGCGCATGCGCGGCGCAACAGCCCGCATGGCAAAGTGGAAAAAAATGGCGGACAAAAAAAATGGCCGACCCCAAAAAAATTTTAAAAAATGGCCGACCCCCCCCAAAAATGGTGGGCCCGCATCGCGCATGCGCGGCACGACGGCCCGCATCGCAAAGGGGAAAAAATGGCCGACCAAAAAAAATGGCCGACCCCCCCCAAAAAATGGCAGACTGTGGTGTTTGGCGACCCCCGTGAAATGGTTGTTCGACCCCAAATGGGGTCGCGACCCACAGGTTGAGAACCACTGATGTAACCGGTCCCTAGTGCCCAAAAGGTTGGAGACCTCTGCCTTAATCGGGTCAGATAAACATTAAGTAACTCCATGTCCACAATATATAGGTAATCCTTGACTTACAACTGTTCATTTAGTGACTTTTCGAAGTTACAACAGCACTGAAAATGTGACTTATGACCGTTGCACCATCCCCATGATCACTTGAACAAAATTCGGATGCTTGGCAACTGACCATGTATTTATGACGGTTGCCGTGTCCCAGGGTCACGTGACCCCCTTTTGTGACCTTCTGTCAAGCAAAGTGAATGGGCAAGGCAGATTCACTGAACAACTGTGTTACTAACTTAACAACTGCAGGGATTCCCTTAACAACTGTGGGAAGAAAGGTCGTAAAACGGGGGGCAAAGCTCGCTTAATAACTGTCTCACTTAGCAATGGAAGTTCTGGGCTCCATTGTGGTTGTTATATTAGCACAGCCTGTTGGGTGGATTTGGATTTCATGTTTTATCTGAATCTTGAGAATGGGTTAATTGTAAGAGTGCAGGCAGCCACCACTCGTCTATTATTTATTTGTTTACTATTATTAATAACATAGCTAGACTTCTCAGGAGTGGTTCAAATAGCCAAACCAAAAAGAAAGAAAGAAAAGAAAATGTTTCTTAAAATAGACTGGCAGGAAGATCAAAGGGTTGGTTGGTTTCCAATTTTACTCCAGGTATGTAAAAAAAAAAAAAATACTGCCTAGAATCTGTTTTCTACTTCTAAACCAGCATTCCTTTCTCGGTCACTCTCAATCCGGAAATGGTTTCTATTTCTTATGCTGTATAGCAATTTTGCAAAAGCTGAAGTAAACAACAGTTTGGGCGGAACAGTTTCAACCAGGAGCACAAGGCCACGCTTGCATTTATTTTGAAATAAACAAACAAACACGATTGAGTGTGATATTCCCGATATTGTTTTTCCTGTTTCCTACCGTAGTACTGTCCCTCGGTGAACATGTTTTCACAGCATTATATTTAAGAGTTACAGAATCGCTGGTGTAAAATGTAGACACTGCGTGCATCGGTTTATTATAACGGATGGTTATTGAAGGATATAGGTGTTGCGCATGAATTTAAAAACAAATTAAAACTAATTGGGTTGCAAAAAAAATGAAATTTATTGCTAACAAAGAAAAGAAAAAGAGCGGTTTGCAAAGTGTGGTGGATCTGAGTCAAGACTTCACGCAGGAAGTTCTCAAGCAACGGACGACACGTGAGCCACGTTGAGCAGTCATTTTTATACATCCTATCGCGACACCCCATTTCCCTTCCCCTTTGGTCCCATTGGAAAGGCCCACAGAGGTCACAATCTATCAGAAGCGCCTAACCAGAATACATTACCTCTGTCCTTGTGTGCTCAGATTACCTCAACATCTGACATACTACCATATATGGGCATGTTGTCGTTCTGGCAGAAATTCACAGTTTATTCTTTGGTTTTAGTGCACTCCTCCTGTTTATTTTTAAAACATCCTTTTCCCTTGAATTGTTTCCCTCATAGGGAGTCCTTGAATTACGACTACAGTTCGGCCCCAATTTTCTGTTGCTAAGCGAGACATTTGCTAAGTGAATTTTGCCCCATTTCTTGCCACAGTTGTTAAGTGGATCACTGCAGTTGTTCACTTAGTAGCCAGGGTTGTTGAATGAATCTGGCTTCCCCCCATTGACTTTGCTTGTCAGAAGGTCTCAGAAGTTGATCACATGACTCCAGGACACGGCAACCGTCATAAATGTGAACCATGTCAACGCTGCTAATATTGAATATTCTTGCTTTGACAATATATACAGAACTGTCTGGTATTTTAGAGTTAAACAAATGCCTGAAAGTTCTTTGAAGTGTTTCATTAATCAGACCCATGACAAACCGGTTGCCAAGTGTTCGAATTTTGATCACGTGACCACGGGGATGCTGCAACGGTTGTAAGTGTGAAAAATGGTCAGAAGTCACTTTTTTCAGTGCTGTTGTAACTTCGAATGATCACTTAATGAACTCTTGTAAGTCGAGGACCACCTGTATCAAACTAAAACCTTGTTTGGGAAAGCCTTTTGTCTTCAAAGCAATTGGTCAGATATCTTTAAAAGGTTTCAGTTATGAATTAATTTAATTTCATTGGTATACTGCCCGATTTCCAATGTCTCTGGGAGGTTCCAAATAAAAATCATGAAGGTTCGAGACTTCTGGTTTTTGCGCCGTAGCGCACGGCCGTGGGATTGAGGAGCTCTGCACCCCACAGCTGATTTTGTCCTGCCAGGGGACCCTAAATGGGTCTGAAGTCGCCCTGGAGAGGCAACAAAGAAAGAGGGGTGCCCCAATGATCATGGAATGATGGCAGTCATTCTGTTTGATCTGGGGGAAGCCCTCTAACCCAACAGGAGAAACACCAGCGTCTAGCCCAAGCTACTTGCAGCTGAAGTCCAACAGCACAAACCAGAACAATGGTGAACAGAGTGATTGGAACTGGTGAAAGTATCGATCTTCTCTCCTCTACTCTATAACTAAGTCCTTGGGAAAGATCCCCAAAGTAAGAAAACCTCCAAAAGTGAAGGGAGGGGACTACATCCCCACTCCCCCATAGACAGAAGCAGTGAATTAATCTTTAAGGAGGAAAGAAATATATTGAAATCAAATTTAAAATACTACAGTCTGGATAAATCTAGAAATAAAAAACCCTGCTAAGATTAATATTTTTGTCTGAAAAAGCTGGAAAACAAGCAATTACTGATACCTAGTGGAAAACTAGAACACAGAACATTAACAACACTGACTCAGAAATTGGCAAGATGGCCAAAAAAAGAATAATCTGTTCCCTTGAACTTTAATAACCCTGAGAATACAGCTGGGAGGAAACAAAGAAAGAATACATACTGGGCCAACCATAAGATTAAAAAGCGTCTGAAGGAAAAGAAGTACTCTGACTGTTGTCTAAACTCAAGAATTGTTTACAGAAAAAGAAAAACTTTGACTCTGGGCTAATCTTTTAGGGGGGAATCTATAAGAAGGACTCAAGGTGGCTATGTCAAGACTGCTAACATCGGATGTTCTTACTTGACATATACGAAGAAGCAAACATGTTTTATTTAACCTGTATATCACTTCTAGAGTTAAAGTCAGACAATGTTAGAATAGCGGGTGGGAAAGTATGTACTCGGCGGATAATTAGCCACAACAATATTTCAGTACAGCATTTCCAAGGTAAGTTGTAACCAGAGGAGTTACGGGAGGGAAAGTTCACACTTCAAACTAATTGGAGAACGTGATTGATGACTGTTAAATGAAGGAGTGAGTTATGCTTTGTTACGAGTGATTGGGGGAGGGAGGATTCAGTTTTTGGCTTCATTATGTACGTGCCAAAGCTATGTAGCAATAAAAGAATTCTTTAAGGTAAACAAAGCCTCAAAGTTCTTTGAAAAGCTTCTTCTTTCAGAACCATGACAGGCTAAATATACTGAATTGCAATTTTGACTGGTTGACAACTGACCCCTGAATAAAGGAACTGTTATAAAATACTGATTTTACTGATGCCTTGACAATTGGAAATACAGTGGATTATAAATCTATATATAAAGATAAGAACTATACAAAATTGGGCTATTTGGATTCTGAGTTTGGCTGGTTTGATAAGGCTAGTTATAAAGACTATGGCACTGAAGAAGGACTATTTGAAAGGGGGAGACAACATGGATATTGCATACTTATCAAAAAATGACAGAAAACCACATTTAATACTTACCCCTGAAGGACCTAGCCTGAAGCAACATTTCAAGACAAGACAAATACTTCCAAGTAGGAAAAGTATGTAATGCTACGACAGATACAAATGACAAATCAAATCAAATCAAATCATGAGGAGATCAAAAATAACTTTGACGACATAAATGAGCACATCTCTAATCTAAACCCACAATCGAAAAACACTTAGAAAATGATGGTAAAGAATGAACAAACAAATCAGATAACAGAACATAAACTAGAAGAAAATTACTTAGTCAGCGAAGATACAAATTAAGAGAATTATAATTTAACACAAATAGGGAAAACCCACAAGACTTTGACATAACAGTAAACATGGAAAAGATACTTTATTCATCAGAACGTCAAAATAAACCTGAGGGTAAGAAAAAAGATTTAACAAAATGGACTATAGAACTGCCAGGAGAACCATTAGAGTTCAGGAGATAAAAAGCATATATTCTATGCATCCTGTCTTCTCCACTCCCAACAATACTTACAAAAATACAAGAACTTCCTGGCAAGCAGAATATATCAACCTGGAAAGCTACTTGGCAAAAGAAGAAGGCCAGCGACAGATTCAAGAGATTTGAGTCTACCAGACAGAGTATTACATGAGCAAACACTTGTTTGAATACGGTTAAAAGAACAGATAACTTTGGATATAAAGGGGCCTTACAATAAGAGGGGTAAAGAGATATAAGTAATATAGTATTTTTTATAAAAATAACATGTTGATAAGAAAAAATGTTATACATGGACATTATTTGTACAAACATGAAAAATGTTTATATTTAACCATTTATGCATTGAAAATATTGATATTAGTTTAAGACTGAAGAAGGAGAATACTACTGGGAGAAGGGAAGATCAAAGAAATACATTATTAATTAATATACTAATTATGGAATTACAAAAATTATTATTGACTGTTAATTAACTACTATTGATTGTTTTCCCCCCAAAATATATGAACCAAGACAACATGCTGTACACTAAGCATTAAGGATTGTTATTGTAAAAAAATCAATAAAACATTTCTAAAAACAAAACAAAATGAGCTTCCTATTTCTTTCTCTTGCTTCAGAATAACAGAGTTGGAAGGGACTTTGGAGGTCTTCTAGTCCAACCCCCTATATACCATTTCAGGTAAATGGTTGTCTGATCTCTTCTTAAAAACTTCCAGTGATGGAGCACCCACAACTTCTGGAGGCAAGCCGTTCCACTGGTTAAATTCTGCTTTAGTTCTAGGTTGCTTCTCTCCTTGATTACTTTCCATCTGCTGCTTCTTGTCCTGCCTTCAGGTGCTTTGGAGAATAGCTTGACCCCCTCTCCTTTGTGGCAAGGGGGATCAACCTCTTCTCCAAAGCACCTGAAGGCAAGACAAGAAGCAATGAATGGAAACTAATCAAGGAGAGGGAACCTTTAATCAAAGAGAACTTCCTTAGACGCTTTCTGCCTACTCTGATTTCCTTTGCCAGCTGGATAATTCTGGGAGCTGAAGTCCACAAGTCTTAAAGTTGCCACGGTTGGACACCTGTGCTATAGCACTGGTCAGAACCTGACAGCACAACACACAAGCTAACTTTTTTGTCCCTAGGTGCATGCAAGTTATGGGAAAACAGGACCCTGGAAACAGGCAGGTGAAGGGGGTGGGGCATTTGGGGCCTAACAGAATCTCCTTTGTGTGTGTACAGAGAGATACAGATTAGATTGTTTGTTTTCACTGGTTTTATAATCCAAGAGAATAAATTCTTGGCATACTTCTCAGGGGATGTTACTTAGTTTTTATTTACCCACTGTTCCGAGGATGGTTAAATGCAGAGGGGAAGAGGGGATCAGGTAAACTTCCACACCAAAGGGACATTTTCGAAAGGCCGTTTTGTGTTTTTGTGACAGCGAGCATGCAAGCAAACATGTGTCTCGGTGACTCAGCAAACATCTAACTTTGATCCAGGACTCTTGAGTACAAGCAGTTCTTGACTTATGACCACCGTTGCTAAGTGAGATTGTTGTTAAGTGAGTTTCGCACCATTTTATGATCTTTCTTGCTGCAGTTGTTAAGTTAGTAACACGGTCGTTAAGTGAATCTGACTTTGCTTGGCAGAACGTAACTTCAGGACACTGCAACCATCATAAATGTGAGTCAGTTGCCAAGCACCTGAATTTTGATCACGTGATCACGGGGATGTTGCAACGGTCATAAGTGTAAAAAATGGTCATAAGTCACTTATTTCCAGTTTTGTTGTAGCTTCGAACAGTCACTAAGCAAACTGTTGTAAGTCGAGGACTACTGCAAATGAACTGTTGTAAACTGGGGACTGACTACCTATATGCAAAAAAGGCAACCATTGTGTTTTTTTAAAAAGGCCCCAGTCTAAACTGTATCCACAGGGGCCACACAAGGTGTTGACCCTGGATTTGTGCTCAGACGGGACCTGGCCTGTCATTTCTTCCCATCTTCTCTCTGAGCCCACACATGGCTGAGCGAGGAGCAGACATACTACCGGTAATATGTGGCAACAACAGCAACACAAGAATGTTGTGTCTCTATCAGTGACTAATACATCCATTGTGACAGGAGATTTTGTTTGCTTGTTTTGGGGAGAGGGAGTAGGAGGTGACAAACGATGCCAGAGCGTTAATTGAGTTAATTCTTATATGGCAAGACAGATACTGGGAGTAAATAGTTAAGAGTTGCTGCCTCTTATTTAACTAAGAACAATGCTTAGAAAGTTTGGGAGATAGATAGATAGATAGATAGATAGATAGATAGATAGATAGATAGATAGATAGATAGATAGATAGATAGATAGATAGATAGATATAGATAGATACTGTTGATGATGGATGGATGGATGGATGGATGGATGGATGGATGGATAATAGATACTTTTGAGAGATGACGGATTTATAGATATTGTTCTTTTTCATTGATTTTTCTTGTTCTATTAGCTTACTTCTGTTCACATTCTTTTCATTTTTTCCTTTTTATTGTTATAAGCTGCCTAGAGTAGCCCCAGGGTGAGATAAGAAGCAAACAAATTTGAAAGGGAGAGAAAGAGAGAGAGATGGATAGATGATACTGTTGATTGATAGAAGATAAATTAGATAGATGGATAAATGGACTGTTAATAGATACCTTCGATGGATGGATGGATGGATGGATGGATGGATGGATGGATGGATGGATGGATGGATGGATGGATGAAAGGACGGACGGATGGATGGATGGACGGACGGACAGAGATATTTAGGTAGTATTTTGCTTCAGAAAGCTTCAGTGAAGTCAAAAATCAAATGATGCCCAGTATTACCTGAGCACATGGAGGTTTATGCTTTTAATAAAATGTATTATTCAGAAAAGGGGCTACCTATCAGACACCCCTTGATTTCTTTGCCACCATAGACTACAAGGCTCTCCTCCTGAAGTGTCAGTCAAGTGATGAATCACAGAAATTGTGACATTAATGGAGGAAGTAGGACCAAATTGTGGGGTGGTTAGAGAGAGAGAGAAATGGAGGTATGAAATTACAGCCTTAAACATTTCCTGTTTGGCTCTTGATCCACGTGGCTCCCGACACCAAAAGGGAAAAATAGAAAAGGTGGGGATGCTTCAGGGATGCTGAAAGTGATGGTTGGGGTCACAGGAGACCTCCGGATACAGCTTGCCCACCTGTGCTCTAGTCCAGGGGTCCCCAACCCCCGGTTCGTGGACTGATACCAGGCTGCAGCATGCCAGCAACCTGTCCGCATAAACAAGCAAAGCCCCATCCACGGGATGCAGACAGCACACAAAACTACGCACCCTCCAGTCCACGGAAAAACCTCTCTCCACAGAACTGGTCCCTGGTGCCCAAAAGGTTGTAGACCTCTGCTCTAGTCCCCCTGCTCAGAGATGGAGGCATGTTTGCCTCTTTGCCTTCACTTTAAGGCAGTGGTTCTCAACCTTTTTCAGGTTGAGACCCCACTTGCGCGCCCATGCGCGGCACGACCCCGACCCGCGTGTGTGCGCGTGCATGTGCGAGACGGGCCGATCAGCGCATGCGCGGTGCGCGCGACAAAAAAACAAAACAAAATGGCGGACCGCGACGGCCCGAACCACGCATGCGCGGCGTGCACGTGACGAAAACAAAAACAAAAAAAACCAAAATGGCGGACCGCGACGGGCCGATCTGTGCATGCGCGGCACGCGCGCGATGAAAAAAACCAAAATGGCGGACCGCGACGGGCCGATCCGCGCATGCGCGGCACGCGCGCGACGGCCCGAACTGCGCATGCGTGGCGTGCGACGAAAAAAAATGGCGGACTGCGGTGTCCGGCGACCCCCACGAAACGGTCGTTCGACCCCAAATGGGGTCGCGACCCATAGGTTGAGAACCGCTGCTTTAAGGCATTTCAATAAAAGCTGCAAATATAAAAATTCTGTTGTTGGTTTTTAGTATTGATGTATGTGTGGTATTTGGGTTTCCTTTCCTTTCCTTTCCTTTCCTTTCCTTTCCTTTCCTTTCCTTTCCTTTCCTTTCCTTTCCTTTCCTTTCCTTTCCTTTCCTTTCCTTTCCTCTCCTTTCCTCTCCTCTCCTCTCCTCTCCTCTCCTTTCCTTTCTTTTCTGTTGTCCTTCTTCCCTTTTATTTCTCCTTCATTTCTCTTTGTCTCCCTTCCTGCCTTTCTCACTCCCACAGTTCCCCTCCTATGTCCTTCCCTCCCTCCCTCCCTCTATATTATTTTATTTTTATTCTTCCGTGCTGTACTCAACACAGAGCCATGATGGAGTTGGGTAGTCTATCAACTTGTTAGATAAACAATTGATTAAATATTTAATTAAAATTAAATTAAATTATTTAATTAAATATTTAATTTAATAACAATTAACCAATATTCAATTTAATTAGAGACATAAATCTAAAACCATTTATCCATGTAGTGCTATAATTAATTATACAAAATTTAATACCCAAATGACTTTGTAATAGGACTTGCACACTGCACAAAGTCTAATTTGATTAGCCGAAGACAACCACTACTATCAAATGAATTCTTGGTTTGTCTTTTAGTGCTCTGAGTTTGCAGATTATAAATTTGTCCTTCATGGTGGATTCCGTTGCTGATGGATTATGCACCATCAAGTTGGTATCGACTCTTAGCAGTTTTTAATAGAGCTAGATCCTAGATCTAGTATTATTCATATTAATAGTAAGATCTAGATCTTTGTAGATTTTAGTAGATGTAATAGAATTAGATTTAGTAGATTAGCAGATTTAGTAGATCTAGACATACATAGATTTTGTCCATGAACTTCCATTATACAGGTAATCTCCTACAACTGGGACCATAATTTCTGTTGTAAGTTTTTGCATGCAATCAGTTGGATCTGATTTTACAACCATTTATATCATGATGGTTAGGCAAATAATATGGTTGTTAAGCAAATGTAGCTTCCCAAGTGGATGTTTTTTTTTCTTCTGGAAACCAGGTTGCAAATTGCAATCATGTGACCACAGGCTGCTGCAAGCAGTCATAAAATGTGAGCTGGTTGCCAATTGTCTGGCTTGCAATCCCATGACTGTGGGGGTGGTGCAAGAGTATTAAGTGCAAGTACAGGTTGTAAGTAATTTTACTCCAAGGCCCTCATAATTTATTATCCAGAGCACCTGCAGGCAGGACAAGAAACAGTGGGTGGAAGCTTGTTAAATAGAGATCCAGTCTGGAAGTAAGGTGGAATTTCCTGACAGTCAGAACAATTAATCAGTGGAACGACTTGTCTCCAGAAGTTGTGGGTGCTCCATCACTGGAGGCTTTCCAGAAAAGATTGGACCACAATTTGCCTGGTCTTTTGCCCTGAGCAGGGGTTAGATTAGAGGACCTCCAAGGTCCCTTCCAGCCATATTTATTCATTTGTATTCTGCCTTTATTTTTATGTATTTATGTATTTATTTATTTACAAATAACTCAAAGTGAACATATCCAACAGACCTTCTTCCTCTTATTTTCCTCACAACAACAATCCTACGAGGTGGGTTGGGCTGAGAGTGAGAGGGACTGGCCCAAAGTCACCCAAAAAGCTTTTATCACTAAGAATAACAGAATAACTGAATTTGAAGGGACCATGGAGGTCTTCTAGTCCAACCCCCTGCACAAGCACGAAACCCTATAGCATTTCAGGCAAATGGTTGTCTAGTCTCTTCTTTTTTTTTTAATATAAAATTCTTTTATTAAAACAATCAACATTGAACATAAAAAAAACATATTGTGCAGCAATCATCATGGCACCTGATATACAATACTAGGTATTAGTCACTGAAAACGTCTGAATTAGTAAGCCTTTTTCCCACCCCTCGCGTCTAGCCTCAACTATACTCCTGTTACACTTTGTTTGATTGGTGTTTCTCTTATCTGGTTCCATATTAATGTGGTCAACATTAAACCAAAGATCCTATTGCTAAACAATCATCCTAGAACATAGCATACAACATTAGGTATTAATCTTTGTAAACATCTGTTTTAGTAAACGTTCTTCCCTCCTCCCTTCCCTCTTCAAGTATACTCCGAGTACCTTTTGTTTGTTTGGTGTTTCTCTTATATATGGTCTATCTGCTGTGTCTAGTTTATTGCATATTGTTCGTTTGCGCTTGTCTAGTCTCTTCTTAAACACCTCCAGTGATGGAGCACCCACAACTTCTGGAGGCGAGTCGTTCCACTGATTAATTGTTCTGTCAGGAAATCCTTCCTTAGTTCTCTCCTTGATTACTTTCCATTCATTGCTTCTTGTCCTCCCTTCAGGTGCTTTGGTGAATAGGCTGACCCCCTTTTCTCTGTAGCAGCCCTTCGAATATTGGAAAATGGCTATGTCACCCCTCGTCCTTCTTTTCACTAGACTAGACATACCCAACTCCAGCAACCGTTCTTTATATGTTTTGGCCTCCAGTCTCCTAATCATCTTTGTTGCTCTTCTCTGGGCTCTTTCCAAGGTGCTAAAGTAGAACTAGAACTCACCGTCTCCTGGTGATTGGCCCAGGATTACCTGGCAGGCTTTCATGGCTAGGGCAGGACTAGAACTCAGAGTCTCCTGGTTCCTAGCCTGGTGCCTTAACCACTAGACCAGGGGGTCTTCAAACTTGGCCCTTTTATGACTTGTGGACTTCAACCCCCAGAATTCCTCAGTCAGGCATGTTGGCTGAGGAATTCTGGGAGTTGAAGTCCACAAGTCATAAAAGGACCAAGTTTGAGGACCTCCGAACTAGACCAAAGTGGCTGTCTCTGATTCTATGACTCTGTAGTCATTTTCAAATAATTTTACACACACACACACACACACACACACACTTTCATGGATGGAGGAATAGAAGAAGCAACTTTAATTCCTCTTCCATGTCCCCAATCCCCTCCTCCTGCTTTTCCAGTTGCCTGACATGCTTCAGTGTCCTGTTACTTCTACATCTCTCCTTGACTAAACACTAACTGAAACTCTTTCCTTTCTTTTAGTGAAGACCCTTGGCGAGCTGCAAAGATGATCAAGGGCTACATGCAACAACACAACATCCCCCAAAGGGAGGTGGTGGATGTCACTGGACTGAATCAGTCGCACCTTTCCCAGCATCTCAACAAGGGGACGCCAATGAAAACGCAGAAGCGGGCAGCCCTCTATACGTGGTATGTCCGGAAACAGAGAGAGATCCTCCGGCGTAAGTAACACTATGGTTTGAGAGGTTGGGATGGATGTTATACAGCTAGTCCTCGACTTACGACCACAACTGAGCCCCAAATATCTGTTGTTAAGCGAGGCATTTGTTAAGTGAGTTTTGCCCCATTTTTATGACTTTTCCTGCCACCGTTGTTAAGTGAACCACTGCAATTGCTAAGTTAGCAACCTGGTCGTTAAGTAAACCTGGTTTTCCATTGACGTTGCTGGTCAGAAGGTTGCAAAAGTTGATCACACGATCCCAGGACACTGCGACCATCTTAAATGCATTCCAGTTGCTAAAAGTCCAAATCTGATTGTGGGGATGCTGGTCGTGAGTGTGAAAAATGGTCATAACTCACATTTTCCAGTGCGGTTGTAACTCTGAACGGTCACTAAATGAACTATTGTTAAGAGGAGGACTACCTCTACGTATGTGTGGGCACAGATCCCCTGTCAGTCTCTTTCGATGGATGCTCTCCAGACATGAAGATGGAATGCTTCTCAGTGAAGGAAACTCCGAGGTTGATTTTACATGGGGTCCCCGACTTACGACCGCCCAAAATTTCTGTTGCAAAGCAAGACAGCTGTTAAGTGAGCCTGGCCCCGTTCTATGACTTTTCTTGCCACAGTTGTTAAGAGGATCACTGCAGTTGTTAAGTCAATAGCACGGTTTTGGGGTGAATCTGGCTTTTTGTCAGAGGTTTGCAGGGGATCACATGACCCCGGGAGGCTGCAACCGTCATAAATATGAGTCAGTTGCCAACAGTTCTGAATTTTGATCAGGGGAATGCTGCAATGGTCATAAGTGTGAAAAATAGCTATAAGTTGACGTTTTCCAGTGCCATGACAGCTGTAACTTCCAAGTTACATTTAAATTAACTGTTGTAAGTCGAGGATTACCTGTACATCAGACTGACACTCAATTCTTGGAACTTAGAGATTGTTTAACTTTGGAAGCTGTCCTTTTCTCCATGTCCTTTTTCCCATTTCTTTTCCTCCCTTGCAGAATAGTAGAAAGGAGATTTTCTTCTTAGAAATTTGTCTCCAAATGAATGGGCTATTGTGTCAAATGCAGCCTGCTCTCCTTGGGGGAATAATGTGGTCAAGACAAAGTGATCCAAGGGGCTGGCCACAGTCTTGCACATCCAAAGATAAACTTGTTGACTTTTTTTTTTTATGGTGTAGGATTTAAGCGGGAGTGTGAGATACCACAAGGTGTTGCATAGTCTAATCATCCCTGCTTTGATGGATGAGTTTGAGGCAGGGCTGCACGTACCAGTTCTCCGCCTCCCAGCCAGTCTCTCTCCCCCCCCCCTCTTTTGTAAACCAGCTTCTTGGTTTTTATCAGCAGCAGAAAAGGTGCATTTAGAAATGTCAGCTTTCCCCACAAGTGCAATTTTCTTGTCCCAAAGAAGCTTTTCTGTTGAATCTGGGGTATTCCTAGGTCAGATGGAGAGGGGAGGGGAAAGGAAGGGAGAAGAGGCCAGGCAGAGAGAAAGAAGAGAAGGGAAGCAGAGGGGATGAAGGAAGGAAGGAAGGAAGGAAGGAAGGAAGGAAGGAAGGAAAGGAAGGAAGGAAGGAAGGAAGGAAGGAAAAAGTACAAGGAGGAGAGGGAGAAGGGAAGGGAGGGAGGGAGAAGGAAGGAGGAAAAGGAAGAGGGGGAAGGAAGGGAAGCAGGGAAGGAAGGAAGGAAGGAAGGAAGGAAGGAAAAAGTACAAGGAGGAAAGGGAGGGAGAGGAGGGAAGGGAGGGGAAAGGAAGGAGAATAAGGAAGGGAGGGAAGGAAAGAGTAGGGAAGGAAGGAAGGAAGGAAGGAAGGAAGGAAGGAAGGAAGGAGGGAGGGAGGGAAGGAGGAAGGAAGGAAGGAAGGAAGGAAGAAAGGAAAAAGTACAAGGAGGAGAGGGAGAAGGGAAAGGAGGGAGGGAGAAGGAAGGAGGAAAAGGAAGAGGGGGAAGGAAGGGAAACAGGGAAGGAAGGAAGGAAGGAAGGAAGGAAGGAAGGAAAAAGTACAAGGAGGAAAGGGAGGGAGAGGAGGGAAGGGAGGGGAAAGGAAGGAGAATAAGGAAGGGAGGGAAGGAAAGAGTAGGGAAGGAAGGAAGGAAGGAAGGAAGGAAAAAGAGTACAAGGAAGAGAGGGAGAAGGGAAGGGAGGGAGGGAGGGAGAAGGAAGGAGGAAAAAGAAGGGAGGGAAGGGAAGAGTAGGGAAGAAAGGAAGGAAGAAAGGAAGGAAGAAGAGTACAAGGAGGAAAGGGAGGGAGGGAAGAGAAGGGAGAAGGAAGGAATAAGGGAAGGAGGGAAGGGAAGAGAAGGGAAATATTTATTATTATTATCTGTTTTAATTGGGCTGTAAACCGCCCCGAGTCCTACGGGAGAGGGGCGGTATAGAAATTTAAGAAATAAATAAATAAAAAGGGAGGGAAGTCACTTTTATCAGTGCCACTGTAACTTTGAACAGTCACTAAATGAATTGTGATAAGTCGAGGACTACCTATAAAATGTTGGTTTCTGGGCAAAAGGCATCCTAAATCACGGTCACATCATTGAGACTCTGCAAACAACGATAAATGCAGTCTGGTTGATAAGTGCCTCAAATGTGATCCAATGACAATTTGTGTGTGTGTGTGTGTGTTTGAAATCCGGTTGATAAGTAGCTCTGGGCAGCTACTGTTGTAACTTCAAATACTGTAGCCACTAAGCAAACAATTGTAAGTCAAGGATTACCTGTAGTCATTTTCTTAGATCCAGCTGATACTTTTCTCTCCCATTTGAAGTTTATGTGTGTGTGTGTGTGTGTGTGCGCGCGCGTGCATGTGCGTATGCCTTTGACTCAGTGTTGACTCCTGGCAACTCCCTGGTGAAATCCCTGCAGTTTACTTGGCAAGAATGCAGAAGTGATGTTACCCTTGCATCCTTCTTTGGGCTGAGGGAGACTGACTGGCCTAAGGCTGCCGAGATGGCTTCCTGCCAAAGGCAGAACTAGAATTCACCGTCTCCTGGTTTCTAGCTTGGTGCCTTCACCACTAGACCAAAATGGCTGCTAGGCCAGGGGTCCTCAAACGTGGCCCTTTTACGACTGGTGGACTTCAACTCCCAGAATTCCTCAGCCAGGCACACGTGCCTGGCTGAGGAATTCTGGGAGTTGAAGTCCACTAGTCGTAAAAGGGCCACGTTTGAAGGCCCTTGCTCTAAGTTATGGTCAGAGACAGTCATATGAGAGTTTCTTACTCCCTTTACAGGAGCTTGCTTTTTTACCAAATCAGACATTCTCCGATGCCTGATAAAGCCTCTGTATTATTCATTCAGAGTATCACCCAAGGCAGCATATTAGTCTGTGTTATGTGGTTTTTATTGGTTTGTTGTGTTATGGATTTCCCTTTCTCTCTAACACTGGAGAATATCGCAGATTCTTTGTTCACTGTTTTGCTTTCTAATATGTCAGTCTTAAGCGTTTTTAACTGTAAAACAGTTCCAGTCGTCTTTGACTTACGACCTTTCATTTAGTGACTATTCAAAGGTATAACTGTTCTGAAAAGGCAACTTACAACTGGTCCTCCCACACTGGCAACTGTCACAGCATCCCCGTGGTCATGTGATCAAAATTTGGATTGACAGGCCCAAAGTCATCCAGCTGGCTTACAAGCCTAAAGTGGGACTACGGGTAGAATTCTCAATCTCCTGGTGATTGGCCCAAAGTCATCCAGCCGGCTTTTGTGGCTATGGCAGAACTTGAACTCACAGTCCCCTGCTTTCTTAGCCTGGTGCCTTAACCACTAGACCAAACTGGCTGTCACTAAGCTAACCAAAGAGAGAAGCAACCTAGAACTAAGGAGAAATTTCCTGACAGAACAATTAATCAGTGGAACAACCTGCCTCCAGAAGCTGTGAATGCTCCAACACTGGAAGTTTTTAAGAAGAGACTAGACAGCTGTTTGTCTGAAATGGTATAGGGTTTCCTGCCTGAGCAGGGGGTTGGACTAGATGACCTCCAAGGTCCCTTTCAACATTATTGTTATTATTATTATTATTATTATTATTATTATTATTACTATTACTACTACTACTACTACTACTACTACTACTACTACTACTACTACTACTACTACTACTACTGTTCCAAATGGGATCTAGTTACAATGGCACTGGAATGAGCTGAACTAATGGCAGCACCGCACAAGCCTGAGTGAGAGATGGCTGGAGCTGCAGGGCTGTCAAGGCTCAGTGGAAGAGCCAGGATCAGCGCCAGACACAGCTAGAGCTTGGTGCTGATCCTGGTGCTTCTGCTGAGCCCTGAAGAAGCACCAATCAGCTGAAAAGCAGCACTGATCCTGGCGCTTCTGCTGAGCCCAGAAGAAGCGCCGATCAGCTGGAATGTTGCAGCATCTCCAGGGTCTTGTGATTTACATTCAGATGCTTGGCAAGTGATTCATATTTATGATGGTCACAATGTCCCAGGGTCATGTGAAGTGACCAAAACTTGCTGCAACCACCCAACAGATGGGGGGGGAATAAAAACCAAACACCCTCCACCCCACCCCCGCTGCCAATCCTCAACTGAAATGCTCAGAACAATGAAAACCTCGGACAGGAGGAAGAGCGCCACTGGGTGGGCAGGCAGGTGTCTTGCTTGGCTGTGGCTTGGGGGGCACTTTTTTCAGTGCCATTGTAACTTCGAACAGTCACTAAGTGAACTGTTGTAAGTCAAGGACTACTTGTACTTTATCACTTTTTTTTTTTTGGTCATCAAGTTTTTCACACCTTGCTGGCGGTACTCGGATGTTGCCATATCCTAAAAGTGGTACAATGAGTGAAAAGGTTGAAAAGCCCTGGCCTAGAGCAGAGGTCCCCAACCTTTTGGGCACCAGGGACTGGTTACATGGAGAGAGGTTTTCCTGCGGAGCGGAGGGGGCATGGTTTTGTGTACTGCCTGCATCCCGCAGATGGAGTTTTGCTTGTTTGTGCAGCCCGGTTACTAGCATGCTGTGGCCTGGGGGTTGGGGATCCCTGGCCTAGAGCAGCAGTCCCCAACCTTTGCGGCTTGGCTCCCCGCTGGGGGGGGGGGTTGAGAAGGGAACTGGGCCATGTGAGCGATGGACTGGCATGCACTTGCACAACTTGTGCTGTGTGTGCATGTGCACATGAGCCAGCCCAGCACTCATGCAAATTGAGCTGTGTGAGCGCCTGTGTGCAACGGCCCACCTCTTCCGTGGCCCAGTTCCCAATAGGCCACAGGTGGGGGACCCCTGGCCTAGCGGATGGTTGAACCCAGGGGTCTTCAAACTTGGCTCTTTTATGACTTGTGGACTTCAACTTCCAGAATTCCTCAGCCAGGCAAAACAAACCTGGTTCTCTTGCCCCGAGACGTTCCTTAAAGTCAACTGAATCTCTTCCTACAGGTGTGTGTTGCACAGCCCTACCAACAGGCCCAATGAAAAATCTACTCCTTTCTCTTTCAGAATTCAACCAGACAGTCCAGGGTTCTGGAAATATGACAGAAAAAGGCAGTCAAGATCAGCTGCTGTTTCTCTTTCCAGAATTTAACCAGCAAAACCAGGGTGTGGGCCAGATAGACGACTCTTGTGCTGAAACACCCAGCAAGAAGATGAGACGCAACCGCTTTAAGTGGGGTCCTGCTTCCCAGCAGATCTTGTACCAGGCCTACGACCGGCAAAAGAACCCCAGCAAGGAAGAGAGGGAAGCCTTGGTAGAGGAATGCAACAGGTAAAAAAAACCTCTGGACAAAAGAGAATTTTTTTTCCTTCTGCTGCTGCATCAAATCACTCACAGCTTGTTGGCAGAGATTGCAGCTTTTGTTGTTCCAAACCAAAATCTCTATTGTGTGAAGGGTCTAGCGTGTTCTGGGTCAAAGGGAAAAGAACCTGTTATCCTCACCATCTAACTAAGCAAACAACTAACTCTTTTCCTCTCTCTCTCTCTCTCTCTCTCTCTCTCTCTCTCTCTCTCTCTCTCTCTCTCTCTCTCTCTCTCTCTCTCTCTCTCTCTCTCTCTCTCTCTCTCTCTTCTCTGTCTCTGTCTGTCTGTCTCTTTCTTTCTGTCTCTCTCTTGTCTTTCTCTCTGTCTCTCTCTATCTTTCTTTGTCTGTCTGTCTTTCTCTCTCTGTTTATCTCTCTCTCTCTTCTCTGTCTCTGTCTGTCTCTGTCTGTCACTTTCTGTCTCTCTCTCTGTCTCTCTCTCTGTCTGTCTGTCTGTCTGTCTGTCTCTCTCTCTCTCTCTCTCTCTCTCTCTCTCTCTCTCTCTGTGTGTGTGTGTGTGTGTGTAAGAGGCCAGCACAATTTGAGTCTGCACTTGCCGTTAAAGGAAGCATAACACTACCAGACATGAGCAATCACAGGCACTTGCATATAGCTGAAGTAAACTCTATTGGCTTCTACCTATGTTACAAGAATCTCCCCAGACTGCTTGCCTTCCCCTGGGAATGACCAGATAGGCTTTGTGGTTCTTGGGGGAGGTCACATTTATGCCACTTGCGGCTGTGCAAGGACTCTAAGCTAGACCCTCACTTGACTCCTTCTTCCAGCCTAGTTGACAGTTTCCCAAGATCCAATGGAAGCTTAACAAGATCAAGAGAATAATTGCTTCACTGAATTTGTTCAATATATGGTGGTCACAATTTGTGCAGGCTTTGAGTACAGGTAATCCTTGACATGATATGACCATTTGAAGTCACACTGGATTGACCTTAGGGCTACTTAGGGCCTAGTTCCAAAGTTAGGACATTTGGGCCCCTTCCAGAGTCAGGTGACTGAATTTGAGGCACTTGGCAAAGCAGCCAGATTTATGATTGTTTGCACCATCCCACGGTCACACGAGTGCGTTTTACGGCAGTTTTGCCCAAACCTACTTCTTTTTTATTTATTTATTTATTTATTTTTATTAAATTTTTTTCCCTCATCAACATATGTTAATTTTTCCAATCAACAAGTTGTCTGGAGTTTGCTAAGCTAATACATGTTCAATTCCTAATCCTTCATTCTTTTCTCTAGCCAAGAATAAAATAAATTTCAAATTTTATAGTAGTCTGTATCTTCTTTGTCTTTCAGCCTCATAGTTAGTCTGTCCATCTCTGCACATTCCAATATTTTCGTGATTATTTCTTCCTCTGATGGCAATCCTTCATTCTTCCAGTATTGTGCAAAAATTATTCTCGCTGCTGTAGTGATGTGTAGAATTAAATATAATTTCTGCTTATTAGTCTTTTTCAGACATAATGCCTAGTAAAAAAAAGTTCAGGTTTAAAATCCACTCGTTCGTCCAATATTTTTTCTAACCACATATGTATGCAAAACCTACTTCTTACTCATAGTTGTCCCAAAGGTGCTTTTTCAGGAGGCAATTGGACTTTCTTTTTTTCTCTTTTTCCTCTTCTCATCCAAGAAGCTTCTGACTGGATGGTGGGGAAGTCAGAGCTGAAGAAGCTTCTTGGATGAAAAGTGAAACAAAGTACAGTTGCCTCCTGGAAAAAGCAGCTTTGGCACAACCATGACCTGGATGACTGAGATTCTCCATACATACGACTCATAGTTGTTAAGTGTGAGGACTGAATGTACCTCTGTGTGTGTGTGTGTGTGTGTGTATTGGCTAGGAGACTATTCTACATCTTAAAGCAGTGGTTCTCAACCTGTGGGTCGCGACCCCATTTGGGGTCGAATGACCGTTTCACAGGGGTCGCTAAACACCGCAGTCCGCCATTTTTTTCCCATTTCCCCTCAGCCATCGGTGCACGCTGCGCGTGCACGAATCAGCCCATTGCGCCGCGCATGCACAGTTCGGCCCGTTGTGCGCGCGCCGCACATGCGCAGTTTGGCCCGTTGCGCCGTGCATGCACGGTTTGGCCCATCTCGCGCGCGCACCACGCATGCGCGGCTCGGCCCATCGCGCATGCGCCGTGCATGCGCAGTTTGGCCCGTCACGCACGTGCCGCGCATGTGCGGTTTGGCCCATCGTGCCGCGCATGCGCGGCACAGGTTGGGCTCGCGCCGCACATGGGCAACGCAGGTGGGGTCTCAGCCTGAAAAAGGTTGAGAACCGCTGTCTTAGAGCAACTGATTTAAAGGTCCTGCTTTAAAAGAAACAGCTAATGTACCATAAACTAAGTGCAAGGTCCGATTAAATGAATTTGACCAGCTTTGATTAAGATTAAGGCCACGTTCCTTTAATAAGGGAAGTTATTTTGGGGGGGGCATTTGCAGGAGGAGTAAAAAAATGTCAAGATGGTACTCACAATCATGTAGCTGACCCCTCTTGCCCTTAATATGTGTCACCACCATGCAGATTAAAAAAAAAACATGTGAGTCTCAACTACCTGTCAAAACTGCCATCTTAACTTTTTTTTTTAAATCATTCTTTGCAAGTTCTAATTCACAAATGATTTGGCTGCCATCTATTTGAGATTTCCATTCGAGTTTTCTGAATGTTATTTTTAAGTTCATTTTTAAAAAATTAAATTCCTGCTCTGCTTTGCTTGATCAAACAATCCTGATGATAGGATCCCAGAACGGTCCAAACTACGGAGGCTAAAAAATAGCAGTAGCAATAGTACATAGTCCCATATACCGCTTCACAGTGCTTTACACTCCTCTCTAAGCAGTGTACTGAGTCCGCAGATTGCCCCCAACAATCTGGGTCCTCATTTTACCGACTTTGGAAGGATGGAAGGCTGAGTCAACCTTGAGTCGGTCAGGGTCGAACTCCTGGCTGTGGGCAGAATTTGCCTACAATACTGCATTCTAACCACTGTGCCACCAGGGCTTTAGAGTTTAACCTTCTCAGAAACAGAGGTAGTCCTCAACGTACGATCATAACTGAGCCAAAAATTTATGTTGTTCAGTGAGAAATTTGTTAAGTGAATTTTGCCCCATTTTACAACTTTTCTCACCACATTCGTTAAGTGAATTGCTGCAGTTCTGAAATTAGTTACAAGGTTATTAAGTGAATCTGGGTTTCCCATTAACGTTGCTTGTCAGAAGGTTGCAAAAGAGGATCGCATGACCCCGGGACACTGCGACCGTCATAAATATGAGACAGTTGCCAAGTATCTGAATTTTGATGACGTGACCCATGGGGACGCTGCAATGGTCATAAGTGAATGAAAAATGGTCAGTGCCAGTGTAACTTTGAACGGTCATTAAATGGACTGTTGTAAGTCATTAAGTGAGCTGTGGTAAATAAGTACCTGTATCCCATACCTTAGAAAGGATGAATCTGAAATACCCACAACGCAGGGCAGAATCAACAGCAAAAAAAGCAGCCTGTAAATTAAACTTCACACTTATGCTTATCCTTCCTTTTATTTATTGCAATATTGGTCTTTTTGTGACTTTCTCCACTGATTCAAACCCAAAAGAAATTCAGAAATGTTTCTAGTCAAGTGTTAGAATGTGAACATCATAGCCAAACTGATTTCTCCAGCTAAATTAATCTGATACTTGCAACATTGATTTGCAACGTTAAACAATTAGCATACTTTAATTGGCTTAAGGCCTGTGGTCCTTAGTGTCAAATGAGGCTAGGTTTGCACAAAGCTTAAAATAGGATTTGGGTGATTTTCAGCTGAGTGTGTTGTGGGAATCTGGCCATTGTTTGAGCCTGTTGTTAAACCCTAATGTGGGCATCATCTCTTAGATCAGGGGTCTTCAAACCTGGCCCTTTTATGACTTGTGGACTTCAACTCTCAGAATTCCTCAGCCAGGCATGCCTGGCTGAGGAATTCTGGGAGTTGAAGTCCACAAGTCATAAAAGGGCCAAGTTTGAAGACCCCTGTCTTAGATGAACACACAACTGAGTTTTGCTAACTTGGATTTAAGATTTAGCTTGGCGGTGGAATTCAGCCACTTCAGATTTCATACCCTTAACATTTGCTGTTTTTAATTATTATTTATCTGCTTAATTTCTTGATTTTTCCCCCCAGGCAGCCACACTAAAAAAGTGAGAAGGTGTGTGGCAGTACTTGGCATAAGGTTTTGAGAACCACTATTTATTTTTTATTTAGATTTATTAATTTGCCTTTTTATCTCCTTGGACTACCTCATATTTCTTTCTACAAAGTCTCACCACATTAAGAATGTCAGAACCTGAAAGTCTGTGTGCTCCTATACAATCTTAAGTGGAAGCCAGTTTGGTGTACTGATTAAGGTGCTGGCCTATAAACCAGGAGATCGTGAATTCTAGTACCTCTTTAGGCATGAAAACCAGCTGGATGACTTTAAGCCAATCACCAAGAAACTGAGAGTTCTAGTCCCACCTTAGTCCCACCTTAGACATGAAAGCTAGTTGGGTGTCTTTGGGCTAATCACCAGGAGATAGTGAGTTCTAGTCCTGTCTTAGGCATGAAAGCCAGCTAAGTGACTTAGGGCCAGTCCCTCTCTCAGCTCAACCCACCTCACATTTCGGCATCACTCCGCGAGCTGCATTAGCTGCCAATTGGGTCTCTGAACCCAATTCAAAGTGTTGGTTATGACCTATAAAGCCCTACATGGCATCGGACCAGGTTACTTACGGGACCGCCTGCTGCCTCACAAAACCCAGCGACCAGTTAGGGCCCACAGAGTCGGCCTTCTCCAGGTCCCATCAGCCAGACAGTGTCACCTGGCGGGGCCTAGGGGAAGAGCCTTCTCTGTTGCAGCCCCAGCCCTCTGGAACCAACTCCCCCCGGAGATCCGTATCGCCCCCACCCTCTCCGCCTTTCGTAAACTGCTTAAAACACACCTCTGCCGGCAGGCCTAGGGCAGTTAACATCTTGCCCCTAGCCAGTGTACGTTTGTGTGTATGTTTGTTGAATGATTGGTTTTCTTTTAACTTAGGGGTTTATATATATATGTATTTTAACTGGTGATTTCTATTTATGTTGTGAGCCGCCCTGAGTTCTCCGGAATAGGGCGGCATAGAAGTCAAATCAAATAAATAAACAAACAAATAAATAAATAATTATTGTTGCACGGAAAATAGGAGAAACAAGGAGTTTTACACATGTTCCCCACCTTGAGTTACTTATAAAGTAATAAAGGTGGGAGAAAAATAAAATAAAATAAATATTGAGAGCTGTGCTTTAATTAGGTATCATTACCTACTAATTTAAATAAAATAAATGTTAGCCCATCTGCTTCATCTGTGACTTGAGGATGAGATGAAACCAGTATCATGCGGACACATCATGTGAAAATAGTTACTGTTATTGCAGTCCTGGGGATGTGAGGACAGGTTCTTGGGGGTAGGGAGTATCCTTGCATACAAATAATTCCTAATTCAATGCCTACATTCTTGTTTTAGACTTTTCATTTTTGGCCAAAAAGCATAGAGAGTTGCTGCAAATCAGAATAACAATAACACTGCTCCCCTCTGGGAGGAGGTTTCGAAGTATTTATAGAAGAACTACTAGATTCTGTAACAGCTTTGTTCCTTATTCCATCTGTCTTGTAAATTCGCAGGATTCTTTTTTTCCTTCACCATGCATATGTATACATTCCAAACTAGACAGTGATGGTTCTCTGTGTCATATATGCTTGTATGTGTGGATATATGCATAATGGTATTTTTTGTGATCTGAATGCAACAAAATTTCATTTTAATGTATGCTGATTAGTGTACATTTAAAGTGACAATAAAGATTCTATTCTATTCTATTCTATTCTATTCTATTCTATTCTATTCTATTCTAGTCTAGTCTAGTCTAGTCTAGTCTAGTCTAGTCTAGTCTAGTCTAGTCCAGTCCACCAGCCCAGTCCAGTCCAGTCCAGTCCATTCTATTCTCAATAAAGATTCTATTCTATTCTATTCTATTCTATTCTATTCTATTCTATTCTATTCTATTCTATTCTATTCTATTCTATTCTATTCTACTCTACTCTACTCTACTCTACTCTACTCTACTCTATACTCACACCTTCAAATGGTGGTTTCGAGTGCTCTTTTCGGCAGCCCCCGGTAGCTACCTCTCCCTGGTGTTTGCTGACTCTTATACTTCTCATTGGGAGAGGGAGCTGACGAAGAAACTCCACTTGTTAGGTTTTACGGGGGATGTTCTGGGAAATTATGGTCTCAAAGATGCCAATTTAGCGTAGTCCAACGGCTTGTGGACATAGATTTGCAATACTTAAGAGCCAGAGCCAACAAAACCTGCTCCCCTTTGATCTTTAGCCATTCTAATAATTATGGATTGAGGATGGCCTCTTATTTCTATACTCTAACCATCCCCAAGTATAGAAGAATCTTTTCCCTAGCCCGTTTCATTGTCTTGTCCTCAGCACTATTCGACGGGTGATTCAAGAGGCTCCCGTTTAGTGAGTGATTATGCCCCTGTGATAGGGCTGAAGTTGAAACTGTGGAGCATGTCTTATTATATGGCCCTATACAGCCAGAATTAAACTATTGCCTCTCCTTGGAATTGATCCCTCTGGTTTTAATGTTAGTAATTTGGTTTTATATTGTCTAGGGGATGGCTCCTGCTATATTACTTCTCAGGTTTCTAAATTTCTTTTAAGAGCTGTAACTATTAGAGGAGAACGTTGTAATTCCCTTTAGCCAAGGCTTCTGGTGTTAATTGTTTGTGATTATATTTTTCGTGTTTTCTTTTGTTGCACTTGTATTTTGGTCTGTGACTGCAAAATAAAAATTATTATTATTATTACTCTACTCTACTCTATTCTATTCTTATTAATATTGAGCTAGTTCAGCGGTTCTCAACCTTTTCCGGGGCTCGACCCCGGCCCGCATCGCGCAAAAAAAATAAAAAAAAATGGCGGGCCCGCACCGTGCATGCACAGTGCGACGGGGTGCATCGCGCATGCGCAGCATGATGGCCCGCATTGCGATAGGAAAAAAAATGGCCGACCCCCCAAAAAAAATGGCTGACCCAAAAAAAATGGCGAGCCTGCACGTGCGGCGCGACGGCCCGCATCGCGATAGGAAAAAAAATGGCCGACCAAAAAAAAATGGCCGACCAAAAAAAATGGCGGACTGCGGTGCTTGGCGACCCCCGTGAAATGGTCGTTCGACCCCAAATGGGGTCGCGACCCACAGGTTGAGAACCGCTGAGCTAGTTAGACCAATTTTTTAACCTGGTAATGTTCTTAGCAAGTTCTCCTCCTGTGTTAGTTCAACATGGGGGTCCAACCAACCTTTCTCTAGGAATTTGCTTAATTCTCTCCTCTAGGGCAGAATGCCTCCAGCGGGGTGTGTCACCCTCTAAAGCACATGGCTTGGGTTCTAATCTGGTCACAGAAGTCCGCGTCTACAACTGGTTTGCAAACCGGAGGAAAGAAGAAGCTTTTCGGCAAAAGCTTGCCATGGATGCCTACAGTACGGGTCAGCCTCACACCATGAACCTCTTGCTGTCCCATGGGTCACCGCACCACGCTCAACCCAGCTCTTCTCCGCCCAGCAAAATGCCAGGTAAGTCAGAGTTAGTATCTCCTGTTTGCAAAAGAGGTCAGACGTGGTTACCCTTTTTACAAGCGGCAGGTGCTAGAACACATTGCAGGTAGTCCTCGACATACAACAGTTCATTTAGTGACCGTTCAAAGTTACAGCGGCACTGAAAAAAGCGACTCATGACTGTTTTTCGTACTTACGACTGTTGTAGAATCCCCATGGCCACGTGATCAAAATTTGGATGCCTGGCAGCTGACTCACATTTATGATGGTTGCCGTGTCCCAGGGTCGTGTGATCCCCTTTTGTGACCTTGTGACAAGCAAAGTCAATGGGGGGAGGAAGCCAGATTCACTCAACAACCGTGTTCCTAACTTAACAACTGCTGTGATGCACTTAGCAACTGTGGCAAGAAAGGTCATAAAATGGGGGGAAATTCATTTAACAACTACCTCTACAGGTAATCCTCAACTTACAACCACAATGAAGCCCAAAGTTTCTGTTGCTAAGCAAGACTGTTGTTAAGTGAATTTTGTCTCATTTTACAAACTTTCTTGCCACAGTTGTTAAGCGAATCACAGCAGTTGTTAAGATAGTAGCACGGTTGTTAAGTGAATCTGGCTTCCCCATTGACTTTGATTGTCAGAAGTTCACAAAAGGGGATCACGTGACCCCGGGACACAGCAACGATCATAAGTATGAGCCAGTTGCCAAGCATCCAAATTTTGATCAGGTGACCATGGGGATGCTGCAACAGTCACAAGTGTAAAAACTGGTAATAAGTCACTTTTTTCAGTGCTGTAACTTTGAACAGTCACTAAATGAACTGTTGTAAGTTGAGAACTACCTGTATTATGTGGAGAACCTCTGTTCTAGCATCTAGATCGGGGGTAGGCAACCTTGGCTCTTTTATGACTCGTGGACTTCAACTCCCAGAATTCCTGAGCCAGCCATGCTGAGGGGAAATGGAGAGGTTTCCATGCTGAGCCATGCCGCCTCAGGAATTCTGGGAGTTGAAGTCCACGAGTCATAAAAGAGCCAAGGTTGCCTACCCCTGATTTCTAGTTCATTCTCTCTGGCTGATATAGTTTTGCCGGCCTCCTAACACATAATCTGTCTTTTGTTTCTACTGAGATGTTCACCAGTTTGGAAGCTTTCTTCTCCTCTTTAGTTTCCCCCCCTTAAAGATATTGTTCTTTTTCTTGAAAATTGTATCCCCAGCCAACTTCTGACGTTTTCCTTCTTGTTTCGGTGATTGTTGAAGAAAGAATTTTTGGAATAATGGTAAACAGTTGAATGAAGATGTCAACACAGGCTGTATAAAAACAGCCAGCTACAAAAATAGCCAACAGCATGTTAGGGAGAATTGAAGAATGGCACTGAAAATAGAGATGCCACTAACATTTTGTGATATGACCACATCTGGAATACAGGTAGCCCTCCACCTATGACCAACCTGGACTGCTCAAAGTTATGACGGACCTGAGGTTCTGATGGTTGCTGTACTCACCCTCTCCTCCCCCCCCTCAATCTTTTGACCAAACTTTGAGCACTCAGTAACGTGACCACTTTTGTAGCTGTTTGCAGTGTCTCATGTTCACATGAGTGCGTTTTATGATAGTTTTCCTAAAACCAACATTTACTTCGGGTTTTCAGCAAAACCATGCCCCCGCTGAACCATTGGTTTGCTTAAGGACCATGATATTCACTTAATGAAGCTGTGGTGGCTCTGTGGTTAGTATGCAGTACTGTAGGCAGACTCTGCCTACTGCCAGGAGTTCAATCCTGACCGACTCAAGGTTAACTCTGCCTTCCATCCTTCTGAGGTCAGTAAAATGAGGAATCAGATTGTTGGGGGGGCCATAGGCGGACTCTGTAAACTGCTTAGGGAGGGCAGTGAAGAACTATGAAGCGGTATATAAGTCTAAGTGCTGTTGATATTAATGACTTTTTGTATCATGACTTACAAATGTAATGGGTACACTCCCTTACGGTCATACGTCACGTCTGTATTGCGTGCACTTTTGGTTACTGCACCTCCAAAAGGAGATTGTGGAGATAGAGAGTGGCTGGAACAGCTTTCCTATGAGGACAGATTGTGATATTTGGGGTTTTCTGTCTAGAAAGGAAGAGATTGAAAGGGGCTATTTTCCTCTCTACATTCATTTTACCACCCAAACAATGCAGAAATAAGAAGGAACAGAGAATGCAACTTGGTTTGCATTGTTATTTCTTTGTAACTGTTATCTCCCACTTCCAAGGAGCTTAGTGACATATATTGTCTTCCAGTCACACTATTTTATCCTATAGCAGCTCAGTGAGGTGTGAGGCACGGGCCCTCTTCCGACAGTACATACCATCCAGTCATCCCCTAAGCAGCTGCATTTCCATTAATAAAGGGACAAAATCAAGATCATGTGAAGTTCTAGTACTACTTTAGAAAGCCTTGGTAAGGCCACACCTGGACTACTGCATCCAGTTCTGGTCACCACAATCTAAAAAAGATGTTGAGACTCTGGAAAGAGTGCAGAGGAGCAACAAAAATGATTAGGGGACTGGAGGCTAAAACATATGAAGAACGGTTACAGGAATTGTGTTTGTCCAGTCTAGTGAAAAGAAGGACTTGATCAAAGTGTATAAAATCATGCATGGGATAGAAAAGGTGGATAGAGAAAAATTCTTTTCTCTATCACACAATACTAGGACAAGGGGGCACTCCCTAAAGCTCGTAGGTAAGAAAGTGAGGACAAATAAAGGGAAATATTTCTTCACCCAGAGGGTCGTTGGTTTATGGAATTCACTTCCAGAAGAGGTGGTGACAGCTGTCAGCCTTGATAGCTTCAAGGCAGGGTCAGACAGATTCATGGATGCCAAGTGTATCGGTGGTTATTAAAACGGATGTCCATGTGCCGCCTCTATGTTGGTTGAGGCAGGCAGGATTCCCTTGAGTACCATTTGTTGGGGGTCAAGGGAAAGGGAGGGTTTTGCCTTCTCTTTCTGCTCAAGATCCCCATGTACAATTGGTGGGCCACTGTGTGACACAGAATGCTGGACTCGATGGGCTTTGGCCTGATTCAGCATGGCTCTTCTTATGTTCTTATGTTCTTATGCTTCAATATTTGAAGGGCTCCTACAAAGACAAGGGGGTCAAACTATTTTCCAAAGCACCTGAAGGCAAGACAAGAAACAACGGATGGAAATTAACCAAGGAGAGAAGCAACTTACAACTAAGAATAATTTTTTTAAAGAAATAGCGTAGGTGAATCAGAATCAGAATAGAGCTGGAAGGGACTTTGGAGGTCTTCTAGTCCAACCCTCTGCTCAAGCAGGAGACCTTATACTGCTGTCCAGTCTCTTTTTAAAAACTTCTTGTGATGAAGCACCCACAATTTCTGGAGGCAAGCTGTTCCACTGGTTAAATGTTCTCACTGTTAGGAAGTTTCTCCTTAACTCCAGGTTGCTTCTCTCCTTGATTAGTTTCCATCCATTGTTTCTTGTCCTTCTCTCTGGTGCTTTGGAAAATAAGTTGAACCACCTCCTCTTTTGGGCAACTTCTCCACTTCCTAATGGTGAGAGCAATTAACCATCTCCGAGATCCCTTCCAATTCTATTATTCTATATTCTTTGTTCATTCTTGTTGGTTGTGATGGCCCACCATCTCAAACTGAGCAAAGAACTACAATTCTGGACGTAAAAGTCCTCCACTTCTAGGAAGTGCCTATCCTTAATGCTGTAGACTTCAAAAATCTATGTAATCAAAACTGATAGCAGGAATTATGAATTTTCCAGACCTCTTTGCTGCCATTTAATGATTGTCTGACTTTTTGTAGCTCTATCTGGTTTCTAATGAGCATTTGTACCATAAGATTCCAGGTAAGACTTCATGGTATCAAGCAGCCAACAGTGAGTGGCATTTGAGCCACTGCAACCAACCAGTGTTAGGAATAGTCCTGTTACAGACTATTTTAGACCTGCTCTTCATCTCTTACTCTTTCAACAGTGTGGATACCATGGATTTAATTGAACGGGTTTAGATGTTCTTGCAAACAATTGTCTGAACAGACTTAATTACCTCAGTGCATGAAGGAGTCTAGTTGAGATGAAGTAGTTGTCTAGTTTTGGCATTCCTACAATCATTGGCATCCATGCAGAAGTAAAATATAACAATCTGTATAAAAAAGGAGTGGGCTTTGATTACAGGTACTCCTCCACTTACAACATTTGTTTAGCAACCAAAGTGTCACTGAAAAAAAATAATCTACAACTGGTGCACACACTGCATAATGGTGGTGCAAGTGGTTAGAATGCAGCACTCCAAGCTAACTCACTGCCCACAGCCAGGAGTTTGATCCTGACCGGCTCAAGGTCGACTCAGCCTTCCATCCTTCCGAGGTCAGTAATGTGAGAGTCCAGATTGTTGGGGGCAATTGGCTGACTCTGTAAAACCTCTTAGAGAGAGCTGTAAAGCACAATGAAGTGGTATATAAATCTAAGTAAGCGGTTCTCAACCTGTGGGTTGCGACCCCATTTGGGGTCGAACGACCATTTCACGGGGGTCGCCAAACACCGCAGTCCGCCATATTTTTTCCCCCTTTTCCCCTCAGCCGGCGCAGGGGGAAGCACCGTGCATGCACGGGGTAGCACCGCGCATGCATGATGCGGGCCGTCGCGATGCGGGCCGTCGCGCGTGCGCTGCGCATGTGCAATGCGGGCTGTCGCACCGTGCATCCACGATGCAGGCCGTCGTGCCGCACATGCGCAATGTGGGGCATTGCGCGCGTGCTGCACATGTGCGATGTGGGCCATTGCGCGCGTGCCGTGCATGCGCGATGCAGGCCGCTGCACATGCACGATGCAGGCCATCGTGCTGCGCATGCGCTATGCAGGCTGTCGCACCGCGCATGCGCGGTGCAGGTCGGGGTCGCAGCCTGAAAAAGGTTGAGAACTGCTGGTCTAAGTGCTATTGCTATTACAACTTCTGTAGTGTCCCCATAGTCACATGATCAGAAATCGGGTGCTGTCCCTGGTCCTAATTGTCATTTTAACTTTTTTTTTTAAAGGTCTAGTGTGGATGCCATTGTCTACAACACATTGCCTCAGTTAAATGTGCCATAGGAACAAAGTGGCTGCATTCACACAATAGGTTCAATCAGATACATTAAATATTGGTGGCTGCATTCTCATAGCATGCTAAGTGCACATTATATTCCTTGTGATTAGCTTGTTTTGTAACTTGGCATGTATTCTCTGCTAAGTTATGATTTAAAGTTGTGTAGACAAAGCCAGAGATTTAGATCAATACAATAATCAAGTTGAGTGTCTCCAGAGATTCTCAGTCATCCAAATCATGGTTGTCTCAAAGGTGCTTTTTCAGAAGGTAACTGGACTTTGCTTTTCCTTGAAGATGTTTAGCTTCTCATCCAAGAAGCTTCCTCTCTCATCTGAAGAAGAATGCTAGTAAAAGAACCTTTGAGTCAATCACATTGAGCGTGTTGTGTCAATGCTGCCAAAGAATAAGTAGCCCAAGGCATCCAGTCAGCGTTATCATTTAGCAGAGATGTAATCTTTATTTTTCTCCCCATATTAAAGTTGATTAGGTTCAGAAACGCTGAGCTGCAGGAGAAAGTATAACCAATCAATAATCTAGAGCTACACTGACCAGAACTGCTGTAACCCCTTGGTCTTGTCAGAATACAGAATAACAGATACAGGTAGTCCTTCACTTTACATCCACAACTGAGCCCACAATTTCCATTAGAATAGAATAGAATAGAGTAGAGTGGAGTGGAGTGGAGCAGAACAGAATAGAGCTGGAAGGGACCTTGGAGGTCTTCTACTCCAGCCCCCTGCTCAAACAGGAGAACCTATACCATCTCAGACAGGTGAATGTCCAGTCTCTTCTTAAAAATCTCCAGTGATGGAGCGTCCATGATTTCTGGAGGCAAGCTGTTGCACTGTCCTCACTGTTAGGAGGTTTCTCCTTAATTCCAGCTTGCTTCTCTCATTGATCAGTTTCCAACCAATGTTTCTTGTCTTTGGTGAACAACCTGGCCCCCTCTGCCTTGTGGCAGCCCCTCAGATACTGGAATAACTGCTATCATGTCTCCCCTATTCCTTCTTTTCTTTAGACTAGCCAAACCCAGGTCCTGTAGCCGTTCTTCGTATGTTTTAGTCTCCAGGCCTTTGATCATCTTTGTTGCTCTTCTCTGAATTTTTTCCAAATGCTCTACATCTTTTTTGTGATATGGTGACCAAAATAGAATAGAAGGAGAGTAGAGTAGAGTAATAACGGAGTGGAGTGGAGTGGAGTGGAGTGGAGTGGAGTGGAGTGGAGTGGAGTGGAGTAGAGTAGAGTAGAGTAGAGTAGAGTAGAGTAGAGTAGAGTAGAGTAGAGTAGAGTAGAGTAGAGTAGAGTAGAGCAGAGCAGAGCAGAGCAGAGCAGAGCAGAGCAGAACAGAGCAGAACAGAATAGAATAGGTAATAGGTAATAGGTAATAGGTAATAGGTAATAGGTAATAATAGGTAATCGGAATTAGAATAGAATAGAATAGAATAGAATAGAATAGAATAGAATAGGTAATAGGAATTAGAATGGAATAGAATAGAATAGAATAGAATAGAATAGAATAGAATAGAATAGAATAGAATAGAATAGAATAGAATAGAATAGAATAGAATAGAATAGAATAGAATAGGTAATAGGAATTAGAATAGAATAGAATAGAATAGAATAGAATAGAATAGAATAGAATAGAATAGAATAGAATAGAATAGAATAGAATAGAATAGAATAGAATAGAATAGAATAGCAGAGTTGGAAGGGACCTTGGCGGTCTTCTAGTCCAACCCCTGCTCAGGCAGGAAACCCTATACCATTTCTCTCTTTGATTAGTTTCCATCCATTGCTAAGCGAGACAGTTATTAAATGAGTCTCCCCAATATACAACTTTTTTGCCAGAATTATTAAGCAAATCACTGCAATCGTTAAGTTAGCCACATGCTTGTAAAGTGAATCTGGCTTCCCCATTGACTTTGCTTGTCAGAAGGTCGCAAAAAGTGATCGCCTGACCCCGGGACATGGCAACCGTCATAAGTCTGAGCCAGTGCCAAGCATCCAAATTTTGATCACGTGACCATGGGGATGCTGCAACGGTCATAAGTGTGAAAGACGGTCCTAAGCCACTTTTTTCAGTGCCGTTGTAACTTTGAACGAAAGGTTGTAAGTCACGGACTACCCGTACTTCAAATTTAGTCAGGTCTGCCCTAGAAGAGGTAGAGAGTACCTGTTGGAATACAATCTTTTCTTTTTTTGGGGGGGCGCAAGTATTTTTCCTTCGAGAGGAGAATGAAATAAGTGGAGGGTCCCGTATGCACAATAACAATTTTCTCCGTTGGACTTGTCTCGAAGGATTGCTGGCACAACTAAATTAGATACAGTAAAAAGGACAAAGGCAGAACTCAGCTTAATCTGGAGAGAAGCAATCTGGTGTGCAGCACCCAGCATTGTTGCAAAGAACAATCCGCATTGTTCTTCTACCTGTAATCTACACACCAAAGTCCCTGAGCGAAAGCAAAATCAGGCCTCTGACAAGCACTAGGGTTGAAAGGGGGTCAGTGTGGGGTCACCAGCCTTTTCATGTCGGCTTCCACCGCTGACTCCTTAAACAATGAAGCATCCCTTGAGGGCCCCACCCTCTTTAAAAGGGAGTGGAGGGAAAGGCCAGGCATGCAAGCCAACCTTACCTTGGAACCGGAGGCCACCAGACAGGCTAGAAGTGATGCAGAATTCCTTACAGGGCTGCTGTCCTCAAATTTATTTACTTTTTTTTATTGATTTAAAACATTTATATAGCTGCCCTTCTTTCAACCAACTCGTGGTGCCTGACGATGAAAAATTGAAGGAAAAAAAACATATAAAATCATTTAAAACAATAAACCTCAACTAATTGAGACTTTGGAAAACATTCAGAGAAGAGCAACTGAGATGATCAAAGGCCTGGAGACTAAATCATAGGAAGAACAGCTGTGGAACTTGGGTTTGGCTAGTCTAAAGAGAAGAAGAAATAGAGGTGAGAATAGAATAGAATAGAATAGAATAGAATAGCATAGCACAGCACAGCACAGCACAGCACAGCACAGCACAGCACAGCACAGCACAGCACAGCACAGCACAGCATAGCATAGCATAGCATAGCATAGCATAGAATAGAATAGAATAGAATGAAATAAGAATAGTATAGTATAGTATAGTATAGTATAGTATAGTATAGTATAGTATAGTATAGTATAGTATAGTATAGTATAGTATAGTATAGAATAGTATAGAATAGTATAGAATAGTATAGTATAGAATAGAACAGTATAGTATAGTATAGAATAGAATAGAATAGAATAGAATAGAATAGAATAGAATGAAATAAGAATAGAATAGAATAGAATAGAATAGAATGAAATAAGAATAGTGTAGTGTAGCGTAGCGTAGCGTAGCGTAGCGTAGAGTAGAGTAGAGTAGAACAGAACAGAACAGAACAGAACAGAACAGAACAGAACAGAACAGAACAGAACAGAACAGAATAGAATAGAATAGAATAGAATAGAATAGAATACTTTATTGGTCAAGTGTGATTGAACACAAAAGGAATTTGTCTCCAGTGCATAAGCTCTGAGTGTACATACAAGCAACTAGTGATAAATCACGATCATAATCATCATACAATACATTAATCAGAAACCACAAGATACAACACTTAATGATAGTCATAGGATACTAAATAATTAATCAGCATAAATCATACTAGGATACTAAATAAAACAATTAATATAAATCGTAACATATAAGCAACAAAGTTATAGTCATAAGAGGATAAGGAAATCGGTAATAGAAAAGATAAGAAGAATAATAGTAATACAGCCCTAGTAGGTAGTTTGACAGTGTCGTGGGAATTAGTTCTTTAGCAGAGTGACAGCATGGAGGGACAAACTATCCTTGTGTCTAGTTGTTTTGGTGTGCAATAGTGTCGTCTTGCAGGAAGAAGTTGAAACAGTTTATGTCCAGGATGCGAAGGGTCTGTAGATATTTTCACAGCCCTCTTTCGTGCATTCGTGCCCACGGGAAGGCAGGCCGGTTGCAATTGTTTTTTTCAGCAGTTCTAATTATCCGTTGAAGTCTGGGTCTATCTTGTTTGGTTGCAGTGCCGAACCAGATAGAGGTGCAAATGACAGACTCAATAATTCCTTATGCCAATAGTGGCATAAGGTTTTATGGACTCAAAAACTTACTTTCTTTGAGGAAAACTAACATAAAGTTGGATCCAACCAGCCTGGTGCTCCATTTGTCTTTAGGTATTTCTCACTGATGGATGAAGTATTGTCCACTCACCCACGAGTCTGCCAAAAAGAATACTAGCATAAAAAAATGGTGTGCTGACCCTATTGTCAATCCTTATGCAGTCTCGGTTGCCTTTGCTCTTATTCAGTTCTGATCATCTCCAAGATAAAGGTGATAACGTCTACAGATTTTATTCACTTTGAGATTGTCCTTGGATGGTGTCATCATCAGTGAGAAAAGAATTATTATTATTATTATTATTATTTATTAAATTTCTATACCGCCCCTCTCCCGAAGGACTCGGGGCGGTTTACAGCCTTAAAATTTAAAAAACATATAAATGTACAAAATTAAAATATTTAAAAATAAATTAAACAAATTAGCCCATAAAATCTATAAAACCCAATATATACAAATCCTAAAATCCAAAAAATTACAAAAATCCTAAAAATTAGACAATCCCCCT
This sequence comes from Bothrops alternatus, assembly GCA_034064705.1. Lineage (NCBI taxonomy): Eukaryota > Metazoa > Chordata > Lepidosauria > Squamata > Viperidae > Bothrops > Bothrops alternatus. Next base: position 1,761,101 of record JARGCV010000082.1, on the reverse strand, counting down.
AAAACATTTTCACCCGGTTGGAGCCGGAGCTTCTATGCCAGGCCGGCCTGTTGAAAAAGGAAAGTTTTCAGTTCCCGACGGAAGGTGCGTAAGTCCGTCATCGTACGGAGTTCGGGGGGGAGCTCGTTCCAAAATGTTGGAGCTCCCACAGAGAAGGCTCTCCCCCTGGGGGTCGCCAGTCGACATTGTCTGGCCGACGGCACCCTGAGGAGGCCCTCTCTGTGGGAGCGTACCGGACGGCGGGAGGTATTTGCTAGCAGTAAGCGGTCCTGTAAGTATCCGGGTCCGATGCCATGGAGCGCTTTAAAGGTGGTCACTAACACCTTGAACCGCACCCGGAAGACCACCGGCAACCAGTGCAGCTCGCGCAGGAGCGGTGTTACATGGGAGCACCACGACGCTCCTGTCACTACCCGCGCGGCCGCATTCTGGGCCAGCTGAAGCCTCCGGGTGCACCTCAAGGGGAGCCCCATGTAGAGAGCATTACAATAGTCCAGCCTGGAAGTGACGAAGGCATGAGTAACTGTGCATAGCGAGTCCCGGTCTAGGAAGGGACGCAACTGGCGTACCAGGCGAACCTGATAGAACATCCTCCCGGCCACGGCCGCCAGATGGTCCTCTAAAGATAGCCGTGAATCCAGGAGGACTCCCAAACTGCGAACCCTTTCTGCGGGGGCCACTGTTTCGCCCCCAACAGACAACAAAGGAGTCAATTGACTAAACCGGGACGACGGTAGCCACAGCCACTCGGTCTTGGAAGGGTTGAGCTTGAGTCCGTTCTACCCCATCCAGACCCGCACGGCCTCCAGGCATTGGGTAGTTCTTGGCCTCCAAGAATACAGGTAGTCCTGGACTTATAACAGTTTGTGACTGTTCAGAGTTACAACGGCACTGGAAAAAAGAGACTTATGACCGTTTTTCACACTTATGACCGTTGCAGCATTCCCATGGTCACATGAACAAAATTCAGACACTTGGCAACTGACTCATATTTATGACAGTTGCAGTGTCCTGGGGGTTGTGTGACCACTTTTTGCGGCCTTCTGACATGCAAACTCAACGGGGAAGCCAGGTTCACTTAACAACCGTGTGTTACTAACTTAACGACTGGGGGCCAGTCGTTCCACTGATTAATTGTTCTAACTATCAGGAAATTTCTCTTTAGTTGTAGGATGCGTCTCTCCTTGATTAGTTTCCATCTGTTGCTCCTTGTCCTGCCTTCAGATGCTTTGGAGAATAGGTTGACCCACCCTCTTCTTTGTGGTAGCCCCTCAAATATTGGAACACTGCTATCATGTCACCCCTAGTCCTTTTCACTAAACTAGAGACTAGAAGCCACGACTCTATATCAGGGCAATCTTATTTTCCTTCTCCAAGAGACACCTTCTTTTTTTTTCTTTTTTTTTTAATATAAAATTATTTTATTAAAACAATCAACATTGAACATAAAAACAACATATTGTGCAGCAATCATCAGGGCACCTGATATACAATACTAGGTATTAGTCACTGAAAACGTCTGAATTAGTAAGCCTTTTTCCCACCCCTCATGTCTAGCCTCAACTATACTCCTGTTACACTTTGTTTGATTGGTGTTTCTCTTATCTGGTTCCATATTAATGTGGTCAACATTAAACCAAAGATCCTATTGCTAAACAATCATCCTAGAACATAGCATACAACATTAGGTATTAATCTTTGTAAACATCTGTTTTAGTAAACGTTCTTCCCTCCTCCCTTCCCTCTTCAAGTATACTCCGAGTACCTTTTGTTTGTTTGGTGTTTCTCTTATATATGGTCTATCTGCTGTATCTAGTTTATTGCATATTGTTCGTTTGCGCTTCTGAATTGACTTCATCCCATTACTAGTGCAAACTTTTATAGTCCCTAACCGGAGATCCTGAGGTAAAAGTTAAGACTCTGGAAAAGCAGGAGAAGTATAAGCTAGGAAATATCAGTGGAGATTCTCAGTCATGCTTGTCCCAGATGTGCTTTTCCAAAAGGCCACTAGACTTTCTAGTTGCTGTTTTTTCCCCCTTGAAAACATTTCACTTCTCATCCAAAAAGCTTCTTCATTTCCGGAGAAGCTTTTTGGATGAGAAGTGAAACGTTTTCAAGATATAAAAAAAAACAAAACCCAAGAACGTTCAGTGGTCCTTTGGAAAAGCACCTGTGGGACAAGCTAGGAAATACAAAGCTCCTGGCCTAACTTTTAGCAGGGCCTTTTGCAAGTGACAAATAGGTCTTGTGATTTATCAGACCCTGGCCAATGCAGACAAAAGTCAGCCTGGCTCGTTTGGAGAAGCCACATAAGCATCTGAATGTGCTTTCCAGCCCTTGTCTTCATCTGGTTCCCTCTTCCCACTGACCACAACGTGACCCTTGAGGTGGAATGTCCTGACAATGCTAGAGCCTGAGTGGGGAGCCTGCTCCCTTCTGTCGAGGTCTGATTGCTTACAAGATGCCCTATGAACACATTGTCAGCAAAAATCAGCTGTTTTCAGTGTTTCTCTTGCTTGGCTTTACAATAATACACCAGCATGGTGTCTGGGGGTTGTCGTGGATTTGTTTTTCTCCTCTCCCCAGTTATGCATCCTTAATTGACAATTAAAATGGGGGGTTTGGACCATCCTGGGTATCTTTGAAGTGCTCTCTAGCTTCCTTCAGCTTCTATAGAGTTATCCTAGGGATGTTCTTTTGTCTTCTCTATCAGAGGCTGCTGGGATTGTGCTAACCAACATCCATTTGATTCGCAGGGGGTAGAAAGGCCATTAAGATGAGGCCTTTGGGCCCACTATACCTCCTTTCTCTCCCTTTTACTTTAGCAGAGACACAGAACAGAATAATAAAATTGGAAGGGACCTTGGAGGTCTTCTAGTCCAGCCCTCTTCTCAAGCAGGAAACCCTACACCAGTGATGGCGAACCTTTTAGAGACAGTGCCCAAAAACTGGCCCCGCCCCCATTCTACCCCCTGCTCTGCCCCTGCCCCTGCTCCACCCCCACCCCATCCCCTGCCCTGCCTGCCCGCAGGGCCACTCACTGCTTCCAGGGCCTACCGCAGATCGCCCAGGCAGCCCAGCAGCGCCATGGCAGCCACGTCCTCTGCCCGCGTCCCGCAGCATCAACTGTGCGCGATGGGGCGTGAGAGCAGAGTCTTGTCTACGCTGCCTGGCTGCCATGTCCTTGGCTGCGCTGCTTCGCATAGGTCACGTTCGGGGGCGACTCTCCTCCAGGGGGGCTGCTGGTGAGGAGGGGGTCACGGGGGAGGCAAGGCTGGGGCAACAGCATGTATGCCCACAGAGAGGGCTCCGAGTGCCACCTCTGGCACGCGTGCCATAGGTTCGCCGCCACTGCCCTACATCATTTCAGACAAATGGTTGTTCAATCTCTTTCTTAAAAATCTCCAGCGTTGGAGTACCCACAACTTCTATAGGCAAGTCATTTGACTGATTAATTGTTCTAACTGTCAGGAAATTTCTCCTTAGTTCTAAGTTGCTTTTCTCCTTGATTATTTTCCATTTGTTACACCTTGTCCTGCCTTCAGGTGTTTTGGAGAATAGCTTGACCCCCCTCTCCTTTGGGGCAGCCCCCTTAGATATTGGAAGACTGCTATCATGTCACCCTTAGTCCTTCTTTTCATTAAATTAGACATACCCAATTCCAGCAATCGTTCTTTATGTTTTAACCTCCAGTCCCCTAATCATCTCTGTTGCTCTTCTCTGCACTCTTTTCAGAGTCTCAACATCTTTTTTACATTGTGGTGACCAAAACTGGATACAATATTCCAAGTGTGGTCTTACCAAGTCATTATAGAGTGGTATTAACACTTCATGTGATCTAGGCCTAGAGCATGAGTCAGCAAGCAACTATCCTCACAACTTGTACAGCCTCACAAGTTAATTTACAAAAGAATTGATGACTCTCAGTCATCAGCTGAAGGTAAGAAATACTATAAACATTACAAGGAAAATATGAGCCATTACTGTGGTCTTTTTCTGGGAAATGAGGACATTATTTTATTGCTTTATATTGTGCCAAAGGACCTTTGATCTATTTAGTTTAATATTGCATCTTCTTGTTGTTACGGTAGCTGCGTCGCGACCCCATGAACAACGTTCCTCCAGGCCTTCCTGTCCTCTACCATCTTCTGGAGTCCGTTGAAACTCACGCCTCCTGCTTCAGTGACTCCATCCAACCACCTCATTCTCTGTCGTCCCCTTCTTCTATTGCCTTCAATCTATCTCACTATTAGGCTCTTCTCCAGTGAGTCCTTCCTTCTCATTAGGTGGCCAAAGTACTTGAGTTTCAACTTCAGGATCTGGCCTTCTAAAGAGCAGTCACGGTTGATCTCCTCTAGGACTGACCGGTTTGATCGCCTTGCAGTCCAGGGGACTCGCAGGGGTCTTCTCCAGCACCATAATTCAAAGGCCTCAGTTCTTTGGCACCCAGCCTTTCTTATGGTCCAACTTTCACAGCCATACATTGCAACTGGGAAAACCACGGCCTTGACTATACGCACTTTTGTTGCAAGGGTGATGTCTCTTCTTTTTAGTATGCTGTCTCGATTTGCCATAGCTTTCCTCCCCAAGAACAAGCATCTTTTAATTTCTTGGCTGCAGTCCCCATCTGTGGTGATCTCACACCTATGCACAGACCCACAAATACACAAATGAGTATTGCATATGAAAATGTGTACCTTGTCATGAGGGGCACCCATATGTGCATTTTAGAATCAAATGTGTATAATTCCTAATTTTGGTACATTTTTGTTTCTTTTTCTTTATATGAACACATGAGAAAAGGGCTGCAAATAAATAGATCCATTAAATCCCTGATGAATGAATAGAACAAACCCTTGATTTAATGCTCTAAATTGCAAGGTTAATTCTCTGTAATATGCAGGCACCATTTCCATCGCAGAAAACGTGGGCTTCAAGATATCCCAGTGTAGATGCTCTGAAAACTTTTTCAGCATCATCATTGGAAATTCCCCAGCTTTAAGAAGAGTAACAAAGATGTTTAGGGAACTGGGGGCTAAAACATATAAGGAACGGTTGCTGGAACTGGGTCTGTCTAGTTTAATGAAGAGAAGGACGAGGGGTGACATGACAGCTGGGTTCCAGTATCTCAGGGGTTGCCACAAAGAAGAGGGAGTCAAGCTATTCTCCAAAGCACCTGAGGGCAATGGATGGAAGAAGCAATGGATGGAAACTAACCAAAGAGAGAAGCAATCTAGAAATAAAGAGAAATTTCCTGACAGTTAGAACAATGAATCAGTGGAATAAATTGCTTGCAGAAGTTGTGGCTGCTCCAACACTGGAAGTTTTTAACTTTTTAACAACCATTTGTCTGAAATGATATAGGGTTTCCTGATCGAGCAGGGGGTTGGACTAGAAGACCTCCAAGGTCCCTTCCAACTCTCTTATTCTGTTAAGATTATCCTCACATGCACCATGTGAACCAGGATTGATTGAGGGGGCCTATACTGAATTTCCATCTCTCCACACCAGCTGTTTTCTGACCCCAGTGATGATTCCCCATGCTGGGATTTGAACTGTCCTTGCACTGGTTTTGTAGGGGTTGTTTTTTTTTGGTCTGGAGCACTAAATTCCTTAACTGTTTAATAGTGTGCCTCAAACAGTAGATTGGTAGGAGACTCTCCACCCACCTTTGTTCCAAACAATTGCAACTCATTAAAAGTTATCTGCATTGGCAGGACACAGAAAGATTTTAATCAGAGGAGAAACTTTAGGACTTTTTTATTGATACAGTATATACTTAATACATTTTTGTAGCATCCTCCAGAACAGGAAAAAAAAAGAGTGTCATTTATTTATGGCAAAGGCAATCTGGCCATCTTTATTATGTTTATCATTCCAACCACCACAGTATATTAAGGACTTGGTTTTACAAACAAGGAGCTGAAGATCCAGAGGTTCAAAGTTACTACCGGTAGTAGTGCAGATCTAACCTAAGATAACTTGTGGCATCTGGAGCCTTTATGTGTGCTATTTATCATGACACGCAATCCCTAATACAGACTTTATATGCTTTAAATCAAGGGTCTTCAAACTCGGCCCTTTTATGACTCATGGACTTCAACTCCCAGAATTCCTCAGGCAGACCCCTGCTTTAAATACGGTACATCGGTTGCTACATTTAAAAAAGTTTAGGAGGACGAACTTTCCAGCAAATCAGCTCATGGATCCTATTGGCTAACTTGTTATGACATTGTTAAAGGCACAGGTTAATCCTTGATTTAAAGCAGGGGTCTTCAAACTTGGCCCTTTTATGACTTCTGGATTTCAACTCCCAGAATTCCTCAGCCAGCTTTGCTTTGTGATTGTTTTTACAATCCTTCAGGTTCCTCCAAATGCATTAATACTTCTTTCTCAAGGGTGGAGGGGAGCAATGGTGTTTGAGCTGTATCATCCCCTGCCTAAAAAAACTGTTTTTCAACCTCAGCAACGTGATGTGTGGACTTCAACTCCCATAATTCCTGGGAGTTGGCTGAGGTTGAGAAACTCCTCAGGTATTGAGTAATGTAAAGGTAAAGGTTTTCTCTGTCCAGGCGTTGTCCGAAGGCAATTTTGTGGTCATGTGGCCAGCATGGCTATGTACCAAAAGCGCACGCAACGCTGTTACCTTCCCACTGAAGTGGTACCTATTTATCTACTTGCATTTGCATGCTTTCAAACTGCTAGACCAGGGGTAGGCAACCTTGGCTCTTTTATGACTCGTGGACTTCAACTCCCAGAATTCCTGAGCCAGCATGGCTCAGCATGGAAACCTCTCCCTTTCTCCTCAGCATGGCTGGCTCAGGAATTCTGGGAGTTGAAGTCCACGAGTCATAAAAGAGCCAAGGTTGCCTACCCCTGTGCTAGGAGCTGGGGCAAGTAACGGGAACTTACCTGTTGTGCAGTGCTCGGGGCTCGAATCTGGACTGTCAGCTTTCTGATTGACAAGCTCACTGTCTTTATCCCCTGAGCCATCGCTGTCATGTCCCCTCGGGTGTCGTTGAGACATTTTTCTAAAGGTTGGACATAAGGGGATGAATGGCAGTGATGATGATGCGAAAGCCACTGAGAAAATAATGCCTTGCTGAAAGCCTAATGAGCTCATTGAAGAGAGTATGAATTGTTTGTAACAAAGAACAAAGAGATTTGTGGCACCTAAAAAAAGTGAACCCACTTTTGCAAATCACAGCCCACGTCATCCAAAGAATCTGATTTTGTGAATCCCATTCGACTTGTGCATCAAGACTCATTGTTATTTATGAATTCAGACAAGCCTTAAGATTGGCATCGGGCCTTGTGTAAATTGTCATTCTCTCAATCTCTCTCGATAATCTGAGATGTCCTTCCTTTGAACTGAACTGTCCAAACTGAACTGTTTTTTAATGCATCGTGCACCCCTAGTCGCTGCAAATCCTCTCATTTCAGCGATCTGCTTTCTATGTGCAGTTGTGCAGATAGTCCTCAATTTAGTTCATTTAGTGACCATTCAAAGTTGCAATGGCACTGAAAAAAGTGACCGTTTTCCATATTTACAACCGTGGTAGCATCCCCACGATCAGAATTCAACTGCTTGGCAACTGACTCCTATTTATGACGGTTGTGGTGTCCTGGGGTCACGTGATCACCTTTTGCGACCAGCTGACAAACCATGTCAATGGGGAAGCCAGATTCACTTAACAGTGTTAGTCATTTAACAACTGCAGTGATTCACTTAACAACGGTGGCAAGAAAGGTAATAACATGGGGCAAAATTCACTTAACGAATGTCTCGCTTAAGCAACAGAAATTTTGGGCTCTGCTATGGTCGTTAAGTTGAGGACTATCTGTATAAGAGAGACAGGGGCTCTGCTGTGGTCGTTAAGTTGAGGACTATCTGTATAAGAGAGACAGGGGCTCTGCTGTGGTCGTTAAGTTGAGGACTATCTGTATAAGAGAGACAGGGGCTCTGCTGTGGTCGTTAAGTTGAGGACTATCTGTATAAGAGAGACAGGGGATTCTTGAAAGAAATATAAACTGCTCTCTTTTTTCTTCTTCAATACAAACCAGTTAGAAAGTTAGAAACACCCAGAGGCACGCAAGTGTGATGGGCAATGTAGAAATATCATAAAATATAAATAAATATAAATAAATAAATAACCACTCCGAGACACCAGAGTTAGGGATTTATTTATTTTTTAGGTAAGAGGACTAGGTGTTTCCCAACAGCGATCTATCCAGCCATCTTTCTCTCTTGTTTTTAATCAATAATTTTTAATCAACTTCCTGGAATATAAAATACAACTGAAAATGAAAATAGTGGAAAAATGGGGAAGGGAAAAGGTGGGAGAGAGAAGTGTAGGATAAAGGGGAGAAAAAGAGGGAAAAAAAGCATTGATTTCCAACTTTTTTTCAGTACAGTAGAGTAAAATAATAACATTACAGCCTCAACTGTTTACTTTTACGTACTTAATATGTACTAGCCCAGTGATGGCGAACCTTTTAGAGCAGACATGTCAAACACAAGGCCCGGGGGCCAGATGCAGCCCACGAAGTGGTTTCATGTGGCCCGCGAAGCCATCCTGTAAACAGTGAGGCCCCTGCTGCCTTGGCCCTGGCCGGCCGGGAGCCAATGTACAATTTTTTGGTGGCCATCTATGCTGAAACGCATTCAGTCTTAGCTCCATAAGCCCCCCCCCGCACGGCCTGAGAGGAACAGTGAGGCTCCTCCAGTGGACCATCCCTTGGCGCTTGCCCCGGTCCCACCCCCTTCTGCCAGAGACCCTCAGATCTGTCCCACTCCTGCCCAGGCCCCCACAAGCACCCTTGATGTGAACGATGTAGAGCTGGCCACACCCACCCAGTAGGCCACACCTACTCCATCCACGCACACCCAGTAGGCCACACCCACCCTGGCCACACCCACCTGGCCCCCTGAGGGCAACCGCAATGCTGATGTGGCCCTCAGTGAAATTGAGTTTGACACCCCTGTCAAGTGCCCAAACTGCAACCTAAAACCCACTTATGCACCGTTGAGTGCCAGGTGGGTGTGGCCAATTGGGTGGGCGTGGCCAATTGGGTGGGCATGGCTGCAGTGGTAACGGCAGACTGGGTGGGACTAAAAAGTTCAATCAATCAATTCCAACTTTGCAAGAACTTTTGTTTTCCCGCAAGAAGTTGAAATTGACTGATTGAACTTTTTTTTTTTTTTTGCACATGGCAGCGGAGGCCTAAAGTGAAAAGGTTTTATAAAACCCAGCTGAAGGCCTAGGACTGGGGCAACGACGCGCGTGCCCACAGAGAGGGCTCTGAGTGCCGCCTCTGGCACCCATGCCATAGGTTCGCCACCACTGTCCTAGCCATTTCTATAACAACAAACTTGTCCAAGCAGCAAATCCCAAAGTCAAAGCTTCATTTTTTTCACTATCTGAAGAAAAAGTACGGAAGCAAACAAAGTTGGATGTATTCTTTTCTTTGACCTGGAGCTGTTAATTTGGCCCCTTCTCTGCTACCGTAGTTCCATCAGGTTTTTTTTTAGCCCATTGTGGGAATTAAGAGTATCTTTCCATTTTGAGCGTAAATAAATCAACATGTATAACAACAAAATTCCAATGTTTTTAAAAAGTTCTTTATCCATGAGACCTAAAAGAAAAATCTCCGGTTTGATTTTTATATTCATTTCGAGAATCTTCTGTATTAAAATATGAATCTTACCCCAGTATTTCTTTGCTTTATCACACGTCGACCAGAGATAACTCTGCCATCTTTCTCTTCCTTGAAATGAAGCTTTATTGACCACCTAAGTATAGCAGCTAAGAGCTTTCCATACAAACTCACGCAAACCCTCCATGATTAGGGATAATCATGATTATGATTATAATCACGGTTAGGGGCAGTTAGAACAATTAATCAGTGGAACAACCTGCCTCCAGAAGTTGTGAATGCTCCAATACCCGAGGTTTTTAAGAAGAGACTGGACAGCCATTTGTCTGAAATGGTATAGGGTTGGACTTGATGACCTCCAAGGTCCCTTCCAACTCTATTTTTACTTTTATTATCATTATCATTATATACAGAAGGGTAGTTTCAAGATAATGTGAAGTGATACGTAGTACCACACTTGGAATGCTGCATTCAGTTTTAGTCACCATGATATAAAAAAGATGTTGAGACTCTAGAAAAAGTGCAGAGAAGAGCAACAATGATGATTTGGGGTTTGCAGGCAAAACCATATAATGAACAATTAAGGGAAATACCGTGTTTCTCCCAAAAATAAGACCCAACCGGAAAATAAGCTGTAGCATGATTTTTTAGAATGCTTGTAATATAAGCCCCACCCCAAAAATAAGCCCCAGTTAAAAGACTATCAGCCAGACTGATGCACTTATTACCGAATTTCCCTGAATATAAGCCCTAACCAGAAAATAAGCCCTAATGCAGGGCTTTTCAACCAGTGGTACGGGTACCACCTGTGGTACATTGGCACCTGGCAGGTGGTACGCGATCATCCTAGAAAAGTGGTAGCTGGGGAGGGGAATGAGCTGAACCGGTTGCAGCACCGCACAAGCCTGAGCAAGAGATGGCTGGAGCTGCAGGGCTGTCAGGGCTCAGCGGAAGCGCCAGGATCAGCACCAGGATCCAGCTGGAGCTCGGTGCTGATCCTGGCGCTTCTGCTGAGCCCTGAATAAGCGCCAATCAGCTGGAATGTTGCAGCATCTCCAGGGTCTTATGATTTACATTCAGATGCTTTGGCAACTGATTCATATTTATGACGGTCACAGTGTCCCAGGGTCATGTGAAGTGATCAAAGCCTGCTGCAATCACCCAGCAGACGGGGGGGGAATAAAGACCAAATATCCCCCCACCCCCGCTGCCAATCCTCAACTGAAATGCTCACAACAATGAAAACCTCAGACAGGAGGAAGAGCGCCACCCGGCGGGCAGGCAGGTGTCTTGCTCGGCTATGTCTTGGGGGGGCACTTTTTTCAGTGCCATTGTAACTTCGAACAGTCACTAAGTGAACTGTTGTAAATCGAGGACTACCTGTACTTTATCACTTTTTTTCTTTTTATTTTTTTTTGGTCATCAAGCTTTTGACACCTTGCTAGGCGACCGGTGGTACTGGTTGCCATATCCTAAAAGTGGTACAATGGGTGAAAAGGTTGAAAACCCCTGCCCTAATGCCTCTTTTGGAGCAAAAATTAATATAAAGCTGTTGTGAGTGTCCCTAGACCAGCTTGGGAAGTGTCAGAGTATGAGGATGAGCAGCCAGGCTCCTCTGGGTGTTTTCCCCTCCCGGCAGCCGAGGAAGAGCAGCCAGGCCCCTCTGGGTATTTTCCCCTCCCGGCAGCTGAGCCAGACAGGGAGGAGATTTACAGGCAGTCTGGATCAGATTCACAAAGTGAGGGGTCAGATTTGGATCAAGAAGATAGATGGCTTGATCCGAGATTCCGAAGGTTTGATAAGCGACGGTGTCAATTAAGTGGAAAAAGGAAGTAATGAGGGGAAGTGACGTATCGGACACTATATTAGAAGGGGACAGAGAGACTACGCCTTTGTCACGAGCAACGTTAATCAAGGAGTAGCCTGATATCTGGAGCCGTGCGTTTGACTTCAGTCTTCTGATGTTTTGGAAATCTACGGGAGAATAATGAGGCCTTGGACAATGTGATAAAGAAAGAGTGAGTTAATTGGAAGGTGTGGAAGGAGCATGTGTTAATCTAAATGTAAATACATGAGACTTGGCTGTTTCTGCCAGCAAAATGCCAGCAGCGTGCTTTGAAGTGAATTCTTTTGAAATGTGTTAAATAAACCTCTTAAAGACATATTTATGTGGATTTTAATGAGCTGAGAGGGGCCAGACAGAACAAAAGCCGGGCCATATTTTCGAAGAAACACAGTAGTCTCATAAAGAGAATGACCAGGAGGGCCATGATAGCGGTCTTTCTATCTTGAAGGGCTATCAGAAGGAAGAGGAACTCAATCTATTCTCCAAAGCATCTGAGGGCAGGACAAGAAGCCTAATTGATGTGTATCTGCTACTTAATCATAGAACAGCGGTTCTCAACCTTTTTCAGGCTGAGACCCCACTTGCGCTGCCCATGTGTGGCGCGACCCCAACCCGTGCCGCGCATGCGCGGCGCGACGGGCCGATCCACGTATGCGCGGCGCGCGCACGACGGCCCAAACTGCGTACATGCGGCACGACGGACCAATCCACGCATGCGCGGCGCTCGCGCGATGGCCCGAACCGCGCATGCGCGGCGCGACGGGCCAAACGGGAAAAAAAATGGCCAACCAAAAAAAAAATGGCTGACCCAAAAAAATGGCGGACCAAAATAAAAAATAAAAAATGGCGGACTGTGGTGTTTGGCGACCCCCGTGAAATGGTCGTTCGACCCCAAATGGGGTCACGACCCACAGGTTGAGAACCGCTGTCATAGAACATAAAATAATAGAGTAGGAAGGGTCCTTGGAGCAAGAGACCCATTGGTGGGATTCAAATATGTGAACAACCGGTTCTCTTGGTGGATGCCGCTTGCGGAAGGCCACTCTGGGCCTGGGTAACAAAACAATACTGGGTAACAAAACAATACTGGTTCTGCCGAAGTGTGTGAACCTACTGAATCCCACCACTGAAGAGACCCTATAATATTGATGTGTTTCTGGGCCCTCCCAACTCAGATTTTCATATCCTGGGAGGCAGGCAGTGAGATTGGACTTGAGGGCACCCATTTTGGCTTCCTCCTCCTAAAGCCAGAGGAGTAAAAAGATTGCCACATTCAAATGCCCAGTGGTCCTAAACTCATTACAGTTTCTATTTTATGCTTTCTTACTCCTCATTGTGTTCTACCAGGCCAACAGGGTGTTTAGGGACTTTTATTGGGGATAATTAGAGCTTTATGGCATCATCCAAATGGCTGCAGGGGGGCAAGGGGCAGTCACAATAAACTGGTTTATAATAGACATAAACGATTCACCAATTCACCATGCAACCAAAGGACATTAACGCTTTCCCAGCACTTTTGATAGGCAGCTGTTGTGTCTCGGAATAATTGTGTTGTGTTTGAGGCAGAGGGAGGTCCTGAAAGTGCCATATTAGGAAGACTGGAAAGTTTATTTCATCAACTGACTTTTGAGGCGAAAAGCTCGTCTCCCACCAGACAGACTGACTTGGATTCAGCCTACAACATATTATTTCCCCACTGATTTAAAAAAAAAAAAAAAACAGCTTGCGCTTTTTTAGGAATTAAAAATAACCTCAGATACTTTCATGCCTTTAATTAAATCTGGGGTGAAGAGTTTTTAGTGAAATGCTTACATTCAGTTCGGATTTCACTATTCCCAAATGGACATGCGAGAAGATAGACCTGAATTTAAAATCCCTTTGGCTGTGAAATACCAAAGTTAGCTATGACAAAGGTTCAGCCAAGGTTTATAACCATATGGCAAACCATGGTTTGTTTGTTTGTTTAATTTATTTATTTATTAGATTTTTAAAAATCCCATCTTTATTATTCTTATAATAACTGAAAGCAGCAAACATACCTAATATTCCTTCTTTTTCCTACATTATTATTATTATTATTATTATTATTATTATTATTATTATTATTATTATTATTAGTCTGCCCTTTTCAGTTTATTCCTTTTTTGTTTTCTTTTAAATTTATTTATTATTTTAATTACTATTGTTACATTTTATTTATTTTTTAATTTTGGTCGGATGATGGACATCCAAAGCATTTTTTAACTCAGTTAACTGATGATTGACCCACTACCTCTGCTAGAAGTTGGTTCCAAGCTTCCACACCTGGTCTTGCATGGAAAGCTATTTGGAATAAGGCTCTGCTAACACACATTCTAAAATGAAGCAATCAATCTGTTAGATCAGTGGTGGTGAACCTATGGCATGGGTGCCAGAGGCAGCACTCAGAGCCCTCTCTGTGGGCACGCGCACCGTCGCCCCAATCCTAGGCCTTCAGCTGGGTTTTATAAAACCTTTTCGCTTTAGGCCTCCGCCGCCATGTGCAAAAAAAAAAAAAGGTTCAATCAGTCAATTTCAACTTCTCGCGGGAAAAAAAATCTTGCAAAGTTGGAATTGATTGATTGAACTTTCTCACCCAGTCTGCCGTTACCACCGCAGCAACGCCCAGCCAATGGGTCACATCTAGCCAATGGGCCACACCCACCCGGCACTCGACGATGCATAAGTGGGTTTTGGATTGCAGTTTGGGCACTCAGTCTCTAAAAAGTTTGCCATCACTGTGTTAGATAACAACAACAATAATAATAACAACAACAACAATAATAACAATAACAATAATAAAGTTGGAAGGGACCTTGGAGGTCATCTAGTCCAACCCCCTGCTCAGGCAGGAAACCCTGTACCATGTCAGACAAATGGCTGTCCAGTCTCTTCTTAAAAACTCCCAGTGTTAGTTGAACATGAAGCTAGCTTGGTGATATGACTGCTAAACAAGCAACTGCAATACTACTGGAAATAAGATTTCGAAAGAAAGGGCGTAATCGTTCTACTTAATTCTGCACTGTTCCAAATCTGTTGCAAGCATCCTGCCAATTCTGGGTGCCGCATTTTTTAAAAATGGTTTTATGCTGGGCTTGTTGCTAGACCCTAGGAAAAAAGTAAAATATGCAAGGCAGTAAAACTGTCACAACAGCTTTCAATTGAAACTTAAAAAAAACAAAACCCAGAGAAATCAGAATAAAAGGTAGTCCTTGACTTGCAACCATAATTGTGAACAGAATTTCCATCGCAAGTCAGTAAAGTCGTCAAGTGAACCGCCATGTGACTGGAGCTGATTTTATGACCAAATTGCAGTGATGTGACTTGTGGTGGGGGAGGGGGAGGTGATGTGATGGTTGTATCTTTGAGGTCAGGTTTGAAGTCCATTTTTTCCCAAAGTTCCAAAAAACACCAACATCTTTTTCTGTGGGAAATGGGAAGAAATAATTAGATAAAAACCAATTTGCACCTCCCTCTCCCTGTCCAAGGGTTAAAAAAAAAAATAATCTGTGCTTAAACAGAACTACAGGTAATCCTTGGCTAGCAACCACAATTGAGCCCCAAATTTTTGTTGCTAACTGAGACAGTTGTTCAGTGAGTTTTGCCCCATTTTATAACCTTTCTTGCCACAATTTTTTTTTATAAAAATTTTTTTATTAAAACAATCAACATTGAACATAAAAACATATTATGCAGTAATCATCATGGCACCTGATATACAATGCTATGCATTAGTCTTTGAAAACGTCTGAGTTAGTAAGCCTTTTTCCCACTCCTCGCGTCTAGCCTCAACTATACTCCTGTTACACTTTGTTTGATTGGTGTTTCTCTTATCTGGTTCAATATTAATGTGATCAACATTAAACATAAGATCCTATTGCTAAGCAATCATCCTAGAACATAGCATACAACATTAGGTATTAATCTTTGTAAACATCTGTTTTAGTAAACGTTCTTCCCTACTCCCTTCCATCTTCAAGTATACTCCGAATACATTTTGTTTGATTGGTGTTTCTCTTATATATGGTCTATCTACTGTATCTAGTCTATCGCCTATTGTTCGTTTACGCTTCTGAATTGACTTCATCCCATTACTAGTGCAATCTTTTATAGCCCCTAACCAGAGATCCTGAGGTAATAGTTTCCTATCCTGAGGTAGAGATTCAGTCCGCTTTAACAATATTAAAGCAGACAACATTAGTCATAAGGTTATGTTAAGAGGCATTAGTTATAGAACTGTTAAGTTAATGACACTTTGGTTAGGTGACTCTGGCTTCCCATTTACTTTGCTTGTCAGAAGGTCGCAAAAGGGGATCACATGACCCCGGGACACGGCAGCCGTCATAAATATGAATTAGTTGTCAAGTTTCCGGATTTTGATCATGTGACCTCAGCGATGCTGTAACGATTGTAAGTGTGAAAAACGGTCGTAGGTCACTTTTTTCAATGCTTTTGTAACTTTAACCTGTTACTAAACAAACCGTAAGTCAGTTCTGGGTAAATGATCACTTAAGGACACCTCAAAATATATTCCTGTATGCAGGTCGGAAAGTCAGTTCCACAGGTAGAGCCCTAAGCCTAAATACAGCCAGTTTTAATATTATTTATCTTTACCAATATGATGGCTTTTCAGATTGTACCCTGGATATTTTAACAGTGTAATTTATTCTGTGTAAGCTGTCAAGAGTCTTTTTTCTTAGTGGGTGTAGAAAGGCGATAATGAAATAACGATTCATGATGAAATAAATAAGGCAAAACACAGATAGTCCTCGATTTATAACCAGTTCACTTAGTGACCATTCAAAGTTCTGATGAATCTCCCAAAAGGTATTTATGACCTGGATTTGAACTTATGTAATCCCTCCCCCCCCGCAGTCACATGATCATATTTGGGGCACCTGACAACTGGCCTGCATTTATGACTATTTGCAGAGACTGCAATTTTTAACTTTTTTTTTTGCTGGAAACCAGCATTTACTTCCGGTTTCTGGCAAAAAAAAAAAAAAAAGCCCTTTGTGGACAATGGATTTACTTCACAGTCTCAGCATTCACTTAATAACGGCAGTGTTTGCGTTTAAGGTGGTGCTTGCTTAACGACTGCCATAAAAAGTGTCATAAAATCGGATTGGTTATGCAGGTGACTCAGTTTACAACCACAATGGCATACATTGGAAATTCTGGGCTCTGTCGTAAGTTGAGGATTACCTGTAGGCCAGGAGTAGGCAACCTTGGCTCTTTTATGACTGGTGGACTTCAACTCCCAGAATTCCTGAGCCAGCCATGCTGAGGAGAAAGGGAGAGGTTTCCATGTTGAGCCACGCTGGCTCAGGAATTCTGGGAGTTGAAGTCCACGAGTCATAAAAGAGCCAAGGTTGCCTTCCCCTGCTGTAGGCCATTAAAATATCCTGTTTTTAAAGATTTTCCTTCACCAAACAACCAATGTTCCTTAAACATTCCGTTTTGAAGGCAAATCTCTATGCCTGTGGTAGAGAGGAGCAAAATAAATTACTCATTTATTTATGTTTCTATTTTAAAAAGGAAAATAAAAGCCCGGCCCTTAAAACCCGGCTCCTTTGTTCTCATGATCTTCCCTCCCATTGTTCAAACAATGCTTCAGCTTTTCTGACCTGCCCCAGCCCAGGCACCCTTTGCATGAGTTTAGAAATACAGTTCAAGAATGTGGTGACAAGGTTTCTATTTGAGCAATGTTTATCCTGTTCCTGTCTGCGACGTCCACTTCTCCTGGCCAGAGTCCATTTTTCAAAGAGTGTCCTTCCCATTAGAAGGGATGGGGAAATGGAGTGAAAGACCTCTTCAGAAGAAAGCCTCTTGAGACCGTTGACCGTGTAAGGTTGGGTCTATGCAAACAGCCCTAGATCTTAGATCAGGGGTGGGCAACTATGGCCCCCTTTACGACCTGTGGACTTCAACTCCCAGAATTCCTGAGCCAGCTGTGGCTCAGGAAATCTGGGAATTGAAGTCGATAGGTGCTAAAGGGGCTGCAGTTGCCCACCCCTGTCTTAAATGGACTGCCATATGCAGTGAAGTCTAGGGCAGGGGTCTCCAAACTTGGCAACTTTAAGTGTGGTGGACTTCAGCTCCCAGAATTCCCCAGGAGCATGGCTGGCGGAGGAACTCTGGGAGTTGAAGTCAACAAGTCTTAAAATTGCCAAGTTTGAAGACCCCTGCCTTACAAGGAGCCCTGATTAGCTGAGACATCTCTGTGCTCAATTCTTGGCTGGAAGAATTGTACCAGTGCAATATAGAGGTTAAAATGATGACATAGAACTAGGAGGCTCAGTTTTAAGTCCATTAAAAAAAATCACTAAATGCTCTTGAACCCAGTCTTCCTCTTTTCTCTTAATTAATCTAGCACAGCGGTTCTCAACCTATGGGTCGCGACTCCATTTGGGGTCGAACGACCATTTCACGGGGGTCGCCAAGCACTGCAGTCCGCCATTTTTTTAATTTTTTTTTTGGTCGGCCATTTTTTGGGGGGCCGGCTATTTTTTTCCCTATTGCGATGCGGGCCGTCGCACCGCACATGCGCGATGCGGGCTGTCGTGCCGCGCATATGCGATGCGCCCCGTCGCGATGCGCCCCGTCGTGCCGCACATGCGCGATGCGGGCCGGGGTCGAGCCCCGGAAAAAGTTGAGAACCGCTGATCTAGCAGGACTGTTTGGGGGGGACGTGCGTGAGGAATGAAATGAAGGGGAGCTCCATGTAAAGCCATTTTGAGCTCCTGGAGGGGGGGAAGCAGACTAGAGGGGGGCCTCGACTTACAATAGTTCATTTAGTGACCGTTCAAAGTTACAACGGCACTGAAAAAAGGGACTTACGACCATTTTTCGCAGTTGCAGTCTCTGCAGCATCCCCGTGGTCCTGTGCTCAAAATTCAGATGCTTGGCAATGGGTTTATACTTATGACGGTTGCTGTGTCCCAAGGTCACGTGATCCCCTTTTGCAACCTTCTGAGCAGCAAAGTCAGTGGGGAAGCCAGACTCACTTAACAACCGGGTTGCTAACTGAACAACCGCAGTGATCCACTTAACAACTTTGAAAGGTTGTAAAATGAGCCAAAAGTCAATTAACAAATGTCCTAGCAACAGAATTTTTGGGCTCAATTGTGGTCGTAAGTTGAGGACTACCTATATCAACAAATATACACACAGATGGATTTTTGCCTTGCTGCAAAATTGCAGACTCACAAACAGGTGAAAATGTCCTTGTTCCAGCTGCCTTCTGATAGCCAAAAACTTTAAAATGCTCACTCAAGGGCTATTTTATTTTAATTGTAACATCAGGTGACTTAGAACAGGGCTTTTCAACCAGTGGTACAGGTACCACCTGTGGTACACTGGCACCTGGCAGGTGGTACACGACCATCCTAGAAAAGTGGTAGCGGGGGAGGGGAATGAGCTGAACTGGTGGCAGCACCGCACAAGCCTGAGCGAGAGATGGCTGGAGCTGCAGGGCTGTCAGGGCTCAGCGGAAACGCCAGGATCACACCATCCTGGCGCTTCCGCTGAGCCCAGAAGAAGCACCGATCAGCTGGAATGTTGCAGCATCTCCAGGGTCTTGTGATTTACATTCAGATGCTTGGCAACTGATTCGTATTTATGACGGTCACAGTGTCCCAGGGTCATGTGAAGTGACCAAAACCTGCTGCAACCACCCAGCAGACGGGGGGGGGGAATAAAAACCAAACACCCCCCACCCCACCCCCGCTGCCAATCCTCAACAGAAATGCTCACAACAATGAAAACCTCGGACAGGAGGAAGAGCCCCACCGGGTGGTCAGGCAGGTGTCTTGCTCAGCTGTGGCTTGGGGGGCAGTTTTTTCGGTGCCATTGTAACTTCAAACAGTCACTAAGTGAACTGTTGTAAGTCGAGGACTACCTGTACTTTGTCACTTTTTTCCTTTTTTTAGGGGGGTCATCAAGTTTTTGACACTTTGCTAGGCGACTGGTGGTACTCGGATGTTGCCATATCCGAAAAGTGGTACAATGGGTGAAAAGGTTGAAAATCCCTGACTTAGAAGATGAAAGATAAGCACATTCTGGTCCAATCCAAGCAGGAGTCTTTCCTGTTTTCTGGTTTTGTAATTGTCTGTAGAGATTCTCAGTCATCCAGTAGGCAACTGGACTTTTTCACGAGGCAACTGGACTTTCTGGTTTTTCCATGAAGACGTTTCCCTTCTCATCCAAGAAGCTTCTTCAGCTCTGACTGGATGGTGGGGAAATGGGAGGATTTATACTCCTTGCAGACAGCTGGTCATTTGCCTTCTTTTAGAGAGTCGTTGAAGCCACCTGGAGGTTTATCTGTGTCCTCCAGATTGTAGACACTGTCCTTTCAGCAGTTCCACATCTACTACTCTGGTAACCCTCGGGACACAGATAAACCTCCAAGTGGCCTCAACGACTCTCTAAAAATGCAAATTGCCAGCTCTCTGCAAGGAATAAAAATCCTCCCATTTCCCACCATCCAATCAGAGCTGAACAAGCTTCTTAAACGTCTTCAAAAACAAAAAAACAAGGAAGTCCAGTTGCCTTCTGAAAAAGCATCTTTGGGTTTTGTAACTGGATTTGCTGGGCTGAACATGGATACCTTTGGTAGATGCCCCCTACGCTGCTTTTCGACTACTTCTGTGCGGCCCTTAGCTTAATTTCCAAATACCTTTTCAAGTAAGCAGTCCCAACACCTGGCAATTGCACGGAATGGAATAATATTTTGGGGGGGGGGCGTGTTGGAGACCAGAGGAAAAAGGGAGGCAAAAAGAGAAAGATGAAAGAAAACTTGATGCAGTCCTGGCTCATTGCCTGCGTACAAACCCCAGAAAATTAAACCCAGGAGAAAGTGGCATTCAATAAAAATGAAATATTATCCCCTTGCTTTAAGGGATGGCTACTACAGCAATATACCTAACTGAACAGGGAGAGGGAACACTGAAAAGTTTGAGAGTTTGTGATGGGCACGCTCCTGGGAAACCTTTACAATTCCTAAAAGTGTTGGGACAGAATAATAGAATGGAAGTTTTGGAAGGGATTTTGGAGATCAAAAGTCATGAGAAAGTATTGATTTTAAAAAATGAGGGAAGTCCCCTTTACCAGGGAGCAACCGATGAGGTTGCTCTCCACCTTTTTCTCAATCTAGGACTGGCATACAGGTTATAAGTCCTTGACTTATAACAGGGATGCTAAACTGCCGGCCCGCGGGCCGGTTTCATCATACCGGAGCCGCGTCCACCCCATTCCCGGCAATGCCAAAAAAGCTCTGATACGTCACGTGACGTCGCAAGTTTGACATGTCTGACTTATAACCATTTGTCCAGCAACTGTTTGAAGGTACAATGGCACTGAATAAAATGATGTTCAACTACATAGTCCTTGATTTAACAACACCTCATTTAGTGACTGTTCAACGTTACAACGGCACTGAAAAAAGTGACTTATGACTGTTTTTCACACTTATGACCGATGCAGCATCCCTACCACCACGTGATTTAAAATTTGGATGCTTAGCAACGGCTCCTATTTATGTCACTTGCCGCGTCCCGGGGTCATGTGATCCCCTTTTGCGACCTTCTGACAAGCAAAGTCAATGGGGAAGCCGGATTCACTTAGCAGACGTGCTACTAACCCCGCTACTGCAATGATTCACTTCACTTAACACACCTCTCAGCAACAGAAATGTTGGGCTCAATGATGTCTACCTCTAATCGTTGCATTTACAACTATTGCAGCATCCCCTTTGGACACGGGATCAAAACTCAGGAACTTGGCATGTATGTATGAATGGCTGCAGCATCCTGGGGTCATCTCATGCATGTGTGAAGGGGGTGAAGCTTGTGGCTCAATGGTGCTTTCACCATCTGGAGAAAACCAGAAAGCTTCTGCAGAGACCCACAAACTGGCCTGATTGCTTTGGCTGCTTAAACACAACCAACAACCCTTTTCCATGGTTATGTTATTTTGCTTTCTTTGAGCCTTTCCCCAAAATTAGCAGAGATGGCGGACTTGTAAAAGCGACAGACAGCATTTTTGGTGGATGGGATATGGCAGTTTATAACAAATCACTCTGGGATCCCAGAACTGATAATAGACGTTTTGTTTCTCAGCTGGGCTCCTTGGTTAATTATTTCTGATCTGCTTAATGTGCTTGCCAGTATGGCATCCAGGGGTTGTCTCTGAAGGCTTGGGACATTTATTTTTAACCAAGTTAAACACCTCTGCAATGAATCATTCCATGCCTACTTTGGTGCACCTGTTGAGTGAGAGGCAATGTCTGTTTTTCTTCACTATTGCTGGTGGCTGCAACGAGCAATCAGTTTAAAAGATTTGCTCTAATACAAATGTCTTATAAACATGGTGATTAACTGCCTTTTGCAAGCTGGTTTTGTGGTTCTGTATTTTTTCTTTTATAAAGAATGTATTGCTACCAGATCCCAAGAATAGATAACAGCACAAGCAACAACAAAACACAGTTCTTTTCTGTTCCGAAAAGTTTGCCTAATTTTTCTTTCCTGGATTTGCTAAATATTTAGCATGTTTACGACCACAAGTTTAAGCCAATAATATATGTACTTGCTTTTCTAAATGATGCTCAGAAATGTTTTTATTTAAATTCAATTCCTTATTGTTACCTCATAGAATGTAGTCATATTTTATATTGTTTTTTGGCTAAGTAGTTTTGAACTTCCTCATGTTATTTTTTATTATTTTGAGTATCTGATGTGATTCTGATATCATTAGCATTTGTACTGTCCTATAGCCAAATTAATAACTGCAGACAATCAATAATTACAAATAAGGCTATACAGTATTTCTGTTTATACTTTCCAGATGCCATCAATGTAGATTTCCAAAATAAAGTGATGTTTCTTTCTTTGATAAAAAAAAAAAAGAATGCTGGACTGCAGAACCTTAATATGTGTTTCATGAGAGGCATCAGAGGGTGACATGGGAAGAGAAGAACATGGAACATAGAACATCATCAGAGTTTCCAGGGACCTTGGAGGTCTTCTAGTCCAACCCCCTGCTCAAGCAGGAAACCCTATACCACTTCAGACAAATGGCTTGTCCAGTCTCTTAAAAGTCTCCAGTGATGGAGCAAGCACCTCTGAAGAGATACCAATATAAGTTAAGCAAATGAAGAATACATATGACATTTTGCAGAATGTATTCTGCTTCCACTCAGCAACTGGCAAGTGAGATCTAGAACAGGGTCTTCAAACTTGGCCCTTTTATGACGTGGACTTTAACTCCCAAAATTTGTCAGCCAGCGTAAAATGAGGACCCAGATTGTTGGAGGCAAGATGCTTAGAAAGAGCTTAACGCACTGTGTAGCAGTATACAAGTCTAAGAGTTCTATTCTATAGAATAGAATAGAATAGAATAGAATAGAATAGAATAGAATAGAATAGAATAGAATAGAATAGAATAGAATAGAAAATATGGAATAGAGTAGAGTAGAGTAGAGTAGAGTAGAGTAGAGTAGAGTAGAGTAGAGTAGAGTAGAGTAGAGTAGAGTAGAGTAGAGTAGAGTTGGAAAGTAATTTGGAGGTCTTCTAGTCCAGCCGTCTGCTCAAACAGGAGAACCAATACCATCTCAGACAAGTGACTGTCCATCGTATACAATGATTATAAAGAAGCAATGGTGAAATATAAGCTTTTAAATAGTTAAAAAAATACCCATTTGCAGGATAGTCTCTCTGAAAAAACAGGAATAAAGCACATTGAAAAATATAAGACAAGAATCTACTCATGTAGCAAATAAGGAATATTAAATAATTAAATTCATTAAAAAATAATGAATATTTTACTCAAGAAGGGGGAAACATTTGACGTTTATTTCATTCTGCCCAAAACATGAAAGTTGTGATCTCTGCGACAAATTTAAAAGTTGGAATCTTAAAACAAGGAAGCTGCTTGGCTGGGGAATTTTGAGAGTTGAAGTCATAGGTCTTAAATTTGCCAAGATTGGGCACCTCTGATCTTATCAATTCCTGGCAGCTTGGTTTTCCGACAATAGACACACAGATAAATCGGTGTGAGGTAGTATGGGATGTGCGGTATTTATA